>CM053792.1:293900361-294470361 GCA_028749045.1 Cupressus sempervirens
CTCCAATTTTTCACATTCCATCAATATGAAGTTGCATGTGAACATGCAAGGTACTGAAAAAAGGTAGCTATTTCATTAAACTAATAAATGGTTTCATCTAAAATTTTGCATTTCCAACTATTGTTAATTAGGTAGGTTTTAGTTATTTTGTAATAAGTGTGCTTGCACATTTTGTTTTATTAGATTTTCTTTACTTTAGTTGTGTTAGATTAGTTTTTATTTTTGGTCACCTAACTCTATAATCCAATGGAGTGTAATGACCCTACTTAAATCTGATCTCAAAATGCTGATAAAGGTTCAAGAAAACACTTTGCATACAAGGATCACATGATTGATATAAAATTTCAGTTTTCTTTTATGGCTCTTTCCTTCACTTAGCAACAATAAGAATGCTTGCAAGAAGACTCTGAATTGACTAAACAATGTCCTAACATGAATGTGCACCTTATTTTGACAATATTAAATGCATATATGTGACTAAAACTACTTGCAATATGCAGCTACATCAACTAGTAATTTTGACAAACACTTGGTATGCAGAATTATAACATTATTTATGCTAAAAAAGAGAACCTACAGCCAATTGACATTTTGTCAAACAATTGGCATGCAAACTAATAAGCTGATCATGAATGATAAATACATATTCAATTACACTATATCAAACCAACAAATTATGTCTCCTTTATTGCACATAAAATGTTAAATACAATGCTAGTATGAAATGACCAAGACTCTTAGCTTACATTCGCAAGAATAATGCTTAAATCTGTTACAAACTTTCACCTATAGCCATACCTCCTAATATGCATCTGAATGATAAGAAAAATGCATGTAATATCCAAAGGAACCTAATTGTAGATGGCTGTAATAATTTTTTGCAATGCTCTCTTTCTGCTTTGCTTTTTTTGATCTACTTTTTCACTTGCTTTTTTCAGACGTACTTTTTCGAACTACTTTTTCAAACAGCTTTTTTAGATCTACTTTTTCGGACTGCTTCCAAAAACTCAAATCCTCAGGTAGTCTAAGTATACAAATTAAGCTCAACTTGAAATGGTTGAATACCACTTCCAAAGTGCAACCCTTCAAAAGGTCTTTCACTTCCTCAGTTATGCAATCTCCTGAGTGGTATCATTCTCAAGGATTATGCTGAATATTTCCAGACCTAGATGGTGCCACAAATGCTCAAAGAGAATGGTAGTAGAATCATCAATTCCTGTCCCTCCAAATGAGAGGCCAAGCCCTCTATTTATTTACTTTTCTAAGAAGTTACTAAGGACTTCTAGAAGCATCCCTTTTCTAAGAAGTTACTAAGAACTTCTAGAAACATCCTTTATAAAATCCCATTATAATGCACTTTTTTTAATAATAAATAAATTTGTAAAATAAAAGTGCAACTCAACTTAGAATTATAACATGTAGGCCTCGTATAAGAAGTGATGATGAAATATAAAGAAAATAATATTTCCAAGAGCATAATGAGCCATCTAATCACCAAATAATGCCAAAAAATGACTCTCTCATCAACCACATCTACCTATGAGAGTCTAGAATAGGAAAATTCATGATTAACGCCATGTCGAACTAAAGAGGGGACATTACAGTCCACCCCTCCTAAAATTGCTTGGCCTCAAGAAATCTCAACGCCGGGTGCTGCAAAATAGCTTCCCCCTCCCAAGTAGCATCCTCCACAAGTAGATCTTTCCACTTAACCAAGTATTCTTTGATCACCCTCCTATGAAGCTACTTTTCTCTACTCTCCAGGATGGATTCTAGCACTAAGATCAATTTTCCCTCTTCATCTAAGTGAGGTAATACTATAGAAGGCACCACATTCTAACCCAACATCTTCTTGAGGCATGACACATGAAACACATTGTGTATTTTTCTATCTATGGGAAGCTCCAACTTCTTGAATGGTCCATAATAGCGTGGCTTGAGTTTCTCTGCACCACTCTTCTTAAGAGTAGACTGCCTGTATGGCTGCAACATGAGGTAAACCTTATCATCTACCTCAAAACTACGCTAAGTCCTCTTCTTGTCTACATACTACTTCTTCTGGTTCTGAGCTCTAGCAATATTGTCTCTGAGAGTAGCAACTATATCCTTACTCTCCTGTAATAATTCACCTACACAAGGTACCCGACTGTCACCCAACAATAAATCCAAGAAATTAGGTGCCTCATAACCATAAAGTCTCTCATCAACCCCATCTACCTATGAGACTCTAGAATAGGCAAATTCATGATTAACGCCATGTCAAACTAAAGAGGGGACATTACAGTCCACCCCTCCTGAAATTGCTTGGCCTCAAGCAATCTCAATGCCGAGTGCTGTAAAATAGCTTCCCCCTCCCAAGTAGCATTCTCCACAAGTAGATCTTTCCACTTAACCAAGTATTCTCTGATCATCCTCCTGCGAAGCTGCTTTTCTCTACTCTCCAGGATGGATTCTAGCACTAAGATCAATTTTCCCTCTTCATCTAAGGGAGGTAATACTACAGAAGGCACCACATTCTAACCCAACACCTTCTTGAGGCATGACACATGAAACACATTGTGTATTTTGCTATCTATGGGAAGCTCCAACTCATAAGCCACCTCGCCTACTTTTCGAAAAATCTTGAATGGTCCATAATAGCGTGGCTTAAGTTTCTCTGCACCACTCTTCTTAAGAGTAGACTGCCTATATGGCTGCAACATGAGGTAAACCATATCATCTACCTCAAAACTATGCTAAGTCCTCTTTTTGTCTGCATACTACTTCTTCTGGTTCTAAGCTCTAGCAATATTGTCTCTAAGAGTAGCAACTATATCCTTACTCTCCTATAATAATTCACCTACACGAGGTACTCGACTGTCACCCAACAAAAAATCCAAGAAACTGGGTGCCTCATAACCATAAAGTGCCATGAAGGTGTCATCTATATAGTTATGTGATATGTAGTATTGTAACAATACTTGCAAAGATATATCCACCTAACCCAAGCTCGTTGCTGAGCTGCCACATTATTCCTTAAATACCCTTCCACCCATTTGTTCACAATCTCTGTTTGACCATCAATCTGTGGGTGATAGCTAGTGCTGGGTGTAAGCTTAGTGCCACATAACCAGAATACCTCCTACTAGAAGTGACTCATGAAATGGCTATCTTTGTCACTCACAATGTTCTGAGGCAAACCATGCAATCTGAAAACCTCCCGGAAGAAGACCTCTACTACTTGAGCTGCTAAGTATGTAGTGGTGATAGGGAAAAAATGAGTGAATTTCATTAATCTATCTACCACCACATAAATAAAATCTCGTCCTTGTACCTTGGGCAAACCCATGATAAAGTCCATTGAGATGCACTCCCACTTCCTGTTAGGAATCAGAAGTGGTTGTAGGAGCCCTACCAAATAGGTGTGTTTTGTTGGCAAACAAGACACTCTCAAACGTATTGAAAAACATCAGTTGTTAGCCCCTTCCAAGTGAACCACTCTCAAACTAACCTCTAAGTCTTGAAGTACCCGAGATGGCCCACTGTCGGTGTGTCATGAAGTGCTCTCAAGATCAGCTACTTAACCTTCAATCTTGGGACTAAGTAGATCATGTTATTTTAAATGATGAAATCATCTAAAAGTGTGTATTTGGTATCAATCACTATTCCCTCCACTATATTAGAGGCCCATGTATCCCTGGCATACTCTACTATAATCAAGTGTCACCAATCTTCTGATATCTAAACCATAGAAGTGAGGTGTGGCCTTCGAGATAGAGCATCTACAACAAAATTTTGAGTTCCCTTGACATATGTGATGTCAAAATCATATGCTTGCAACTTAATTACCCACTTCTGCTAGCGATCATTTAGGTCCCACTATCCCAAGAAATGCCTCAAACTATTATGATTAGTTTTAATACAAAACTTGCTACCCACAAGATATTGTCTGAATTTGGGCAAAGCATGCATGATGGCCAACATCTCCTTATCATATATGCTGAATGAACGCTCGAGACTTCAGAGCTTCCTGTTCTCATAAGCTATAGGGCACTTATTCTACATGAGTACAACACCTACTCCCTCTCCAGATGCATCACATTGAAGCTCAAATGGCTTTGTGAAGTCAGGCAATGCTAGAACTGGGCATGTCGTCATTATTTCTTTGAATCTCATAAAATAGTCCTGTGCCTCCTAAGTCCACACAAATGCTCCTTTTTTCAGAAAATCTATCCTGGTAGCCGCATGTCATGAATAGCCACTGTCAAACCTGCGATAGAAACCACATACACCAAGGAACCCCCTCAACTATGTAAGGTTCTCTGGTGGAGGCCAATCAACAATAGCACGAATCTTTTTAGGATCCATCCGCACTCCATTTGCACTAATGATGTGTCTCAGATATAAAAACTTTGTCATCCCTAAGTCACATTTGGACTCCTTGGCATACAAGGACTCCTTTTATAGAATGTTCAACATCGTCTCCAAGTTCTCTAGATGCTCCTACCATGATTGGCTATAGATCAAAATGTCATCAAAAAACACCAGCACAAATTTTCTCAACTAATGGTGGAAAACCTTGTTCATAGTGGACTGGGAAGTGGTAGGTGCATTGATCAAACTGAAAGGCATGACTACAAAATCAAAGTGCCCACAATGACATCTGAAAGCAATTTTCTCAATATCCTATTCATAGACTCTAATCTGGTGATATCCTGATCTCAAATCATTTTTGTGAAATAACAAGCCCCATACAATTCATCTATCAACTCATCAATGTGAGGAATGGGATACCTATTTTTAACGGTTCTCTTATTTAACTCCCTATAATCAATACACATGCAAAGAGTTCCATCCTTCTTTTTTACCAAAACAACAGAAGATGCAAAAGGTGACTTACTTGGTCGGATGTGCCCCATAGCTAGCAACTCCTTAATGGTCCTCTCGATCTCATCCTTGAGTCAATTTGGGTGCCAGTATGGTGTGATCATGATAGGCTTAGCTCCTTCTTCCAGCTCAATAATATGCTCAATGCCTCTATCTGGTGGTTTACCTAGTGGAATCTCACTGAATACCTTCTTGTACTTAATCCTTAATTTCTAAATATTAGGATGATATTCAGCCTTATGTTGCTCCTCTTGTGTAGGCATCAAAGTAAAAACTGCTACCCACTCTATATCATTATGCCTGGTTAATCTCTCCATCCACCTAAATGAGATAGTCCTCACATCACCATTATGGATAGCCTTCAGTACATGAGTCCTGCCATCCACCTCGAATCGTATCTCCACATCCTCCAATCTCAGGGTAACCTCCTTCAAAGAATGTAGCCATTGCATCCCAAGTACTATGTCCATGTCACCCATGTTGACCACATGATAGTCCACCTTAAACTCATAGTTGTTTAGGTGCAAAGGTAGATCTTGTACCATCCTATCACAATGAAGAGTATATCCATCAAATAACTTGACTCTTAGTCCCCCAAACTCCTCAGTAATGAGTCCATGCCTCTCCACAAATTGTGCATCAATGAAATTATGCGTGGCACCTATGTCCAACAATGTAATAACCTTCTGCCCAGCCAAGACTCCCCAAAGTCTAAAAGATCCCTCTCTCTAGATACTAGACAGACATGCCTCCTGTAAATGTAGCTCTGGTTCATTCTTTTTCTTTGCACTGTCTATCTCCTACTCACCCTCTGCTTCATCAAGATCCTCATCATGGTTTTCTGAGCTATCTGAATTTGAACCCTCATAATAAGCCCACATCACTCGGTTGGCCTTCCATTTAGGCCTCATAGGATAGTCATGGACCTTTACAATAGGAGCATAGCTTCTTCCTACACAGGTCATTAAGTGTCTCATTGTCCAACCTCTTACGTTCCTCCTTAGGTAGCTGATCCTCTCTATGAAAAGGTTTCTTGTCCTTATGTTTTCTCGAAGGGAAACTCATTGGCTAGAATTTATTTTTAGACGATGAAGAGGAATCCATGTCACGAGCTTTCTTAATGGCTTCCTGTAAAGTGGGAGGGTTGAGAGCTTTAATCCACCCTCTCAACGGATACGCTAACCCATCCATAAATAGAACTAGTATCCTCTATTTAGATACATCTGTTACTAACACTGCAAGTTTCTAAAACTCTAAAATGTATGTTTCCAATGATCCCCACTATTTAAGTTGAGCTAACTCCTTGAAATGGAGTTCTGGATCCTTCCTATCAAAATATTCAATCAGTCTCTCCATAAACTCCACATATGAGGTAATGTGTGCATGACCCATAGTGACCATACGATGATGCCACCACTGGTGTGCTAACCCATCCAAATGAATTGTTGTGTACTTAATAGCTTCTTCTTCAGGCATAGGGTTCAATTGAAAGTATGTGTCAAGCTGTTGAACCCAAGCCCTTGCTAAATACTTCCCCAAGCCATCATAATATGGTAACTGAAGTTTTCCTACTTTCTTCCATAGCTCATAATTTTGGTTCCTATCGTGTCCATGTGGCATATGTTTCATCCTCACATCCATATACTCCCTAAAGGTGATTGCAATAGTAAAGTCTGGTCCTCTAGCTTCCTAATCTCTCCTCAACTGATCTTTTATATCAGTGATCATGGGCTCTGGTTTTAGCTACTCCGAAGCTCTAAGAGGAAAGGTGGGAATCATAGGCCTTGAACTCACTATCCTAGCTTGCTGGGGTACATGACCAAAATTGTTCCCAACTTGTTCACCTCCATTTTGTGTTCCATCCTGGTTATTCCTATTCAAATTATTACCATTTTGATTATTTCCACCCCCCATGTTAGCATTCAACCCCATTTGATGAGCCATCATCTGCATCATAAGTTTCAATCTCTGATTTTGTTCCTGTGCCCTTTGGTCTGCTAATCGCTGTCCCTATGCCAAGGTCTCTAATAACTATAAAAATATGTCCTCTCTAGGATCCCTAGTATTCATGTCTCCCATATTGCCAATACCCTATTCACCTGTATCAATACGATCCTCTAGATTTCCCTGTTCCTATTATCCTGTGTCTAGACAAGCCTTGGCTCTTCTTAAATTATAGTGATGAGTTAAAGATTGAACATTCCAATCTGTCATATCACCACCTTTTTATTGTGTTTGTACCCACTAGGATGGTAATATAATTTGGCTCTGATACCACTATAATGAGCCTACTCAAATTTGATCCCAAAATGCTGATAAATGTTCAAGAAAACACTTTGCATACAAGGATCATGTTGACTGATATAAAATTTTAGTTTGCTTTTATGGCTCTTTCCTTCACTTAGCATCAATAAGAATGCTTGCAAGAAGAATTTGAATTGACTAAACAATGTCCTAACATGAATGCGCAACTTATTTTGACAATATTCAATGCATAAATGTGACTGAAACTACTTGCAATATGCAGCTACATCAACTAGTAATTTTGACAAACACTTGGTATGCAAAATTATAACATTATTTATGCCAAAAAAGAGAACCTACAACCAATTGACATTTTGTGAAATAATTGGCATGCAAACTAATAGGCTGATCATGAATGATAAATACATATTCAATTACACTATATTAGACCAGCAAATTATGTCTCCTTTATTGCACATAAAATGTTAAATGCTAGTATGAAATGGCCAAGACTCTTGGCTTACATCCGCAAGAACAATGCTTAAATCTGTTACAAACTTTCACCTATAGCCATACCTCCTAATATGCATCTAAATGATAAGAAAAATGCATGTAATGTCCAAAGGAACCTGATTGTAGATGGCTGTAATAATTTTCTCCAATGCTACCTTTCTACTCTGCTTTTTTTGATTTTTTTTTTCACTTGCTTTTTTTGGATCTGCTTTTTTGCTTGCTTTTTCAAACTACTATTTCAGATCTATTTTATTTTTCAGATTCACTTTTTCGAACTGCTTTTTCAGATTGCTTTTTTGAACTGCTTTTTCGAATCTGCTTTTTTGGACTGCTTCCAAAAACTCAAACCCTCAAGTAGTCTGAGTATACAAATTAAGCTCAACTTGAAATGGTTGAATACCACTTCCAAAGTGCAACCCTTCAAAAGGTCTTTCACTTCCTTGGTTATGCAATCTCTTGGGAGGTATTGTTCTCAAGGATTATGCTAAATATTTGCAAACCTGGATGGTGCCACAAATGCTCAAAGAGAATGGTAGTAGAATCATCAATTCCTGTCCCTCCAAATAAGAGGCCAAGCCCTCTATTTATTTACTTTTCTAAGAAGTTACTAAGGACTTCTAGAAGCATCCCTTTTCGAAGAAGTTACTAAGAACTTCTAGAAACATTCTTTATAAAATCCCATTATAATGCACTTTTTTAATAATAAATAACTTTGTAAAATAAAAGTGCAACTCAACTTAGAGTTATAACATGTAGGCCCCGTATAAGAAGTGATGATAAAATATAAATAAAATAATATTTCCAAGAGCAAAATGAGCCATCTAATCACCAAATAATGCCAAAAATAACTCTCTCATCAACCCCATCTTCCTACGAGAGTCTGGAATAGGAAAATCCACCATTAACACCATGTCGAACTAAAGAGGGGACATTACATGGAGTAGATGAACACACTTAGAGAATTGGATTATATGTCACTCTTTGTTTCCAAGAATAAATGAGTAACATTCCCCAAACAGAGCCAATTATTGTCCTGCAATTTGTCACCACAAAACTTAGGTAGCAATATGAAACTTTTTCAACTTAGTTTCACATTTCTCTGAGTTAGTTCATTATTTAATTGGATAACATTGACTAATCAATCAATTCCAGTTTAGATAATGAACTCTTTTACTGAAGGTTTTCATCAAGCCTTTATCATTTTTCATTTTATTAAGCCTATGTTTGATTTTTGAAGCCTTCAACATCATTTTTCTCATTTTTGAATGTGTGTTTGTTACCTTTTGGTATCTTGGTTTTTCTCAAATCATTGCTTTCAATTTTCCCTTCGATTCAGTATACCTTAGAGTTTAATTAGAGTTGACAATCAAAAGATATGACCATTTTATTACCCACAAGGTGGACTCTCTATATGCAATTGCATAATTTAAAATATCATATTATATTTTAATGTTGACATTCAATTTTTGAAAAATTTAACATAAATTGACTTTATGTTATGTTTTTAAGTTACTTTATCACTTAAGTTTAACACTTAAGTGACTATAGTGCACTTTATGTTAAATTTCATGTTGAGTTGTTTTTTAAAATTTTCACTTAAGTGACTTTATTAAATATATAGTTTGATTTAATTTTTGAGTTTCTTTATATTTTAATCTAAAACATCTAAGTAAATGTTACTTTTTGAATGATATTTGCATATAGTAATTAAATGATATTGTGTACATATTATTTTTGACCTAATTAAGTTATATTTCCTTAGAAATCAATTAGATATCTACTTGATCACTTAAGTTTTGTAAAACATGTCCTTCAATCCATTTTCATGTAAATATGCAAATGCCTCTAGAAACCACATTTTTGGACTAAAAAGGCATCTTAGAAATCCTTA
Organism: Cupressus sempervirens; assembly: GCA_028749045.1. Taxonomy (NCBI): domain Eukaryota; kingdom Viridiplantae; phylum Streptophyta; class Pinopsida; order Cupressales; family Cupressaceae; genus Cupressus; species Cupressus sempervirens. The sequence continues at coordinate 293,909,876 of CM053792.1, forward strand.
TACATGTAAATACATGCATTTTGAAATTTGCAATTGATCTTCTAGAGTGAGACTTGCATATTGGAGTGTTTTTAAAATATGCAATGACCTCTAGAGAGTGCATTTTGCACTAAAAGGGTTATTTTAACAACTTTTTAAAATATGAATTGCCCATCCTAGAATGCATTTTTCATCTAGAGGACAAAATCATGTATTTCAAAATATGCCAATGCGCTCCTAGAATGTGTTTTGCATGAGGAGAAAAAAATGCATGATTTTAATATATGCAAACTCCCTTCTAGAGCATGTTTTGCATCTCATTCATGCATTGGCAAAGATATAACCCAAATTTGAAGATTCAAGGGAAAGGAACTTCACGTTTTCCCTCTCTAAGAATACATTTTTCACCAAAAACACCTAGATCTGCCCATGTAATGTCTTGAAATCTCCAATATCAAAGTCATTTTTGTTTTTTTTTTTTCATTCTCGTGCCCTAAGCATTGATTCTCATGAAAAAACATTAAGTTTTATGATGTCTTGGAGCAACATTTTAGTAAAAAATGCCATGAAAATTGGGTTTTTCATCCACATTTTTGTATTATTCATCCATATTTTTACTTTTGGATCCATGTTTTATCATTTGGGGAAGTCATGTTTACATTCACATGTCACAAATGATCAATATATCCATTTGTGAGCCATAATTTTGCAAAAAATGACCTAGATTTTTTCATGAAAAGGACACATTTTAAAATTAAAAACACCCCAAAATGGCATTCCCAACACATACGTTTGTATAAATAGCGGTCATTTTTGAGTTATAATGCATGCTATCTCCTTTGGAGATCATGTTTTTGCATTCCCATGCTAAAACTGTTTCATGTTCTTGCATCTTGAGACCACATTTTTTTTAATTTAGAAAAATAGGCTTTACTTGAAGTTTTTGACAAAAAGGTTTGCATTCAAGTGAGTTTTGAACAAGTTTTTGGCATTTTGATTTGCAAAATGTCCATTCAATGCTCATCAAAATTCATATTTATAATATTAAAATAGTCAAAATAAGTTGTTTGTGGATTCAAATTTGTCAAACCTATTAATCCTCCATATTTGGCTCATTAATCTCCAAGTAAGTAGACAAGTTCAACCTTTCTTATTAATTCATGCTTATCTTTATATTTTTTTGTATATTTTATCTTGATGTTGCACACTTGTTCAAAGATATGACATGTGTATTTTTCCTTTAAATATGATGAGAACTTTCATTTTCACATATTTGGATTTTTCCCAAACTCCAAATTCAAATTTGCACTTGAAAGAAACTTCCTTATTGACATGTTTGAGTCTGAGATCAAAGGATTAAGTTTGTTATTATTGTTTGTTTTCTTGATTTCTCATTTTTATTCTTTTGAAATAAGTTTCAAGTTCTTTTCCAAGAACTTAAGTGCAATTCACTTCACTACACTTTTCACCTTTTCATGCAAGTGCATCATTTCATCCCATGTCCATCATTACATGCCATAGCACATTGCATCTCATTCTCTACATGCAATTACTTGTAATCTCACCCTCCATCCACACTTACATGTAATCTCATTCTTCATTCCCACTTACTCGCATATCCATCTTCTAAACCCAATTACACATCATAATTATATGTAAATCACTTTACATGTAATCGCATCCCTATGTGCCTAGCTTGTATTCTTGGCCATTTACATGAAAAACCATTTTTTTCCACATGGAATCTACCATTGAGACTCTAATTTTGGCCCTTTCCATCCAAATATATATGCTTTCTAGTTTATTTTTAACCATCATATGTGTTCCATAAGTGTCTAATCCATACTTTGTATGCCTCCCCTTGTGGATTCATCATTATAACTCAAATCCAAAGGTTTTCATCAATATAATCTCATTGGAAGATGTTTTCATCTTCATGTTAAAACACACTCTTCAAGATAAGCCAAAAATTTAAAGAACAAAAATATCATGTCAAGAAGACATGCTTTGATTCTCAAGAAGCAATAAATTATTTTATTTTCATTTGCACAATGGTTGTCTGAGAACCTGAGTTTGTGTGGGAATGAAAAAAAAACTTTTCTTCAAAAAAATATAGTTGTAGATGTTGATGGAAATTTTTTTTCCAATTCTACACTCAGACATCATCAGGAAGCTTTTCAAAGTGTCAAAGACTCCAGTTTATGTTGATCTACAAAGGAGAATTCACTATAACTTGAACGAGAAAAAGCTTGACCACATCAAGTTTTCAAATGAAAATGAAAAATTCATCAAAGAGAGTTAGAGGATATCAAAAGACACAACACCATGATTATCAAGGTAAATGCAATGACACAAATAGAAGAACTCCTAATCTTGTTATCATCTAGGATTGCATCATCAAGTACAAGGCCTTTCCCAATAATTTATAAGATTGATTCATTCAGAATCAATAGTTTTAACTTTATTCTTCTTCTTCTTTCATGTTTGTAGATTTGAGAGGATATTTTTCATGAAATTTTGTAATTATATGTAATTCAATTTACATGTCCTTATGAAATGTAATCCAATAATTTCTCTTGTTTAGTTAGAAAGGGTCAAATTTGGTTGAGTTTCTCCCACATTTTTCTCCACATTTTTCCCAACTCCTTTTGCTATATAAAGGAATGCCTTATCATTTTAAAAATCATCTTTTGTTGTACACAATAAAGATTTTCCAAACTTGTGCAAGCATAACTTTGATTGTGTAGTACAAAATTGGGAGAAAAGTGAATAAAAGAAGCAATTGGATTGAAAGCTTTGACTGGAAGCAATTAGGATAGAGGAAATCAGAAGCTTTGACTATATTTTGTACCTATTGTCTTTGATTCATGTTATTATTGTGTGTTCAATAATAGAGTGTAATGAGTTAAGAAGCAATTGGAGCTAAAGCTTTGACTGGGAGTTGTTGTGGTAGTACATAGACTAGAAGCTTTGACTGTAGCATGTGTTACCATCTCAAATTCATGAAAATAGTTAGAATTTCCCTAATTCTAGAAGTCTTTGCATCCTAATGGTAGAGATTTTTCTTATAGAATAGATGTTATCTACTTTTGGAAGTCTTTGTTCTCCATCAGTGGTAATTTTTCTTATAAATTAGACAAATAAGGCTTAGAGTCAAATCAATATTCTTTCAATTAGCCTTTGAGTTGGTGTTGGTTTATCAATATCATCATTTCTAGCTACTAGATAGAAGTGTTGTTAGAGATTTCATTTTTCTAATTACTTGCTCCATAGGTTAGTGGATTCTTTCCTAAAATTTAAGAGAAAAGAATATTGGTAACACCCATTACGAATCTCTCAACTTCTTGCTTACCTTGAGTAGATCGAAGGAACAGTAAGAAGGGGGAGCCTTCCCTTTAATGTAAAAGAGAATTGGTCTCATATTGTGTGGCTAGTATACCTATTTTGCGATTGGATTTTCACAAAATTGTAAGTTACAAAATATCCACCCAACAAGCTCATATTGTTCCTTCCACTTTAATTATTCTAGAGAAAAAATAATGTCCAAGAATAATTATTCTAGTTGAGCAGGGAGAACAAATAGATGTTGTAAATTCTGATACAACACTATGACACAATAGACTTGGGCACATGAGAGAGAAAGGTATAAAATTACTTCATTCAAAGAAAGATTTATGAGGTCTAAAATGTGTCAATATATATTTTTGTAAAAGTTGTGTATGGAAAACAAAAGAGAGCTAGCTTTGTGAAGAGTGGGAAGGAAAAGAAAAATGAGAAATTAGAGCTTGTGCATATAGATGAATGTGGACCAGCTTAGGTATGTTCCCTTTGTGGCTCTCATTATTATGTTACATTTATTGATGATGCAACTAAAAAATTATGGGTTTATTTCCTTATATAGAAACTTGATATATTTATAACTTTTAAGAAATAGAAATGCTTGGTTGAAAATGAGATTGGTAAAAGATTAAAATGTCTCAGATATGATAATGGTGGTGACTATTACATTAATAAATTCAAAGATTATTGTTCCACTAATGGTATTTGTAGGCAAAAAATTGTTCCAAGGACTCCATAAGAAAATATAGTGGCTGAATGCATGAACAAGACAATATTGGAGTGTGTAAGGAGTATGAGCTTGCATGCTAAGATACCCTTAAATATGTGGGTAAAGGCTATCAACAGTATTGTATATTTTATTAATAGAGGTCCATCTACTCCTTTGGGCTATGGTATACCAAAGGAAGCATGGACTGGTAAGAAGGCGAGTTATTCTTTGCTTAAAACCTTCGGTTGTAAAGCATTTGAACGTATAGATTTTGAAAACATAACCAATTTGGAAGATAAATCAAAGAAATGTATATTTTTTGGATATGGTATTGATGAATTTAGTTATAGGCTTTGGGATTTTGAAAATCATAAAACTGTAAGAAGAAGGGATGTCATATTCAATGAGAAATTGTTGTACAAAGATTTGTTGCAGCAACATGAGAAGAAAGAAAATGATTATGTAGTGCTAGATGATATTCAAAAGGATGATTTTATAGTAGTTCCTCATGCTCTACAACAAAAAATACCACACACACTAGTGAATGTTAGACAAAAAACAAGGAGAAGTAGACCTCTAAAAAGATTTTCTTCCTCTTTGTATTCTATTTTATTAGCAGATACTGGTGAACCTGAATGCTATGATGAAGTTGTGAAGGTGGATACAAAGAGTCAATGGGAGGCTACAATGATAGAAAAAATGGACTCTTTTTTGTAAAATCAAAATTGAGATTTATGCAAGTTGTCTGTAGGTAAAAGGGCTTTACAAAATAAATGGGTTTACATGTTGAAGGAAGAGGATGGAGGTAAGAAAATATTTAAAGCCAGTTTAGTTTTAAAAGTATTTGCATAGAAAAAGGGTATTGATTTTGATGAAATATTCTCTCCTATTGTTAAAATGACTTCTATTCGCACTATTTTAAGTATTGTGGCTACTGAAGATTTACATTTGGAGTAGCTTGATGTTTAAAAACCTTTCTTCTTGGTGATCTGGATGAAGATATATAAATTGAATAAACAAAGGGATTTGAGGTCAAAGGTAAGGAGAATTTAGTGTGCAAATTGAATTTTTTTTTATATGGCTTGATGCAAGTATCTCGACAATAGTATCTTAAATTTGACAATTTTATGCATGATTCCATTTTAACCATTTTGTTTATTTTAAGAGGTTTGATGATGAAAATTACATTATTTTATGTTTATATGTTGATGATATGCATGTAGTTGGGACTAACATGGATCAATTAAGGGGTTAAAACAATAGTTAGCACATTCATTTGCTATGAAGGATTTGGGGGCAGAAAAAAATTCTTGGTATGAATATTTTCAAAGATAGGAAAAATAGAAAATTGACAATATCTTAGGTTGATTATATTGAGAGCATGTTGCAATATTTCTTTATGGAGAATGCCAAAGTTGTTAGCACACATTTGCTTGGTCATTTGAAATTGATTGAGGAGATGTGTCCAAAGACACAAGAAGAGGAGGAGAAAATTTCCAAGGTACCTTATGCTTCAGCTACAAAGAGCTTAATGTATCTCATGGTATCTATTAGGCCAAATATTGCACATGTAGTAGGAGTTGTTAGCAGGTATATAAGTCATCTTGGGATTGAGCATTGGAATGCAGTAAAATGGATTCTTAGATATTTGAGAGGAACATCAATTAAATGTTTACATTTTGAAGGCTCTATTATTGATTTGCAAGGCTATGTTGACTCAACTTTAGCAAGGGATCTTGATACTAGGAAAAGTACTATAGGTTATGTATTTAGTATTGGTGGGACATTAGTGAGCTAGGTTTCTTAGTTAAGAAGGTGACTTATCTATCCACTACAGAGGTAGAGTATGTTGCTTCTACAAAGGAAACCAAGGAGATGATATGACTTCAATTCTTCTTGAAATAATTAGGACATCCACAATGAGATAATTATTTGTTTACAAATAGTCAGAGTTTCATTCATCTTGCCAAGATTTTTTCTCTATAATCAAAGATAAAACATATGCAGTTGTGGTATCATTTAATTTGGTTAGCTTTTGTTGATGGATAGTTAAATATGAAAAAGATACATATTGATGATAATCTGACATATATGCTTTCAAAGGTAGTGAAAAGGGAGAAGCTAAATTCCTCTTCATCTTTAGTCGGTCTTCTAGACTAAATAGAATAAAGGAATTGTTTAGTCTAGGGTGGTTTGATCTAGTGGGAGCCTCATGGAGTAGTGGTATTTCTACAAGATCAATCTCCAAGTGGGAGATTGTTAGTTTTTGGTGATTGATCATGAAACTATTGTACACTCTCCATAATTCCTTAAGGTTGACTAGGGAAGTACTGTACACTCTCCATAAGCTCGGTCAGTGCCCAAGTGGAAGATTGTTAGGTTATGAGTAATTTTTGGGTTGATATGTTGTAATTAACTAGTGTCATAAAGAAGAAAAAATATTGTATAAAATGACTTAGGGTTAGGGATTTCATATGTGTGTGATGCAATAATAGCTTCTTATGATAGAGCTATAAGAGATTACAAATTGTAATCAGGTTGTAATCACTGGATAATAAAAATAGTGGACTTGTTGTTTGGTGGATGTAGCCCATGAATTGGGTGAACCATGATCTTTGTGTCTTGTGTTCTCTTATGTGTGCATTATTTTTTTTTTGATATTGGATATATTTTCATGTAATTTTTTTTTCTCTTTAAACCCTAACACTTCTAGTTTATTCCATATTCCTAATATTGTTTGATTCATTAAGATGGACACCTAGAGTACTTAGCAACTAGTGGTTGAATAGAGGGTGGGAAAAACTATAGAAACAATGGAGAAAATAATGGTATCTCCTTCTTAAGGTATATATATATAGAAGAATGAGATCCTAAGAAGGAGGTGACCAAGGTGAGACAACATGATCAAGTTGAAGCCCTTTAGGAGGGAGAAATAGGAGAAGCACACACAATGGAGGAGCCTGAAGGTGATAAATCTAAGAAAAGAATAGATAGCCAACCTTAGGAAGCTATTATTCATCCTCTTATGGCATCTTAGATAAAAAAATCAATGGACACCACAGTAGTAATAGTTACAATAGAATAAACATCAAGTGGGCTAAAACCCAATAAAAAGAAGAGAGTATTACATGTTAGAGGGTTATTTCTAGAATTAATGATTGAGTCTCCATCGTAGGTTGAAGGGGAAATGAAGATAGAAAAAAATAAGGAAAAAGGAGTATAAGAAGACAATGATTTACTACCATTAGTAGAAAATGAGAAGTCTCCCGAGCCCCAACAAGAGGGACATGTAGAGATTACATAGGAGATTGAGAAATAAGAGGCTTCCTCTAATAGTAAGGACTCTATCATCCCATATGAGCCTATAACTACATCTACCAAGCTCATTTGGTTATCTAAAGTAGTTTAGTTTAGGAAAATATCCTATACCATTGATGAGGATGTAAATATGTTCATACTTGGAAATTCCTTCTATCAACCCTAATCCCAAAGGTACCTCAAAGGATGTCATATTTGACACAAGATGCAACTAGAAGTTGGAAAGAACGAGTCATAATTCCTCCACCTTAGGAAAATATAGAAGATATATAGCCCAAGGATTATTTGAAGGGAGAGATGGATCTCATAGAGCCAACTCGAGAATGTGGGAAGACATTATTGGCTATGGGTTAAAAGTATCTATTCACCATCATAGACCAAGATGAAACCCAAAAACAAGAATTAAGAAATAAATACGAGGCATTGAGAGATTTTGTTACAAAGATGGTGGGTCACATTAACCCTAATAACCTTAAGGGAAAATTATAAGTTGTGCTCAAAGAGATAAAATGGATATTCTTCTAGATTCTTTTCTCAACATGTGTATAGTGCCAAAAAAAGTTTGCCAAGTTTTGTAGTATCATCACTCCATTATTTAAATAAGACATTTTTTCCCAGATGGTGGAAGGGGTGAACAATATTATGGACAACACTCATGCCTGAGAGGAAGCTTGATCTAATTTGAGTAAAATAAGGAAGTAAAGTCTTAAACTTTTGTTCAAACTATATGAAAGAAATGAACTTTATAAATTTAATAAGTTACTAGACATGATTATGACTAGGATGAAACAATGTTTCTCCATGTTATAATACACAGAGAGAAATTCATTAATAGTCTTGAAAATATATCAAGATGATAGTGAAAATCAGTTATATACCATAGAGAAAATAGTCCAATAGAGATGAGGAAATTTTTAGGTAGTAAAGATAGAGGATGATCTTCAGGGGCTATTTAAGAATAAAGAAAACATCTAGATTTTTATGGGAAAAACTAATGAACTGGAGGAGTTCATAGTCCAAATAAGAAAGTTCTGGAAGAGGCAACAAAACATCGTCAAGTATATGCCAATAAAAAATTACGTGGAAGTGATAGAAATCATTAATAGATCCCACATGACACACCCAAGATTCCTAATTCCATTGAAATATGTGTAAAAACAAAGATTCACGAGATACATTTTCGAGGACTTAGAAAGTTTCAAAATTTAGAATTTTGGATTAATCAGACATCCGAAAAATAAAAAAATGTTGACAACTCTGACAAGTCTAAAAAGTAGTCATCACATTTTGGTACCCATACTTTTGGAGTTGGATTTAAGTTCTGATGATTTCAACCAGTCAAGCATCTACATATTTTTTATGCTAGTTCTAATTTTGTAGGGATTCTATGTAGATTGTGGATAAGATTAAATTCCTTGGGATTATCTATCAATTGTATACCATGATAAACTTCCATGGACATAAATTCAACAATAAAAATAGAAGTAAAAAACATAGCCAAGTTGAAATTTTCTTGCACTTCCATTTTTTAGTTCGTAAAAGTTTTCTTGAGATGTAATGACTACATGCAAAATAAAAATGGATTAAAATCCGTGCATAGTCGTTAGAAACTAGTTTAGGAGTAGTTGTGCATATGAATAATTGTATTTGTACTATATTTTCAATTTATGCATGACCACAACCCTAGCTACAAGTTTCATAGTTTAGTAGTTGAAGCATTATAAAAGGAATATTGAATAATATAATTAAGGTCGACAATTTTCATAATAAATATTAATAGTTGCTTCTTCAGTCATGTTGTGATATTGTGATATTTCTTATATCTATGAAAAATTATAAATTATGCATTGTTGGTTTATGGATTTAGAGAGCTAATCATTTTATTATGATTAATGTCTGCAATTTTTTTTTGGATTTTTTTATTGTTGTGATGAAATATTGGGAAGATTTTTTTGTTGATCCATGTAAGATAGATTTGTCTCATATGTGCATACATCTATGGTATCTTCACAATTAGATGAATTTTGACAAATCATTTGTCTATGCAATTTTCCTTGGCAATTACATTAGTAAATTTTTGGATTTTCTTCTCCTTTATATTTAGGTTTTTGTTTTTCTTCCTAATGATTTAATTTGTAAGACAATTCAATGACAACTTATGTTCATATAGGTTTACTTTTATGAGATTTTCTTAAGCTCTCATTACCCTAATCTCTTTGTGATTCATTTAATATTATTTAAAGTAGGATCTCATTCTAGAATATATATTTAGTTGCATTGATAAATGTTTGATTTGATGAAAGATCTCCCAAGAATAGCTTGCATGCAAAAACCTATCATAGAAAGAGAGAAGCAAAAGCTACGAAGGATGAAATTCCTAGATTTGTAGATGAGACATTCTTGATGAGCAAAAAATATATTGCTATTATCAAATTGAATGAATAAATTAAAAAGAGATTGATCCTTATAAAAGGAGATCAAAACACTAATAGGTAAAACCTAGGTTGCATGATAATAATTAATAAAAGAATTAATTATTATATGCCTAAAGTCTAGCTTAATTAAATTAGAGATAATAAGTGAATTAATAATTAAATTAATATGATTAAATTAATAAGAAAATACTTTATTACTCTATTAATAAATTCACTTTTATCATAAAAGATAAAAAAATACAAACAAAATGAGGACTAATACCATTGTTATTGTTTATAGGCCTGCATATTTTATGAACCAACAAAAGCCTTCTTGTGAACAAAGATGTTAGTCTTCAATTGAGTCAATACAATCGAAAAATAGCCTAAAGGAATCATAAGGGTAGGTTTATTATCCTTTCAAGAGATGAATTTACATCAAATTCCTTCCATTTCCTTCATGTAAAAATGATGGTCAATAGCAACAAGATATCCTCTCACCTAAGCTATCTCCCAGTAACAAGGAGACATGGTTTTCACCATAGAGGTGGAAACTTTAGTATACATTTGTCCATACATCACATCATTATTAATTTGGTAAGAAACACACATATGGAACGTATAAACATTAATGCTATCACATAGGTCATATGATCGAACTATGTCATATATATACATATATACATATATATATGTATATATGTATATATATATATACATATATATATGTATATATGTATATATATATATATACATATATATATATATGTATATATGTATATATATATATATACATATATGTATATATATATACACATATTATACACACACACACACACACACACACACACACACACACACACACACATGTATATATACATATACATATATATACATATATATGGATAAGTATATGTAGATTTCCACAATGAATACATATATGTACATTATTTTAAAAATAAATCTAAAGCATACATTATGATAACCTACTGCTTGAAAATATATTCATTTTATAATTCAAGCATATTTTAAAATGTACGCATAAACACAAACCACGTTTAAACAAAACTATTTTCAATAACTTGCATAAAAAATGCATTCCAAACATACTTGAATTTGAAGGAGGATCAGTTTGAATGGATATTTTGGGTGGGAATGTGGTTGCAGGTATTGGTAATGGAGTTTTAGCTTGCAATCTAGAAGGATTCTAGGAGGAAGAGGGTGAGGAAAAGGATTACAAATTAGGAGAGATCCCAAAAGCTTCAAGAAGGTTTTGATAATTGTATCTTCGTTCTTCCTATTTTTTACCATAAGTCTAATGGGGTCCCACCTAATAAGTCTAGAGGAGAGAGACCTTTACATGCAAAAAATTAGGACTTTAAGGCTCTACGTGATTCTGGAAAGAAGGATCGAGTGGGAAGATGCTGGAGGCAAGGTTTTGTCTTGTCTTTTTGGTAAACGAATAGTGGGTAAGTCATGTTTTACCCCCATTGTTTCAAAATATTGTTGGGAGAAAGGAGAGTTTCACATATTTGTGCTTGACCTTATTGTGGATTATACTATTTCTTCAATGGATTTTACCCTTTTTGGTAAATTTTTGGGGGCCTGATCAGATATTGATTCTTTAAGGAATATGGTGAAGAGAAAATGGGTCCTATTAGGTTAGGTGTATATTGTGGCTATGCATAAATGTTTATTTCCCTTTATCTTCTCTTGTAAGGAGGACTTGAACATGGTCCTATGTGGGGGTCCATGGTATTTTGGAAGAAGATCCCTCATGGTTAAGAAATGGGAACCAAACATGGACTTGTCTGATGCTTTCTTCTTTACTACGTATGTATGGGTTAGGCTTCCAAGACTCCCTTTAGAGTTCTAGCATGAAACATCTTTAAAGGGATTGGTAGGTCATTTGGAGATCTCATGGCCATTGATAATATGATAGCTACTAGATCGAGATTTCTATATGTCAGGATTTGTGTGAAAGTGTCCCAACTTAAGGAATTACTGTAGAAAGTGGATATTTTTTTCTAAATTGGAGAAATGCACATAGGAAGTTGAGTTTGAAGATCTTCTAAATGCCTATTTTTATTGTAAGAAATAGGTTCATCAGGCAAGGAAATTCCCTAAGAAACCAAAAATGACTAAAAAAGTGGTTGCAAAAAAAAAGAGCTATCAGAAATTGGTGTGGAAACCTAAGGTTCCATAGGGAGAAGCTTCAACTCATGATGGGGATACTAAAGGAAATATTAGTAAAAATGGGGTTCATAGTAGGGGAATGAATGAAGGTGAAGACAATACTAGCAGAAGGAAGGAGGACAATCCTCTCCCCCCAAGAACAATGTGGAAGAAGAGTTTGAATAGGATCATATAGACTGACTGTCCCAATTCTAGGATGAAAGGAAGGAAGATAATGTAATGAAGGGTGACTTTGAGGAAGGGGAAATATGGGAGGTAGATATTGGGCTAGACAAGATATTGGAAAATTGAGTGGGGGACTCTTTGGAAGAGGGCAATATTTCTTTGTTGGAACCTCTCCTTGGTAATACTCTTTCAATTGATATGGTTCATGAGACTAATCCTGGCCTTGTTCTCAAGAAAGAAGAATAAGAAGCTGCCAAAGGAGAAAATAAGTAAAGGACAGTAACAAGGAAGAAAAATGAAAAGGAAGGTTGTTCTTTGGTTTCTTCATCTAGAGTTTATACTAGGAGGAAGAAAATAGAGTTGATCTCTCCTATAGTGAAGGTGGATGTAGGATCTCTAGGAAAAGTGGGAAGAAAGAGTCTTAAAAACAAAATGAAATTGGAGAGTTTGTAGAATATAGTTGACGGGAAGCAAGCTACTATTCTAGAGTTCACACCTAAGAATAAATGAAGATAATATCATGAAATGTAAGGGGGATTAATAGTCTGCAAAAGATGGATGTGGTTAGGAATGTAGTTCATGATCATAAACTTGATATCCTGGTGATTTAGGAAACTAAAATGGAAAAAGAAAACGAAAACTCAAAGAATTTTAAAAAGTGTGATGTGTTGGCTAGAAACTCTAAAGGTGCCTTAGGGAGTACTTTGATAATGTGGAACCAATTTTTTTCATCTGGTCATCTTATTGATTCTAATAAGAAATTTTTAGTCATTAGACTTCAACACTTAAAAATGGGAACTAGCTATAATCTGGTTAATATTTATACCCTTAACATCAAGAGAGTAAGGAAAAAGTTATGGGATAGTTTATCTAATCTTAAAATTAAAGATTATAATGGTAGCTAGATTATGATATGGGATTTCAATGTTCATCTTTATAAGCATGAAAAATGGGAGGCAATCCTAGTCTATTGGAAGGAAGAATGGATTTAATGGACTTTATCTATGGGGAAGGATTGATGGATTTGGATCTCCAAGGCATTAATTTCACTTGGAGCAACAAGTAGGTAGGGGAAAATTGCATACAATCAAGTTTGGATAGGGTCCTAATTTACCCTGATTGGGTCCAAGATTTTATTTTCTCTTTATCCTTTATTCCCAAGGTTGCCTTTGACCACTATCCTTTGGTGTTTATGGCTGATTCGATTAATGCTAAAAATAACTACCCCTTTAGATTTGAGAAAATGTGGGTTCAACATCCAAATTTTTATTAGGTGTTTAAAGGATGTTGGACTATTAAGGTGGAAGGGATGAGTCTCTTACAAGTAGCCAAAAAACTAAGGTATGTTAAAGATAAGGTGAACGAATGGAATAAGAGAGTGTTTGGGGATATTTTTACTGAAAATTCCAAATTGAAAATGGAGTTAAAAGGAATTCAAAATATAACATATATGGATGGATACTCAAAGGAACTTTTAGTGGAAGAAAATAAAAAATTGGTTAATTATCATGATATTGTATCTAACGAAGAAACTTTCTAGAGTTTGGCTAAAGAAAGGAAACATGAACTCTAAATATTTCCACTTAACTACTATGAAGCATAGAGCTACTAATCACATCTCTAGGTTAAAGGTGGGGCTAAAAGAGATCACAGATGAAAATGAGATTACTAGTGAATTGGTCTCCTTTTTCTCCTCTCTTCTTTCATCTGATCAGAATATTGATATGGATAGATAGGGCAAGTTGCTTGAGTTTATTCCCTAGATTATCTCTAAAGAGTATAATAGAGTGTTGGTTGCCATTATATTTGAGGATGAAATCCATAAAGAAATTATATCTTTTGAAAGAGACAAATCCCTTGGCCTTGATGGTTTTCTCATAATTTTTTTCTAGATTCTTTGGAATGTGGTTGGCAGAGATGTTTGTAATGTGGTGAAGGAGTTTTTTGGGGCTAGAAGAGTGCTTAAGGAGAATAATCATTCCTTTTTATGCCTCATTTCTAAGAAGATGGGTGTGGATTCCCTGGAGCACTTTAGACTAATTAGTCTATGTAATTCGGTATATAAAATTATATCTGAAGTTTTGACTTTGAGAATTTTGAGGATTCTCCCTAATATGATCTTAGAGCAACATATTGGATTTGTTATGGGGAGGAAAATTTTGAAATCCATTATCATGGTGCACTAAAACATTCATTCTATGACATCCTCTATCTCTCAGGGCTTTGTGATGAAGCTGGATATTGTGAAAGCTTATGATAGAGTGAAATGGAGCTTCCTCTTAAGAGTGCTAAAGGCCTTGGGCTTTGGTGAAAGATGCTTACAACTTATTTCCCAATTGGTCACTACAACTTCCTTGGTTATGTTGGCTAATTGGGCCTCTTCTAGTTTTTTTAAAACCGTATAAAGGGTTAAGACAAGGTGATCCCATTTCTCTAATTTTTGTTTACTCTTATGGCTAAATTTTTGGGGAGGTATATTGGGGGTGTTATGGAAAAAGGGGATATTCATGGCATATTGCCATCTTTCCAACCTCTATCTTGTTCCCATGAATAGTTTGTGGATGATACTATTTTTTTTGGCATGACATCTATTAGGGAGGTAAGGAGTTTTAAAAGGCCTCTTAATCTATATTCTAATGCTTCAGGTCAACTGGTCGATTGAGAGAAGAGCTCTATCTTTTTCCTTAATACCCCCATCCCTAGACAAAGGAAGATAGGAAATATCTTGAGTTGCTCTATTGGTGCATTATCGAGGATCTATCTTGGTCTTCCCTTGGGTCTTAAACCTATTGATTTCTTTTGGAAGGGTCTAGTGGAGAAGCTAAAAAATAAACTAGTTGGTTGAAAGGGAATGTTGCTTAGTCAAGCTAGGAAAGTGACTCTTCTCAAGTCTTCTCTTCAAATCCTTCCAACCTATGTGAACAAAACACAATCCACGAAGATGCATACGATGTTGGCACAAGAAAAAATGAGAAAATACCGAAATCTATTTTTTCAGCATTTTCTATGTTCTAGTATTTTGCATTTTTAGAGGCCTCCAGGGCATTTCTGGGCTTCATCTTAAGACTTTAGACATAAAATGTAGAACTTTAGAAGATTTTTTGAGAAATTTTGATGGTTTTGTTTTTGAGCTATGAGTAGAAAGTTATGACTTTTAGAAGTAGACGTATTTTTCAATATAGATTTTTGTAGTTTTCTATAGTTTTTTGGATTTATTTTGTAATTAATTATCTTGTGGACTCTTCATTTTCATTTCCAAGGGATAGTGATGACCGTTGAGATCCATCATACTTGTATAAACTCTATTTTCAAATGGAATGAATCACTTTTGGCTTGAAAATCATCTATTGTGGCATTTTAATAGTTTTTTTTCAATAAATTCACAATACCATAGGTTCTACATCAGGTATTGTAATCTAAATTCTTAATTCAAATCGGTGGTATTGGAGCTTGTTCTCTCATGTATGTCCCATCATACGTGGTCATCTTATCAAAGTTTGGGATTGGGTATAAGAGATCTCTTAGATTATCTTCCTTTGAGTTGTACACGGTCACAGATGACAAAACAAAAAACTAAGGGGATGGATAAATCTTTCAAAAAACTGGTGGAAGAGGCATTAAATAAGCAATGTGAAGAAATGATGAAACAATTTTTAGAGATGCTTGGAAAATGAGAGGCACAAGCCAGTCCAAGCAATCCAAAATTTGGTGGCTAAACCCCATTCAAGGTGCAGGTAAATTTTGATATTCTAACTTTTCAAGGAAAAATTGATGCAGATGTTGTTGATGACTGGTTGTCCAAATTGGAGAGGTACTTTTGTGTTAATAATTTCTTAGATATTGAAAAGATTTCCTTTACCCTCCTCAAAGATAAGAATCATGTAAAGTTGGCATGGAAGGTTCACTTAACAACTAAAGAAAACCAAGAGGCTCAGGATGAACATGAATTTTCTATGATGTTTGATGGAAAACCCATATGGGAAGAATTTGTAGAGCATATAAAACAAGAATATTACCCTGAGGATACCTATGAATAGAAATATATGCAATGGAAATTACTTCAACAAAAGAAATACCAATCAGTTCAGGAGTACACCAACATATTTCATGCTCTTTTTGTAAATCTTGGCATCAAAAACTTAGAAAAACATCAAGTTCTAAAGTAAAAGAGTGGTCTTCATAGATATATTCAGACTGAAATGGATTTCTTGAATATAGAAACATTGTCTAGTACTTTCAAATATGCATTAAGAATTGAGGAGAAGTTCAAACAAAAAGGGAGGAGGGAAAATCCAATGAACAACAAATGGAAAGGTGAAGGTAATAAGCCAATGGGAAAACAAACAACCATGAAGCCATCTCCAAATGCACCAGCAAAGAAGACATGGGACATACAAAAAATAGAGCAAGACTTAGGTATGTGGTGTGAAGTCCATAAAAGTCCCTCTCATAACACCAAAGATTGTAGAACTATAAAGAATTTAATGATGGAAACCCATGAAGAAGCTATTGCACCTGAGGTGATAGATTTTGGAAAATAAAAAGAGGATAAACAAATCATTGAGGCTGACCCATATGCCACAGTGGTCACTACAAAGGTATTTGTTCATGATGATGAAGAGAGATTGTTCCATTCACAAATGTGGGTAGGAGGAAAAGCTTTGCATTTTATTGTTGATAGTGGTAATAAAAAGAATTTGATATCCACTAAGACTATAAAAAGATTGAATCTAAAGACAACATCACACCAACAACCATATTCTATGGGATGGGTGAGCCAAGGGAGAGATATTCAAGTAAACAAGGAATTTTATTTGTCATATTCCATTAAACCATTCAATGATGTGGTGATATGTGATGTAGCTCCTCTTGATGTGTGTGATATTTTGTTAGGACAGCCATACATGTATCAACATCATGGGGTGTATGAGTCTAGACCATGAAGTGTGACAATCAAATTAGGTGGACAAAAGTACAGGATTCTAGAGGTAAGTCCTACACACTCTGCATCTTTGATTAGTGCAAAACAATGTAGAAGATTAATAGCCCAAATTGGTACATTTGTGTTATTGATGATTCGTCATGAGGAACAAAAGAAATGTGTGTGTAATTCTCATTCCATGGTGTTTATCAAAAAAATAAAACAAAGATCAATGGATCAGATTTTAACAAAATTTCAGAATGTGTTTAAGTTACCAATAGGGGTACCCTCACATTGCCAAGTTAGACACTCTATTGATTTGATACTAGGAACCTCATTGCCTAATGAGCAAGTATATAGGAGGTTAGTTCTAGAAAATGATGAGATAAATAGGCAAATACAAGAATTGATTCAAAAAGGACATATCCACCCAAGTGCATCTCCCTGTGGTAGCCCAATTGTTCTTGCAAAGAAAAAAGATGGTATGTGGAGGCTTTGTATTGATTATAAATCATTTAATGAGATAACTGTAAAAAATAGATATCTAATTACTCGAATAGATGATCTCTTAGACTAACTTAGAGGGGCACAATTCTTCACTAAAATTGACTTGAAATCTGGATACCATCAAGTATGATTTATCCAATAGATGTATGAAAGACTGCTTTTAAATCCAAAAAGGGATTATTTGAATGGTTGGTGATGCCTCAGAAATGCCCCAACCATATTTATGAGGATGATGAATGATGTTCTTAGGCCATTCACTGACTCTTTTGTAGTTTTATATTTGGATGATATTCTAATTTTTAGTAAAACATGGGAAGAACATCTACAACATGTGGTACAAATATTGTATACATTGCAAGACCATGGACTCTATGCGAATAAGGAAAAATATTATTTTGGTATTGAAAGTATTAAGTACTTGGGATATGTTATTGATAGTGAAGGAGTTCATGTTGATCATGAAAAGATCCAAGTAATTAAAGACTAGCCTACTCCAAGGAATCTCATAGAGTTTCGTAGCTTCTTGGGGTTAGCTAACTTTTATCATAGATTTGTGTTTGGATTTTCACATTTGTCTTGGCCTTTGAATCAGTCATTATGAAGAGGTATGAAAGAAAAATTCAAGTGGACAGGTGCTCAACAACAAGCATTTGAGGAGTTGAAACAAAGGTTATGTTCTACACCTATTTTATCTCTTCCTGATTTACAATAATCTTTTGAAATTCAAACTGATGCGTCAGAATATGCCTTGGTAGTTGTCCTCATGCAACATGGACATCTAGTTGCCTACCATAGTGAGACTTTTTCTGATATAGTGTGTAGATATCCCACCTATGATAAAAAATTATATGCTATTTTTCAAGCTTGCAAGTAGTGGAAACATTATATATTGGGAAAGGAGACTATCATTCACATAGATCACAAACCCCTTCAATTTTTGCAAACACAAGGCAAATTATAGAATGACAGGCACCAAAGATGGTCAGCTTATCTTCAACAATCTCATCTCAACATTTGTCATAAGAAAGGAAGCACCAATAAGGTAGAAGATTATCTGAGTAGGCCTCCATTTGCAAGAATAAGTATGGTATTAGAATCATGTGGTCACCAAACAAAAAATTGGGCCCACTTGTATGGACAGGATAATGAATTTTCTGATGTTTATGCTTAGCTTGTGGAAGGTAAACATGTGAATGATTATTACTTACAAGATGGAATGCTTTTTCACTTTGGCCAGATTTGTGTTACTAAGGAAGAACGTAAAAATTTAACATGGGAAGCTCACTAGAGTAAGGTTGTTGGTCATTTTGGAATAGGTAAACTACTGCTATACTACACAAATATTTTTACTGGCCAAGAATGAAAAATGATGTGATAGAATACATTCAAGCATGTATAATGTGTGCTATTGCAAAGCCTACAAATCATAAGTTGGGTTTATATTTACCACTTCCTATTCTAGATAAATCTTGGCATTCAATTTCAATGGATTTTATGTCTAGTCTTCCTACCACTAAACATGGGCATGATTGTGTATATGTTGTAGTAGATAGATTTTCAAAAATGGAAATCTTGATGGCCTGTAGAAAGGAAAACTCTGTAGAAGAAACTTTAAAACTCTTTTTTGAGCATCTTTGGGTTCATTTTGGGCTACCAAAAATCGTTATTTCAAATAGGGATTCTCAGTTTCTAAGTAAATTTTGGTCTTCATTATGGGAAATGATGGACACAAAACTAACAAAGTCTACTGCATTCCATCCTCAAATAGATGCTCAAATGGAGGTTGTTAATTGAATGATTATTCAAATTCTACATATGTATCACTCCAAACATCCTCACACATGGGATGAGAGCCTTCCATATGTGCACTGTAGCTACAATGGGGCAATTCATAGCTCAACTGACCATAGACCATTTGAAGTTTGTCTTGGATATCAACCCTTAACACCAATAAATGTTTCTATTCTAGTTATGCAATCTAACTTGGTACCATGCTTGGATAAGGAGAAGGAAAAAGCTATGAAGTTCATTGATAAAATTCATCATTTGTAGCAACAAGTTTATGAAATTTTGCAGTAGACCACTAAGAAGTATAAATAGAGGCATGATCAACATCGAACTCCTAATAATTTTTAGGTTGGGGATAAAGTATGGTTGCATTTATAGAAGGAACATTTACAAGGCCCTCATAGAAAGATCCATCCTCTTCATTATGGTCCCTACAAGATCATCAAGAAAGTTGGTGAAAATGCATCTGAACTCAACCTGCCTCCATTTTTGGGTGTCCATCTAGTTTTCAATGTAGAACTATTGAAGCCATATTTCCCTCCTTTACTAGACATTGTAGATGTTACTAAAGAAATTAGTCATATAGAGTTGAATCTAGACGTTGTTAATCCACTCTAAAGTGACAAAATTGTGGAGGTTTTCATGAAGAATTTGAGGAACCATACAATTTATTTATATCGTGTGGTGAAATTAGGACAATTTTTTCAACAGGGAAAGTGGCTTACATGTGAACAAATCTAGCTTCATTTTCCACATCTGATGGAAAGTCTTGATGAAATGGGGCCCATTTCCTCTCAAGGGGGAAGGAATGATCAAAACACAATCTAGGAAGATGCATAAGATGTTGGCACAAGCAAAAATGAGAAAATATCAAAATCTATTTTTTCAATATTTTCTATGTTCTAGTATTTTGCATTTTCAAAGGCCTCTAGGGAATTTCTAGGCTTTGACAAGGCTAAGGAGTCATTGTACTATGCTTAAGACTTTAGACACAAAATGTAGAGCTTTAGAAGATCTTTCCAAAAATTCTGACGATTTGTGTTTTCAAGCTACGAGTAGAAAGTTATGACTTCTAGAAGTAGACGTATTTTTTAATATAGATTTTTTTAGTTTTCTATAGCTGTCTAGATTTGTTTTCTAATTAATTCACTTGTGGACTCTTCATTTTCATTTCCAAGGGATAGTGATTATCCTTGGGATCCATCATACTTGTATAAAATCTATTTTTGAATGAAAATGGATCACTTTTGACTTGCAAATCATCTATTGTGGCATTTTAATGGTTTTTTTTTCAATTAATTCACAATATCCAATTATTGTAATGTGAATTCTTAATTCAGATCACTATGCTCTAAGCCTTTTAAAAATTCTAGTCAAACATGTATTGGGTATTGAAAAGATCCAAAAGAACTTTTTATGAACTGGTACTAAAGAAAGGAAAAGGATGACACTTATTACCTGGGAAAATATCTATAAGCCAAAATGTGAAGGGGGCCTTCAAATTAGGACTATTAGAAGTATGTATAAGGCTCTTCCTGATAAGAAAGGGTGGAGAGTGTACCAAGATAATAAGTAATGGAGATCTATTTGGAAGCATAAATATCTTCATTATGCTCTCGCTCTATCAAATTTCTTGAACCACCCAGTGATTGTTAATTCCTTGACCATTTGGGGTGCGATTTAAGGGGCTATAAACATTCTTCAAAGAGATTATAGATGGAAATTGGGTGATAGTAGAAAGGTGAGATTTTGGGAGGACACTTGGATTATGGATTATCCTTTCCTATATATATATATATATATAATGATGTTTCTTCCATTGAAAGTTGTGTGCAGATCTTTGGGTGCTTTGTTTTTAACAATTGGAGATATGATAGTTGGGTGAATCTTGTAGAGGTCAACCCTAATATTAAAAGTATCCAAATTTCTCTCAACACTTTCTATCTTAACCTAGACTGAGAGGAATCTATGGTGTTGGGAATTGACCCAAATGAGAACTATAAGGTGACCTCAATTTTCAAAGCTGGCTTGAATGAGAACCAACCTCCTTGGGCCAAAGCATGGATGAAGGGGCTTGTGCCTAAGATTGAAATTTTCTTTTGGGGTGCTCTTCAAAATGAAATCCTAACTATTGACAATCTTCATAAAAGATGATTTTGTATTGTTAACAGATGCACTTTGTGTAAGATGGATGGTGAAGATAGTAATCATCTCTTTATTCATTGCAACTACAACCATTATGTTCAGAATGTCATCCTTGAGTACTAGAAAATTCAATGGGTTTAACCTAAGAACCTTATAGAGTGTTTTCAAGGATGGAGATGTCTTGTAAGCTTCCTTGATACTCATTCTCTATGGAATTTAACTCTCCCTCATCTCTATTGGGATCTTTGGAAAGAGAGAAATAGTAGGATCTTTAGAGATAAAGAATGTCCCACTTGGGTGGTAGGCCACAAAGTTTTAAGGGCGATAAAAGAGAATTTTTTTGTAACAAAATTGAAATAAAAGGGATTTTAACATCTTTGATCCCATTATAAATAAAGTTATTAAGGAAAAAATTAGTAGAGAGGGAGTTATCTAGAATTCTTCTCCAATGGGATGGCTCAAAGCTAATTTTGATGGGTCTGTTAAAGGGAACCCGAGGTGACCTAGTTGTGGTGGTATTTTAAGGGATCATAATAGTAGGGTGGTAGATGTTGTGGCTATTCCTATAGGATTATCAACTAATCATAGGGCTGAAGTGTCTACGACTTTGTTTATTGTTAGTAAGGTAGTGGAAACTAGTTACTGAAAGCTTTGGCTAGAAGGGGATTCTTTAAATATTATTAACATGTTGAATAATAATTATTCAGTGACTTGGACTATTGAAGTGATAATTGGGGAAATTTAGAATCTCCTTAATAATTTTGATAATATTCATATTTCCCATAATTATCATGAAGGTAATAGGGTTTTCAATTAGATAGCCAACAAAGCTGTTGGTACAGACAGGTTGTTGACGTGGGTGGATGACCTATGCAAAGAATCTGAGTTAAAGGCACTTATTTATTTTGATGTGACAAATTCACTAGAAGAGAGGATTCATTAATTATTTTATTTTAAACAAAGACTGATGTGGCATTAATAATGATTTTATTAGTTTTTCAAGGGAGTATCTCCTCATAATTGCTCTCTTATCTTGGCATGTTTTCTAGGTGTTCTTGGAAAGAGAAAGATGGGTGGCGAGCCGAGGAAGAAGGAGCTTGCTAATTGCAAACACTGGGAGAAGACTGCAGTATGGGAAATTATTCAAAAGGGTAAGGTTATTGTTTACCTTGAGAAATTGAATGGTTTTACACCTCATATCACTGAGGAGTTCTTCAAGAATTGGTTGGGGGAGAAATTTTCTTTGCATGGGTTTATTGTGTCTCTGTCCAAAGAGCTCATACCTTAAATAACTGGGCTTCTAATGGGGAGAATAACATTTTGAATGCTGCACTTAAGAAATTTGCAAAAACCCCTAAAGAGGAAAATAAATTGGTGAAGGAGGGGGACTTCTTTGATCTTGACTAGATTAAGGAAATTTGGAAATATGTGTTATTATGCATTCATGAGTACTTCATTTTGGATGGGTGGTGAAAATGTGTGCATAATTTCCACTTTGTTTTTTTGAATCATTTTAGATACAAGGATAGGGTTTCTTTTCCCTTTTATCTAAAGCATTCTATGTTAAAAAACCTTAGGGTTCATAGGAAAAAAGGGAGTAGACCCATCCTTCATGAAGGACTTATTCTTTTAATTGATGAATGCTGTAAAGAAAATATTATGAAGCTGTCTCCTTTGGTAGGGAAAAGAATGAAAATTTTGGGGAAGGGCACCATGGATAAATCTAGTGCAAGAAAAATAAAGACTCATAATGTAAAGATTAAGGAGATAAGTGAAGAGTAAATGGAAACAAAGTTGAATAATGACTCAGAAGGTGATGAGTAATCTATAAAGAAGAAGAAAAATAAGAAGAGTAAGAAGGAAGGTAGAGTTAAGATAATTAAGATGGATGTCATACCTGAAGAAGCCTTAGAGGATGATAAGGGTATGTCAAATAAGGAGAATGACAAGGAAGATGAGAGGGATACGAAGAGTGGGGATTATAGTTCAAATAATGAAGGTATTTTGGTAATTAGGGTGATTCCTCAGTTAAATATGGTAGCATGAGAAGCAATGTGGGTTCTCTGACTTTAGGGAGAAAGGAATAGACTAAGTCTTTGAACCCCTCTATGGACAAAGACACAACTATTAATGAAAACCTACTGACCCCTAAAGTTGGTCATGAAAAGGGGCATGCTGTGGACACCATGACTGACAAAAAAGACATCAAAACTCCTCCTATTACTCATGAGATAGAAATTTATGACTCGGATCAAAAGGTTGAAGATGAGAAAGAAGCCTCAGTTGGGGAAATAAAGTTAGTGTCCAAAGATGCCCAAGAGGACATTTATTATCTTAAGGACAACACTGCAGGTGTGGATAATGGGGAGGTGAAGACCAGTGAGAAAATTTTGTTCCTCAAAAAATCCAAATTAAAGGTAGATACCTCTCTTTAGGTTGATTCTTGGCTTTACAATGAGATCATCTCCCTGAAGAAAAATATTAGGGATTTACATCACAACCTAGAAATTGAGGAAACCAAAAGAATTGAGTTAGAAAGTAAATTTGGGAACATCCCAAAGAAAATCATGGCCTATGAAGCAGGGTTGAGGAAACTAGTTAAGGACAATAGTTAACAAATGGACATGATTACCTCTACTATGTATGTGACAGTGATGAGCATTGGAAGGAGAAGCAATGAGGAAATCATTTCCCCTATGGCTGCCTAGTTGATTTGTGGACCAAGCAAGAGGACATAGTAGAGCATGAAAAGGGTTGTTGAAGTTTCTCTTGGTTCTACTATCGAAGACCTGCTTCAAGAGGTTGTTAATGCTGGTAAAGGATTGACTAAGACAACAAAGGAGCTAGTGTAAGTTTGCTTTGTTTTTTGTAGGTTTTGGTATTTGGTTAGGGTTTGTGGTCTTAGCTCTTACTACTGGATGCATAGCAATTTTTATTTTCCATCTTTCAAACTGTATATTTCACTATATTTAGGTTTTAGGTCCTTATAAACCTGTTCTTTTTCACTTTTTTTTGTACTTGTAGGTTCTAGGTCCTTGTAAAACTTGGTGGAAATTTTAACTCATTTATTGATAGGATTAGTCTATGGTAATGTAGATAGTGGGTAAACATTCCTAGATATCCCATACTTATACAAGTTACCCTTAATCAATTAAGAACAACTTTTCCCTTTGGCTACCCTATTTATTCAAGCTTTCTCAATAACTTAAACTTCATTCTAGGCCTCCTTACTAGTTTACTTGTTCTTGCAAGGGTTGGAGGCTCCTCCTAGCATTTCTTAGACTTCTTTTCATCCATTTCCCACACTTCATTCATTATGTTACTATACGATCCCTTCAAACTCTTGGAAATCTCCTATTAGGTCTAGTAGCCCTCAATTAGCCCTCCTAATGGACTAAATTTGAATTTGTGCAAATATTTCCTCAAGGAGGTTCCAAAAACTCTAAATTAGAATACCATTTTCCAAGGTCTTCAAGATTCTTGAGGTTTTAGGCTCTCAACACCTACCACATGCCCTCACCCTATTTTTAAGGGTTCGCTAGGGTTAAGAAACAATTACAACTAGTCAATAGCACAATTGATCTTCCTCACTTCCAAGAGATCTTCAAAGCTTCTCTCTATAGAAAAATTTTCTTCACTCTATCCTCTATCCTCCCATTACACCCTTACTGATCATTTTACTTCTCCCTTGCAATAAATCTTCTCTCCTTGGCTCAATTTATAGTCGAGCACATCACTGTCTCGCTCGAGGTTTCCAAGGAATTGGCTTGGCCCTTCACTCTTGGTTCCATCCTTTCTAACACATAATGTAAAAGGTGTCTACTATAATTACTTAAGGTTTCATGATGTTTCAACCATGGGGAATGCTAACATTTTTCCAAGTCTACCCGGTACAAGCTAGCAAGTAGACTGTTTAGCATGTTAGAAATGCTTTAGAATAATTGAGAGTGGGGGGGGGGTGTGAATAAGTTATTCAAAGTCCAAATGTCCAATTAAAACTTTTTCATCAAGTAAAGTGAGCCTATTAAACTGTTCATGTATCTAAGATTAAATTATCCTTCTTAGCAAGTTATTGTAAGTCAACATGTAAGCATAACACATAAAAGATTAACACATAACACATTGATTTACGTGGAAACCCAATTTGAGAAAAACCACCAGTAACATGCTACTCAATTCTCACTCTTCTAAAGTGATGCCCTATGAAAGGCCTACCCTGTTAAAGGCTACAAAACACTGTTAAATGTGACCTGGTTAAAGGATTTAACTACCTTGTTATAAGTGGGCCTGGTTAGAGGACTTTAGAACATTCACTTGGAATGTCACCCTATTAAAGGATTTACAAATGGTTGTTAAACCAACCTAAGTCCATAGGATTTTAACCTAAATGATACAATTTCTAGAGAGTAATAATAAGGGGTTTTGACCTGATTACAATTCACAACTTATCTTGTAGATTTCATATCTCTATTCAGCTCTTCACAATTGCCTGGGTTTCAATCTCTACAGCTCTGGCAACTTGTTCTCCTTTCAAGCTTTGTCTCCTTAAGTCTCCATGCTTGATGTACCAGTGTAATCTCCTATATGACCACTTATTGAAGCAGAGTCTCTATGCTCTATTTTTCCTTCTCCTCTTGATGTCTTCTCCTTGACACCCTTCAACCACTTCGCAATTTGGAACCCCAACAACTCTTGCTTCTTGGCCTATGACTCCTTAAATAGAAGTCTAGAGTTTCTTTTCTTGCTTGATTCTTCCTTCCTTTAATTTCAATTCGAATGGATTAGGTAGGATTCAATGAATCTAACCCATATTTTGTTCCTTCTAGAAATATCTTAAAGAATCCTCCTAAATTCGCTCAAAAACTGTTTATCTAAAATTTTGTGCCACTAGCTCATCATCCTTATCCTCCATCGAGTTCACAAAATTCAAGGTAACAAATTTGTCAGCTCATATGTGGTGAATCTTTGACTTTTTACATAATGCAGTAGCTTGACACTATTGAAATTTGGGTGCTCGACACATACTATGTTACTCGGCTCTAAATACATTTTACTAATGCTCGACACCTACTATGGATTCAATTGGCGTCCACTAAGTTTTTGTGATGCTTGGCACTTGTTACTTTTCTTGGCACTTGAACACACTTGGCTCCTTCTGTATCACTCAGCACACACTAGATTTTTCATTTGCTCGACTCTAACTAAAAATTTTCTCAAGTCAAACTAGCTTGCTCGACACTCACTAATGAGACTTAGTTAAGCTTTGCAAACAAACTTGTTACAATTTATACTTCTAGTGTTTCTAAGTGTGGCCAACATCTATATCTTCAAGTATACTATCAATACATCATTTCACCATTCTCTTAACTAATCCTTGCGATTCATTACCAAATCATAACTGAACCTTTCCCTTAGGTACTTTTGTTACATCTTATTGATTAAATCCTCTTAATCATTTAACTAAGTGATAGTACTTGGATCTTATAAGAAATTTTCATTCTAGCAAATAGTAGGTTTGGCATCAATGACAAAACAATGATTGAAAACATTCATTATCAACCATCGTCCTTCTTTGTAACAATCTCCCTCTTTGATAGTATTCTTTTTCAATCACATTTCCAACAATCTCCCTCTTTGACATTGATGGAAAACCAAAATGATCAACCAAGTTATCAAAATGCTGACAAGGTTAAAATAATAAATCAAATGCCAAAAAGAAAAAAATGTGTTACCATTAGTTTTCACATCTCCCTCTCTGATCTGCTCTCCTGATTTCTTTACTTCTACTTCTCCCTCTTAGCTGTTCTTACCTTTCTCTTTCCTTTCTGCTATATCTTCCTAAAAATCCTTTTCCTCCCTCTTTTCTGTGGCTTACCATTGTTCATTTTGATCTTGTACTACTCTTGACTCTCTCTTACATTATTTATCCCTTTGTATGCATTGATCATATTTTGCTATTCTGGTATTAGCTACTTCTCCCTCTGTCCATTTGAATGATGTTGATCAATTTCTTACTACTTTTCCCTCTTTGAAAACAATGCCAAAGACATAATATTTCAACATCTTAATCATGCAAGTGTAGCATTTGCAGGAACTTCAACACTTTGATTACTTTAGGTAGAAATCCTAAAGTAAGTATCCTCTGCATCAATTCTCAACATTTCAACAATCAACTCATTTGATGTAAGGCAATCTTTCCTATTACTTAAGTAGCCTTGGCTAAGGGTATCAACCCTAACTTACCTCTAAGATATTCAAATGCATCTTTAGGTAATGCT
Source organism: Cupressus sempervirens (assembly GCA_028749045.1). Taxonomy (NCBI): domain Eukaryota; kingdom Viridiplantae; phylum Streptophyta; class Pinopsida; order Cupressales; family Cupressaceae; genus Cupressus; species Cupressus sempervirens. Next base: position 293,937,635 of record CM053792.1, read on the forward strand.
TTTGTAAAGATGTCAGCAATCTGTTCCTTTGAGCTGACATATTCCATCCTTACTTGTTTGTCTTCCACCAATTCTCTTACATAGTGATACTTAATTGCAATATGCTTTGTTTTTGCATGCATCACAGGATTCTTTGATATGTTGATGGCACTTGTGTTATCACAATAGAGTATCATAGGTTTAGTTACCTCTTCCTTCATGCCTTGCAACAGATGTTTCATCCATACAATATTGGTACAATTGATAGCAGCGGCAACATACTCAGCTTCTGCTATGGACTATGAGGTAGAACTTTTCTTTTTTCTGGTTCAAGTAACCAATCTTTTTCCTAAGAAAAGATCTCCTCCACTGGTGCTTTTTTTGTCATCAATATTACCTACCCAATCTGCATCAGTGTAGGCTCTAGACTTAAAATTTTCACTCCTCTTGTAGTATAAGCCATAGTCATCAATTCCTTTTAGATACCTCAATATTCTTTTTATTGCCATCAGGAAATTTTCTCTTGGGTTAGTAGAAAATCTTGCCACTATTCCAACTACTAATGCAACGTTTGGTCTACTATGCACAACATATTACAACTTTCCAATCATTGATCTATACATTGTCTGATTTACTTCGGCTGACTCATCATTCTTGGATAACTTTTGTCCTGTTACCATTGGTGTACTGACTAGTTTTGAATCTTCTAATCCAAATATTTTGTGTATCTCCTTGATTTATTTTGATTGGGTCACAAATATGCCATGCTTCAATTGATGTACTTTCAATCCAACAAAGAATTTGATTTCTCCAAACATTGACATCTCAAACTCATGTTTCATTTGATTATAAAAATCTTTGCATAGAACATCTTTTCCTCCAAATATTATATCAACAACAAAGATTTGAGATATCAAAATTTCTTTACCTTTTTTTTCCTTGATATACAGGTTTCTATTGTCATCTGTTCTCTCAAATCCTATCTTCACAAGGTATTTGTGCAGTCTCTCATACCATGCTCTAGGTGTTTGCTTCAAACCATAGAGTTCTTTATGCAATTTGCAAAAAATATTCTTGTTGTTGTCATCTAAAAATCCCTCTGGTTTTTCTATGTGGACTTCCTCTTCCAGTTTACCATTCAAAAAAGTAGACTTTACATCCATTTGGTAGACTTTGAAACCTTTGTAGGCAGCATATGCAAGTAATGTTCTCACTCCTTCCATTCTTATAACAGGGTCTAGTCCATCTTCTTATGCATAACCTTTGTAGACTAGTCTGACTTTGTTTCTTGTTATCTCACTTCTCATCAAACTTATTTCTAAATACCCACTTTGTACCAATTAGATTTTTATTAGCTGGTCTAGGAACTAGGGTCCAAGTTTTGTTCTTCTCAATCTAATCTATCTCTTCTTCCATAGATTTATGTCAATTATCATCTTGTAGTGCATCTTTCACTATTTTGGGCTAAATCTTGCTCAGTAGACATGATCCATTCCTTAGTTTGTTCCTTGTCATTGGTCTAGCTTCCTTGTCACCAATGATTTGTTCTACAGGGTGATGTCTTCTCACATACCTAGATAGTCTTGGTTCTGTCCTTCTTTCCATGTTTGGTTCTTTAGCTTCAGAGTCACTTTGCACATTACTTTCAAGTATTTCATCATCTCTTTCATGTTTACTATTTTCAAAATTAGAGTGTGCATTTTCTTCATTTTGTAACTCAGCTTCTAAATGTAGCTTGACATTCATTGGCTGTGACTCAGTTGATATTGAAATTTGTTGTTGATTCCCAACGTGATAGGTAGCATCATCTTCAATAGACATTCCTTCATAGAAGTATACAAAATATCTATAATCTTCTAGTTTCTTGGATTCATTAACTTGGACTTCTGCATGCTCATCAAAATTTACATTTGCACTCTCCACAATCTTGTTAGTGTTAGTATTCAAACACTTATATACCTTACTTCTAGTGGAGTATCCAAGGAATATCCCTTCATCACTCTTTGCATCAAACTTGTCATTCCTAGTATCCTTAAGAATATAGCATTTACAACCAAACACTTTGAAATGTTTTACATTGGGTGAATGACCATGCCATAATTCAAAAGGTGTTGCATTTGTACCTTTCTTGACTTGAACTTAATTCAAGGTGTAGACTATAGTATTAATAGCTTCTCTCTAGTACTTGAGTGCAACATTCTTCTCCATCATTAATGTTCTAGTACAGTCTATCACTGATCTATTTCTCTTTTTTGCAATGCCATTCTGAGGTGGAGTTCTTGGTGCTGATATTTGTCTCTTGATTCCTTTATCATTGCAAAATGTCTCAAATTCTTTTGATGTAAACTCTCCTCCTCTATCTGATCTCAGTCACTTTAGACTCTTTCTTGTTTCCTTCTCAACCCTGGCCAAATACCACTTAAACATTTGAAATGCATCAGATTTTTGCTTCAAGAATATGATAGTCATCATCCTAGAGTAGTCATCCACAAATGGCATTATGTATCTATCTCCTTGGTAGCTCTATATTTCTATTGGACCACATAAGTCTATATGGACTTGCTCTAACTCTTCTTTGGAAGTGTAGGTTTTTCTTTTGAAACTAGACTTAGTCATCTTTCTTAGTTGACATTGTTTGCACATTGTATTGTCAAGATTTTTTAGCTTAGGAAAATCTCTGACTTTCTTCTTTTTGATGATGCTAATCAGATTATCAAAGTTAACATGACATAGTCTTTTGTGCCATAACCAAACATCATCAAATTTTACCATAAGATAGGTTGCATCTTCCATATCTGGATAAAACAAGTTACTCCTAGTTTGTTCTCCTTTTCTTATCAGATTTCCATTAGTGTCATAGATTTTGGCAGTTTTGTTTCCAAATTCTACTTTGCAATCTACATTGCCTAACTATGATACACTCAACAAATTGTAGTTCAATCCTTCAACATAGTATGCATTATCACATAAGATTTTCTCTATAAGTTTAATATAACTTTTTCCTTTTATTTGACATGGAGCATCATTTCCCAATCTAACACTATTTCCATCATATTGAGTAAAGGTAATAAACTTTCTTTTATCTCCTGTCATGTGATGTGAGCATCCACTGTCTATAATCCACTTGTCATTCTTGTTCACACAAGTTTCCAATGCTATTGCCTCATCTTCATCTGATTCATCCTTCATGGCTACATAGACTACTTCATCATCATTCTCATCAGAATCCTCTTTAAAAATGTAGCATATTTTGCCTTTGTCCTTGTAATCTCTGCTATCATCTTCTCTTTTGTTCTTGTATTTGCTTCTTTCTTTGTAGTTCTTCTTCTATGTACACCTTGTAGCAATATGTCCTACTTCATTGCAATTAAAACAAATGATAGGAAACTTACCTTTGAGTTTGCCTTTTCCTCTATGAAATCTTTTGGCTAGTAATGCTTCAAATTGTTCCACATCTTCCTCATCTATGCTATTGTCACTAGATGCATGTTTTCCTTTTCTACTCTTTTTCTTTGATTTCACCTACTCAGTGTCTTTCAATGTCAACTTGGCCTTGAAAGTAGATTCAAGATTCTCAAGTCTGTAGTTATCAAAGTTGGACAATTCAAATGCAGTGAGTCTTTCAACTATACGTTCAAAAGTTAGTTGGTTTCTTGGTACACATCTTAACTCTTGGATGGCTGAAACTCTAATAGCATAGATGGGGGGAAAAGTTTTTAAGTATTTTCTATTGACAGTATCATCTTCCAAATGACCACCTAAAATTATTATTGCACTTACCACTTCTTTCATTCTAGAGGCATATTGAGCAACATTCTCACCTTCCTCCATTTTCATGTCATCAAACTTTCCTCTAAGGCTTTCACTTTTTTCTCCTTGAATATTCTAATCTCCTCCATGGATATTTGACAAGGCTTTCCACATCTTGAATGTAGAGTCACATCCTTTGATGTCATCAAATTTAGCATAGTTGAGGGTAGAGGCAATCTCTAGCATTGCTTAATTATGCTCCTTCCTTTTGTTCAAATCATCTGTGGTAAGGGCTCCAACTAGATCTACATGTTCTACTCCAATTGAGGTTTTTGCATAGTCACCTATTGATCCAAGGTGTAGTTTCATTAGGCTTTGCCATGCAGTGAAGTTATGTCTGTTGAACTTGGAAACTTCTCTCTTGGACATCTTGATCTTCCTGCTTCTAGTACTTTTAAACTAAATCAGCAGATGGTTCTAATACCAATTGTTAGAAATACTTTAGAATAACTGAGAGGGGGGGTGAATTAGTTATTCAAATTCCAAATTTCCAACTAAAATTTTTTCATCAAGTAAAGTGAGCCTATTAAACTATTCATGCATCTAAGCATAAATTTTCCTTCTTAGCAAGTTACTGTAAATCAACATGCAAGCATAACACATAAAATATCAACACATAACATAGTGATTTATGTGGAAACCCAATTTGGGAAAAACCACCAGTAGCATGCTACTCAATTCTCACTCTTCTGAAGTGATGCCCTATGAAAGGCCTTCCCTATTAAAGGCTACAACACACTGTTAAATGTGACCTAGTTAAAGGATTTAACCACCCTATTAAAAGTGGGCCTAGTTAGAGGACTTTAAAACATTCACTTGGAATGTCACCCTATTAAAGGATTTACAAATGGTTTTTGAACCAACCTAAGTCCATAGGATTTTACCCTAACTGATACAATTGCTAGAGAGTAACAATAAGGGGTTTTGACTTGATTACAGTTCACAACTTATCTTGTAGATTTTAGATCTTTGTTCAACTCTTCACAATTGCATGGATTTCAATCTCTGTAGCTCTGACAACTTGTTCTCCTTTCAAGATTTGTCTCCTTGAGTCTCCATGCTCAATGTACTAGTGTAATCTCCTATATGACCACTTATCAAAGTAGAGTCTCTGTGCTCTATTCTTCCTTCTCCTCTTGATGTCTTCTCCTTGACACCCTTCAACCACTTTACAATTTGGCACCCCAACAACTCTTGCTTCTTGGCATGTGACTCCTTAAATAGAAGTTTGGAGTTTCTTTTCCTACTTGATTCTTCCTTCCTTTAATTTTAGTTTGAATGGATTAAGTAGGATTCAATGAATCTAACCCATATTTTGTTCCTTCTAGAAACATCTTGAAGAATCCTCCTAAATTTGCTCAAAAATGGTTTATCTAAAATTCTATGCCACCAGCTCATCATCCTTATCCTCCATCTAGTTCACAAAATTCAAGATAACAAATTTGTCAGCTCAGATCTAGTGAATCTTTGACTTTTCACATAATGCAATAGCTTGACACTATTGAAATTCTAGTGCTCAACACATACTATGTTACTCAGCTTCAACTACATTTTATTGATGCTCGACACCTACTGTGGATTCACTTGAAATCCACTAAGTTTTTATGATGCTCGACACCTGTTACTTAGCTTGGCACCTGAACATGCTTGGCTCTTTCTGTATCACTCGACACACACTAGATTTTTCATTTGCTTGACTCTAACTAAAAATTTGTTTGGCTTAAACTAGCTTGCTCGACACTCACTAATAAGACTTAGTTAAGCTTTGCAGACAACCTTGTTATAAATTATACGTATAGTGTTTCTAAGTGTGACCAACATCTGTATCTTCAAGTATACTATCAATACATCATTTCAGCATTGTCTTAACTAATCCTTGCACTTTATTACAAAACCATAACTCAACCTTTCCCTTAGGTACTTTTGTTAGATCTAATTAATTAAATCCTCTTCATCAATCAACTAAGTGATAGTACTTGGATCTTATAAGAAATTTTCATTCTAGTAAATAGTAGGTTTGACATCAATGACAAATAAATGATTGAAAACATTCTTTATCAACCATCTTCATTCTTTGCAACAATCTCCCTCTTTGATAGTATTCTTTTTCAATCAGATTTCCAACATAGCGAAAAAATTATTATGCACTCAAAAATATTGATTAGTTCTCGTAACAAAAAAAAAAAGGTAATTACAATGTAGAAACCATATTTATAAGAAAAAATATGAATTAAATCCCATTTTAGTCCAAAACTTTAATTTTTCATTCAACTATGATGGATTTCTTCAACTGTTGTATGCATCTGTACATTCCAAAAACTCCAACCGTACAAAAATGATGCAGAGGGATTTACACAACCATTCCATAACTAACTCAACCAAACTTTTCTCATTTGTAACCTCTTAGTAAATTCTAACTGATTTTGCAACTTTTGAAAAGAAAAGTTGTATTTTTTGCAAAATTGTCAATATGCATTTTTTGCAAAATTGACAATTTTTGCATTTTTATAACTTAGATTTAGTAGGACTATAACTTATGTCTCAAAAACGTATACGGAAGGCCTTTAGGTCATATTTATACCATTTCCATGTCTTCCTACCCTTCTTTACTTATTTAGCCCTTTGAATCAACTTTTTGCACTTTTAGCCCTAATTGACAATACATGCAACATTACACCTAATTGTTTATCATGCATTACATTGATGTTACCCATGAATGAATCCTTATTCATAACTAGGAATTATGTCTTATAAAGACTCCTAGACTCTTATTTTCTTCTTAGTTTCCTAACCTAGGTGCTTCTACACCATACTCCCCCAGTAAGTTGAAAAGTCCTTCTAGGATTTTAAGAGGAATAAGAGAGAGGTCAATGCCCTTCTTCTTGAAATCACCTTCTGCAACCCAAGTGGCCTCACTATCTAGTTTTCCCTACCACTTTACATGATGCTTCATGTAAGTCTTGTTTCTAGTCACCTTGTGCACTTTAGAACTCAAAATCTTCTCTGCTTGCAACTAGCTTGTAGATGGATTAGGTAAGGTTGCTAAAATGTCCTACAGGTCTACATCCTCTATTGGAGTGGGAGATGGAATGGAACCCTTGTATGCTACCAAATCTACAAAATTAAAGCTAGTAAAGATGCTCATAACTACTGGTAGATCAACTTGGTAGGCATTGGCCCCATACTTGGCAAAAATTTTGCATGGCCCCACATTTCTCATCTGTGGTTTTTGGGATTCCCTTTGGATAGTCTATGATTATTAAGATGGACCATGACATAGTCCCCAACTACAAATTGCACAACTGCAAATTGCACATCTCTCTTCTTGGTATCTTCCCTTTTCTTCATGTTTTTTGTATTCTACTCCAAGCTTTGTTTAACCATGTCATGACCTCTTTCATGGAGAGAGAAAAGTCTTTAGCCACTCCATTGACATCTGCACCTGCTTTCATGTCCCTTAGCCCAAAATTCCTCAAGAATGCACTCCATAGACCACTTCAAAGGGACTCTTCCTAGTAGATCTATTAATAGTATCATTTTAGGCATACTCTACTTGTGCAATGATGTGGTCCTAGCTCTGACCATACTCTTTGGTCAAACATTGTAAGAGGTTCCCCACGCTCCTATTGACCACTTCCATTTGCTCATCCATTTGAGGATGGTAGGCAGATCCAAATGAAAGATTAGTGCCCAATTTATATCACATAGTCTTCCAAAAATGACTCATAAACTTAGTGTCCCTATCAGGCACAATGTTAAGAGGTAGTCCATGTATCCTTACTAACTCTGTAAAAAAATAATTAGCAATGACACATACATCATGTGTGGTCTTACATGGCACAAAATAAGTCATTTTGTTGAATCTATCCATAATGACATAGACACTATCATAACCTTGCTTAATTTTAGGTAGCCCCACCACAAAGTCTATGCTCAAACATTCCCAAGGCCTTTGAGGAATGGGAAATGGTTGGTATGACCCTACATTAGTGGCAACTCCTTTGGATTTCTGACAAAAAATGTAGCACTCCACATATTTCTTGACATCCCTATTCAAAGTAGGCCAATACTAGAATCTTTGGATGAAATCTACTATTTTATGAACTCCAAAATTCCCACTCAAAGCACCATTATGCTTCTCTTGAATTAGGTTTTCTCCCCTTGGGGCACATAGCTGATTGCCTTTGAATAAGAGGCCTTCCTTTAAGGTAAAATCAAAGAATTCATGATGAAAATGGTTAGCATAATTGGTACACACCTTATAAGGTTTTGTAAAGTTTGGATCATTAGGATACATCTTCTTGAAGCTTTCAATCCCCACACTCCTAATCTATACTTCTTGTATAGTCAACAACCTATGACTAAGTGCATTTGCGATCCTATTTGCAATGCCTTCTTTATGTTTGGTGGTGAAGGTATATGCTTGAATATACTCCACCCACTTCATGTGCTTATGACTCAACTTGTCTTGTGAATTTAGAAAGCTCAAGGCCTAATTATCAAAATATACATCAAGTTGTTTAGGTAAAAGATAATTCATCCATTTCCTCAAGGCCTAGACCAAGTCATACAAATCAAAGTCATAGGAAGAATAATTCCTCTTGGTTTCATTCAACTTCTCACTATCAAATGAAATTGGCTTCTCCTCTTGGCTAAGAACTACTCCAATGGTAAGGTTATTGGTATCAAACTCAACAATGAATAACATCTCAAAGCTAGGTAAGACCAAAATAGGTTGGGTGGCAATCTGTTGTTTCAACTTCTCAAAGTTCCCAGTGGCTTCATCAATCCATTTAAATGGCTCTAATTCCACCTTTTATGGTCTCTAGTAATGGTGCACACATATGGCTAAAATGCTTAATGAAATTCCTATAGAATTGTGTTAAGCCATGGAAGCTTCTTACCTTTGATGCAAACGTGGGTGTTGGCCAAGTAAGTATAGCCTCTACCTTGCTAGAATCCATCTTGAGTTTTCCCTATGAGATGACAAAACCAAAGTAGACCAACTCTTCCTTCATAAAATCACACTTTTCCAAGTTTAGAATGAGTTGAGCATCAGACAACCTTTTCAAAACTATACTTAAATTCCTTCAATTTTCTTCCTTGGTACTACTAAAAATTAAGATGTCATCAAGGTAAATTACAACAAACTTACCTAAGTAATCAACAAAAACTTCATTCATGAGCCTCATGAATGTGGAGGGGGCATTTGACAAACCAAAATAGCATCATTGGCCACTCATATAACCCTTTAGTAGTCTTAAAGGCTACCTTCCATTCATCTCCTTCCTTAATCCTTATTTGATGATATCCTCTCTTTAAGCCAATCTTGGTGAAGTACTTGGCATTGCCAAAACAATCAAGTAAGCCTTCAATTCTTGGGATCAATAATGTGTACCTAATTGTAATCTTATTGATAGCCCTTGAATATGTACACATTATACAAGTACCTCCCTTCTTTTGCACCAAGACAGTTGGCACTGCACATGGGCTCACACTTTTCCTTATCAATCCATGGTCCAAAAATTCTTGCACTTGCTTGGCTATCTCTTCATGTTGGCTAGGTGTCATCTTATAAGCTGCCTTGTTAAGAAAACCTAATCCAAGGATGAAGTCTATCTGATAGATGATAACTCTCTTAGGTGGAAATATGTGCTTTCCATCACTGACAATGTCATCAAACTGATTCAGCAGGTCCTATAGTTCTCTAGGCAATCATGATCTAATTGTTTTTTGTGAATTTCGGGGCTTGACAATAACGACATACCCTGTGCCTTCTCCTTTCTTCATGATGTTGAGGAACTCCTCATCTACCATTAAGACATAAAATACCTTCAATGGGGTGTCTTCTCCCTCTAGAAAATAATGGATGGTGTAGGACTCTTCACTTTTCTTTAATTTATACACATTCTTCCTTCCATCATATTGGGCTTCCTTATCATATTGCCATGGCCTCCCCAAAAGGAGGTGACATGAATCCATGGGTAGTATATCACATAAAACTCTATCCTTATACTTACCAATATTAAAGTCTACCCATGTTTGTTCTTTTACCTCAACATGCTGACCCTTATTTAGCCATGTGACTCTATAGGGACTATTATGAGGAAGGTTTTTTAAGTTTCTATTTATCTATTGCTTCTTCTAACACTATGTTATTAGTAGAACTAGAGTTAGTTATAAACTTAAATACCTTATTTTGTACCTTGCGTTTGACCCTAAACAAGGTTCTCCTTTGACTTGGTTCCTCCTTCATGGGACCCCTAATTAGTGTCCCCCTGAACATTAAATTCTCTCCTTCTAAATCAAGTGGGAGATCTTCCACCTTCTTATTTCCACCATCTTCTTGAGCATAAGCCACCTTTATTTCTCCTAATGTAGAAGCCTTCTCTGGACACCTACAAGAGGGATGTCCTAGTGGGTTATAGTTGCAACATTTCATGGTGGAAAAGTATGAAGGTCTTCTGCCTTGACTGCCATTTATGCCCCTAAAACTATTACTGCCCCTACCTCTTTGGTTGAATCCTCCTCTTGGACTCCTTGAACCACTTGATTAACTGGGTTTACTATTCCCTTGGGGTCTTGTTTCTTGGCCTCTTCCACCACTAAATTTCCCTCTTTGATTACTTTTCTCTTTGACTTTACATCTACTTCTATTGTTGAAGTCTTGCTTCTTTCTCAATTTTTCCTCCACCTTAGTTGCTAATGGATAATACTTTTGTATTGTGCTAGGAGTCTATAATGGAATCTTCTCTTGAATATTACACCTTAAGCCATTAAAATACTTTTCTATCTTGAGTCTTTCAACTTCTTCCACCATGGATCTTAGGCATAGTTTTTGAAACTCTTCACTTGCCACATCATTATCCCTCTACTTGAGAGTCTTCCTTTTGGTATGCATCTGCACTTCAAAGTCTTTAAGAAGGTAGATTTTTTGTATTTATCTCACCATACTCTTCCAATTTGCATATGGTTTCTTACCTTTTTTCACTCTTTCATCTTGAATGAAATTCTACCATGTGAGAGCTGCTCCTCTCATTTTTGCCTTTGCTACTTTCACCTTTTGAGCTTCTATCACATTCTCACTCTCAAATTAGTTCTCCATCCCTTCCAAACATTCCAAGACATGGTCTATATCCAAATTTCCACTAAAAAGTAGTACTCCTTCCAATGCTTTTATGGCTCTAAGAAATGGTTCTTTTGCTATCTTAGGATCAGGTGTGGGTGTCTCCTCTTCTTCAAACACCTACTACTTCTGCTTGCTATGTTCCTCCTACTGATTAAACTTATTGGTCACTGATTCAATCTTGAGAGTTTCTCTCTCAAGTTTTGTCTCCAAGTCTATTATCTTACCCTTTAACTCTACATTCTTCTCATCATTATATTGAACCTTCTTAGCCAACTGTGTGTTTTTCACCATGGTGGATCCTATGGAGGTTTCTCCTTCACTCTCAGACATGCACTTCTTTTCCCAAAATCAAATTTCTCTAATGCCAATTTTATAGGAGTATGATAGGGTAATGTAGATAGTGGATAAACACTCCTAGATATCTCCTACTTACACAAGTTACCTTTAATCAATTCAGAACAACTTTTCCCTTTGGCTACCCTATCTATTTAGGTTTGCTCAATAACTTAAATTTAATTCTAGGCCTCCTTACTAGTTAAATTGATCTTGAAAGGGATGGAGGCTCCTCCTAGGGTGGTTTGGACTTCTTTTCATCCATTTCCCAAACTTCATTCATTAGGTTACTATACAATCCCTTCAAACTCTTGGAAATCTCCTATTCGGTCTAGTAGCCCTCAATTAGCCCTCCTAATGGACTAAATTTGAATTTGTGAAAAAAAATTTCTCAAGGAGGTTCCAAAAAAACTCAAGATTGGAATACCCTTTTCCAAGGTCTTCAAGGTTATTGAGGTTTTAGGCTCTTAACACCTACCACATGCCCTAACCCTATTTTTAAGGGTATGCTAGGGTTAATCAACAATTAGAACTAGTCAAGAGCAAAACTACTCTTCCTCACTTCCTAGAAATATTTAGAGATTCTACATCTAGAAAAATTTGCTTCAATATATCCTCTATCCTTCCATTACACCCATACTAATCATCTCACTTCTCCCTTGCAATAAATCTCTCCTTGGCTTGATTTCTAGACGAGCACATCACTGTCTCATCTAGGGCTTCCAAGGAATTGGCTTGGACCTTCAATCATGGTTCTATCCTTTCTAAAAAATAATATACAAGGTGTCTACTAGAATTCCTCAAGGTTTCATGAGGTTTCAACCATGGGGAATGTTGGTAGACACCATTTTACCAAGTTTTCCCAATACAAGCCAACAAGCAAACTGTTTAGCAAAACATTTATTGTGCACTCAAACAGATTGCTTAGTTCTCCTAAAAAAAAAGAAAAATAAGGTACTTACAATGTAGAAACCAGATTCAAAAGAAAAACCATGAATTCAATACCTTTTCAATAAAAAACATCAATTTATCATTGAACTGTGATGGATTTCTTCAATTGTTGTATGCATCCGTACATTCCAAAAACTCCAATTGTACAAAAATGATGTAGAGGGATTTACAAAACCATTCCAAAAATAACTCAACCAAAAAAATTTCATTTGTAACCTCTTAGTATCTTCTAACCAATTTTGAAACTTTTGACAAGAAAAGTTGTACTTTTTGCAAAATTGTCAATATGCAAGTTTTGCAAAATTGATAGTTTTTCGCATTTTTACAACTTGGACTTGGTAGGACTATACCTTATGACTCCAAAACATATAGGGAAGGTATTTAGGTAATATTTAGACCATTTCTATGTCTTCCTACCCTTATTTACATATTTAGTCCTCTAAATAAACTTTTTGCACTTTTAGCCCTAATTGACAATACATGTAACATTACACCTAATTGCTAATTATGCATTACATTGATGTTCTCCATGCATAAATCCTTATCCCTAAATAGGAATTACGTCTTATCAAGACTCCTAGACTCTTATTTTCTTCTTAATGATCTAACCTAGGTGCTCTTGCACCATTTATCTAGTTTTAAAATTTTTGTATGGGGTTTCGGGTCCCCTCAAAACCTATTTTTACCATAATCCAAAAAACCTGCATAAATAAAATAAAATTTTCAACTCATATTTATCAATATGTTTGATAGAAAAATTATTTAGAATCATATGCATAGGTACTAACAAAAAAGAAGAAGATATAATGAATCTAAAAGGCCATCAATTTTTTTAAAGATGACAACTTTGTTGTAGTGATATTCACCCTCGATATCTTTTTCAAAATTTTTATCTCATCAAGTTAGGTTAGATGTCCATCCATTGTTCCTACACGATTACCTACATTTTCTAATCTTTGTATAAGTGATTTTTCTAACGTTTCATCATTTTTGAGTCAAAATGGGCAAAACAATAAAAAAGTTCAAGCTTTAAAATTGTTCACTATTTCCTCAATTTTGAATAGTGTCATATTTCGAATTCCCTCACTCACTCTCAACTTCATCTTGTACTAATTTATACTTATTTAAAGTCAGAGAACTACCTTCCAAATATTTAAAATTTTAAAATTAAAAAATGCTTTCTAACAAGATAGAAATTGAAATTGCTAACTTGTTCTCAAAATTGAGAGTTACAAAGTTTGAAAATTGAAAATTTATAAAATAAAAAATTTAGAAACCAAAGTTCAGAAAAATGGTCAAAATAATTAGAGGATTAAAATTCTAACTTTCAAAAGTTAGAAATTTAAAAAAATCATAAATGGAAATCCACCTTACACCTTTATGATGGAAGTTTATAACTCCCTGCAACAAAAATAAACATTCAAGAAACCGACATGAGTGACTTGTGAAAGTCATATCAATGGTGTTTGTGCATGTTGGGTAATATTTTCAAGAAGATGTAGAGATGGTTCGACAATAGTCTTGAAATAATGATGATCACTATAAGTTAATGTTTCTCTATTCAAAACGTCATTTGGATATGCTTCTTGAGGATATTCAAAGGAATCAATAACTCTCACTCTAGATGTCTAAAAAGGGAAATGTAAGAGCATGTTGGTGTCATAGAGTTTAACCAGAGAGCTCCCACACTTACTCAACTGCTAAGGAGGCATAATTTCTAAGAATGCAGTTACAAATGAATGACCCAAATAGAAGATATAGATAATTGCCCCCACAATATATTTAGCTCATTAAATCAACCAAGGGTGTATAAACTGTGGTTATAGAATTTATTTGCTAAATTTACCAACAACATGCAAGGAAAATAAGGCTACTTAGTCAAGGTATTTTCATCCATTTAAAAGTCTGAAGGAATGCCCATCAAGTGTTCAGATGACTCAAACATCACACATTAACGCTTCATTCTTAGGCCAAAGTGTTAAATAGTCAAAGTTGGCTTATTTTCCCAAGCTTAATTTTTCCATTAGTGTGTGATGTTTAAGGATGGCTATGCCATGATGAAATATATTTTGAAAGGAAAATATTTATTACAAAATATAAATTTTTTCACTTCAAAGTCCATGTTAAAATGTTTGATATGAGGTTGTGTTCCAACAATGTAGACTGGTATTGTTCCACAAATCTAATTAACTGATAATTATCCCCTATACAATATAGAGACTATATCTATCATTTGAGTGGTTGTTATCAACCCATGATATGAGGTTCTAAACCAAATTGAGAAAATCAAAAATAGAAGAGAAGGAAAGTTCCATATTTTCAACCCATCACTTCATATTACCAAATTTATATGTGGCACTCTCCAACTTACAATTACTAGCTGAATTTTTATTTCAAACTTGAAAGTTGTGAGTAGGTATTTGATTAAACATTCCAATTTCATAACTAATGATTAAAAAGGGATTGTTTAAACATAGTTAATGAAGAATGTAAATAAACTAATTAAATAAAATTAATAATGGAAACCTAAATCTGCAATGACGTTGAATCACATTTAAGTTCAATTAATAATAAATCTAATATATAATAAATCCACATCAAATAATAATATACCAGTATGAATCCATTTAAATAAGATACAATTATATATAATGCCACTTGGCAATAAACAAAATGAACAATCATCCACTGTACAAGTCACAGGGTATGAAAGGCTAAAATAAATTACATCATCTCTTAAGATCTTATGAAATCAAATACAATACAATAGTACAACCATTTATCATAGAAATGCAATAATAGATAGAAAGGAACATCTGCATAAACACATCTAGTAACAACATCCAATGGTCGGATCCCAATGGTATAAGAAAAAACACTACCATCTAACCTCATGGAACCTAAATGACCCACTCCCACCACACTGAGGAGATAGTCTCAAGTCCCAAATAGGATAACAAACTCAACAATCAAAAACCAACATCTAGGTTCAAGGAATCACCTAAAAGCAATCTAACTCAAAGGTACCAAGACACAAGTATTGACTAATCCCATAGGCAACACAAACACGTAGGAAATCTGCTATGCAAGTGGGCAAGTGTCATCACATGAACCAACTCTAGGGTTACTCGACTAGTCTTTTAATCCTCCAACCCCCTAGTGACTTTATGCGGCACTAGTATCCTTTCACACTAACAAGACATACTAATGAGTCAACTCTAAGGTTATCCGACTAGTCTTTAAATCCTTCGGCCCCTTAGTGACTTTCTGTGGTACCAATATCTTGTTAATTCAATTTAAACCCATTTAATGAAATGTTATCACTTATTAAATAACCTACAATGGGTTACCCTGGCAGGCACTTTGGGCCCCAACCTCCATTGCGAGACACTTCCCAACTTAACATACAGATAACCTACCCTAAGCTCGGTAAAATCAAAAGATCACAAAAGATCACATACCATACATAAGTTCTTAAACAAGCAACTAACAAGTATTGAAAAACACTAATCATAATCACGGATTCCACCAAAATGATCATCCTAAAGGACTAATCCCAAAATCAAGTATACATAAACCAATCCATGTCATAACATGACGTCACCAAGAACAAATCATACAAACACCTCAGTCCTATACAAGTGACTGAAAAGCAATCCAAAAACAACTGATCAAAGACTCAAAGGTTATATCAGATAGGTCACACCATTCACCTTAGTTTCACACAAGATCACTGGAAAGAAATAACGATTAATGCATCAAAACACCTCGTAGAGAATACAAGACACATTACCATGGTTGAGTATAAAAGATCATATACAATGCATCATCATGACATCATAGACAAAACTCCCAAGCCTTTGGTAAACATCATGACTGGTCAAAGCTAAGCCAAACCTGAAAACCCCAACACCAATAAATCACATGTCACATAAAGTGCATACAAAAGTGAATTTCATAATTCATTAGGTTTTGAAAACCCTAAAGTTCAATATTTAATAAAAGTTTTCAGATTAAATCATAGACAATTCTATAATGGAAATCAATTTTCTCAAACAAGAGTTTCAACCCAAAGAACTTCTAAAAATAGAAACACAATAGACACGAAGAAGACATGAATTTAAAGAACGAGCAACTACTACACAAACCCATAAGATCCTACTTGGATTTGATGCTAAAACATGCAAGAACCTTCCTTTTCCTTCGAACACCCTCTTTTTGAAAATTGGCTCCTCCAAACCTGTATCTAGAAATGAGCTCTAATTTTTTTAATAAAGAGTTTTCCCCCAAAATCAAGGCTTTGATCATACAATCATGCGAAAACCCTTTGTTTTTAATCACTATTTTAAATTTTCATGCACACACTTTATGCAATTTAATTAAAATAAACTTTATTAAATTAAAGCTTTCTCTCCCTTATTAAATCATGCGACATTTTTAATATAATATTTATCAATTTAATTAATAATATTATTTAGAGTTTATTAAAAATAAAACTCCTAAATAAATTATTCAATTAAATAAATATAAATACACCTAAATTAGAACTTTAATCAAATCTTTTAAATTTAATTCTTTCATGCACATTTAAAGAATTTTTAAATTAAAATATTCTTTTATATTTTCTTTTCCTCCACTTATTAATTAGTGTAAGCATTATTTAAATAATAGTTTATTATTTAAATTAATAAGAATAATTAAAGCTCATTATTTAAATGCAACTCTAATTTAATAATTATTAATTAAATAATCATAATAAAATAATATTCAATCTTTAATCTTTTAATATTTTAATTCTATTTTTATCCAACTTCTTAAATTTGACTTTTAAAATAAATATTTTAAACCGAAGTACATATTTAATTAATTTTTAATTAATCAAATAACATCATATTCTAATCTTTCTTTAACCAATTTTTTAAATTTAGACCTCTAAATTTAGACTTCTAATTTAAAGCATAAATTTAATTAGTTTTTAATTAATCAAATATTCACATATTTTAATATTTTCTTTTTAATAGATAATATTTATTACTCAACTAATAATATTATTTAGAGTTTATTATTAAAATAAAACTCTCAAATAATAATTATTAAATTAAATAAATATAAATATACTAAAATTAAAACTTTAATTTAATCTTTTCTTCTTCTTTTTAAAAGAGGGGTAAATGCTTTGACCTAGAGCTATGAACCAGTGAGGCCACAAATGAGGGACCTCATCCTCATTGGATTTGAACCTTGATGGCAAGGATAACAACTTAACAACTTAACCATCACAACATGCCACTATTGGCAGATAATTTAATCTTTTAAATTGAATTCTTTTATTTAATTAATTTCTCAATTAATTAAATATAATTAAATATTGAATTTTCTATATACAATTTTCATGCAACAACTTTAAGCAGTTTAAATTATGAAACAATGGAACGAGATCATTATACCTTTCGAATCAATCCCACAATGGAATGTTGCTGCTATTATAGATAGAAAAAAAGTAAACTGGTTTCCTCCAGCTCAAGATTTTGTTAAAATAAATTTTGATGGTGTATCAAGAGGTAATTTGGGTCCCTAGGGTATTGGTAGTTGCATTCATGATCAGCAAGGCAGTGTGTGTGCAATTAAATCTTCTCGCATTCCTCAAGGAACTAATAATAATGCAGAAGCACAAGCACTATTACATGGATTATAATTAACTAAACGTGGGGGTTTTAATAGGGTGCACATTGAAGATGACTCCATGTTAATAGTTAATGCATGCATCAAAAGAGATATGCATAATTGGAAACTGGCTTATATTTTAAATCAAGTATGGAAATTGATAGACTCTTTTCAAGAGGTTCACATATGCCACATAATGTGTGAAGGTAATCAAGTTGCAAACTTATTAGCAAATTGGGGATGTGACGAGCTGCACACAAACTCATTATGCCCCAAAGATTATATTTATTCACAAGAGCAGCTGGGTATGCTACTGGAAAAAGATATTGCTTCTACAACTTAGGAGCTTGAGAATTAGTTAAGCAATGCTAGATTTTGGTTGTCTCCAGATCTGGAAAGCGATTAAGTATTCAAATTTTTCAATTATGGTTTTTAATTTTCAAGGAAGCCTAGTTGTACCATTTAAATAGCTGGCTATGCTTGTAGCTTTTATTTTTATTTTCTCCTTGTAAAGGAATGAGGAAGCATGGTTTTCTTTCTAGTTCTTTCCCTATGGAGTTTTCAAAATAGTTATTAATAATATTAAATCTCAATGGCTCCGTCCATTTTTGACTAAAAAAAACTTTAAGCAATTTAAATAAAAATATCTTTATTAAATTAAATTTCTTTCTCACTTTAATTAATCATGAGACATTTTAAATATCATATTTATTAATTTAACTAATAATATTATTTATAGTTTATTAATTAAAAATCCTAAATAAATTATTATTAAATTAAAATTATAAATATGCCAAAATTAGAACTATAACTTTATCTTTAAATTTTATTCTTTTATTTAATTAATTGACGAGATGTTTTTAATAATATATTTATTAACTTAATTAATAACATTATTTATAGTTTATTATTAAAAAAATTCTAAATAATTATCATTAAATTAAATAAATATAAATACATAAAAAATAAAACTTTAATAAAATCTTTAAATTTAATTCTTTTATTTAATTAATTCACAAGACATTTTTAATAATATATTTATTAACTTAATTAATAACATTATTTAGAGTTTATTATTAAAATAAAAATCCTAAATAATTATCATTAAATCAAATAAATATAAATATGTCAAAATAGAACTTTAATAAAATCTTTAAATTTAATTATTTTATTTAATTAATTTCTCATTTAATTAAATATAATTAAATATCAAATTTATTTATAAAATTTCAATTAAATTAAATCATTAAATTATCTTTTAATATGATTTAATTATAACAGAAAATTGCCACATAACCACAAAACTAAAAATGATAACTCAACTGAAGGCAAAGAACATAATCAAACTCCAGAGTCAAAATCATGAATTCACATCACTTGACAAATTTGAATGGGTAAACTAACTCAGATACTTGTCCTATTTTCTCGGATAATTGGCTTAGGGTTTAGGATTTGGACTCGAGTTATCTCTCCACTTATACCATTGAAATACTGCGATATGGTACGCTCATCCTAGCAATTCAGAAAAGTTAATACTCGGTGCCTTCAATCTGCATAAAATCCACACATGTACAAACACAATATTCCAAACTAAATAGGCAGTGGTAGGAAGTGTTTCATTATGTAGATCCCAACTAGTAGGTGACTACAACTCCCTTCCTCAACCACATTAGAAATGTCAAACATAAAGAAAACATACATGCACGCCATACACACGCAAGTATAGGGTAAGTATCCCTATAAACTACATAAAAATCATTCATCTAACTAACATGATTCAATAACTAAAATAAATGGTATTGAGTACCTCAACATATATGTATCAACTGAATATGAAATACAACTAATCAATTTCGGTAATCCAACATCGCTAATCAGAAAACATAATAATAGAATAGGCCAAAAAGAATACAGTCAAAACAAATTTAAAAAGTCAAGTAGGGGTAAGCATTACTTCCACTCCCCCTAGAATTAGGCTTACTCCTGGAAGCCTACAAGAAAGATAAACTAAACTAGGGGTAGGCATTAAAAAGAAGCCATTGTTGCTAAGGAAATGATATTGATTGTTTCACTTATTTGAATGAATGAAGGTAGGGATTCATATTTTCCATAAGCATCATTGCTTAAGTTGAACATATATGCTAAATGTGAAAGCATAGACAAGGCATGGTAATCGGTCAACAAATTGATACAATATAATAATGTGCATATGGATATGATTTCTTAGGGATGAGAGGACTTGTGTAAAATAGAATACAAATCATGACAATCATTTGAAAAAATCTTTGTCGGATGGTTTAAACATTTTCTAGGCTAAAAGTGTTAAATAATCAAAATTAACTTATTTTTCCAAGCTTAATTTTTCCATTAGCGCGTGATGTCTAAAGGTGGCCAATGTTTATAGCTTATGAAGAGGAAAATGTTGTCATAAGTAAAATTCTTATGTCATTTCCAACTTGGTAGTTTCCTTAGTTTAAACAAGGATGAATTCAAGTTAATAAAAGAAATAATTTTGAAATAATTTATCCAACTATCAAATAAAGTGATTAAAGAAGAGTAATGAAGTATGATTTTCAAGGAAACCTCAAGTTTTCTCCCCAAAATTGTAGACACAAAGCTTGGCCACATAAACATTGTAGAATTTTGGCAAGAAATGAACAAAGAAGATAAGACCCCATTAGTACAACAAATATTAGAAAGTGGTTTGCCATGCAAAGCTAGATATCCATTGGTAGTTTAGTGTCAAGAGATGGTTTTAGAATGTATGAAGGCATAGAACATCAGGATTAGAGGAATTAGAACACCTGGGGGTAACATTATGGCAAGGCTCGATCCCATATCAATTTCTATTTCATTTAGATTTCCAATGAGAGATGAACTCACAAGAACCTATAAGGAAGCGTAGAAGCTATTTTAATCAAAATCAGAAGTGCTTAAATATGATAGCCAAAAGAATGTTAGATATACAAAAAAGAGGTCCATTATAGTTATCAAGGGTTTTCCACATAACACACTTCATTAAAGAAATTTTAGATATGGTGGTCCTCTTTAAAATGTTAATCAAGGGTGAAAGTATCAAGGATTTTAGAATTAGATGATCTTATACATCAACACTATATTTATTGGCAAGCAATTCATTGATTGGGGTGAAACTATCAGTGATAGTCTTCATAATCAATTGACCCAATTTGATCCTAATCAAAGGTTTCATATGTATTTAGATATCATGCATGCAATTGCAAGCATGAAGGCATGGTCCAAGCTTAACCCTCATGAACAATACAATGAAACAATTCAAATTTACAATTATTATACCCAATTGAAATTAAAATAGAGTTACATGTCTTCACAATGCTTACTATACAGGAGCTACAGGGGAACATTGGGATTGAGATATATAATGAAATAGCTATATTGGTTTGTCAGTATGGAAGTTAATTCATTCAATATCCTTATTCCTTTCCCTATAGGTTTAGGTTAATACAAATGAAATTCCTCTACAAATGCACAAAATATTGAAAGGTCAATTGTGAAGTTGACCCTTTATTCTTATGAAAGTCGGTTCCCAGTTAACAACAAGAGGTACATTGAAAGGAATTTAGAACTCAGGCCTAGGTATCTTTACTTTATGCATGTGGAAGACTATTGGGAAAATTGAAAAGATGATTTTGAGGTGAGGATATGTGCCTATATGAGGTAAATATTATCCAAAAAATCATTGACTTCAAGATGGGGTATAATGTAATAGGCATATAGAAGGACATATTCAATTTTGTTGATCCTTTTTATTTTGAGAGAATAAAATTGTTGGAGTTTCCATTTATAAATTGGTCCTTATTTTAATTGAATAATTTAAAAGAAATAACTTTCTATGTTGCCCAAAGAAAAGAAAGATGGCCAAAGGGAAATATCAAAGGTCACAATTGCTAGGCCAACAAATAAAGGTAACTCTTCTAGAGGTAATAATTTACAACCAAGCACTTCCAGGGAAGCCACCTCTCATGCTTCATCAATTTCTACTAGCTTGTATTGAATTTCTAAGGCTGAGGTGATGATGAAGATCCCAACAAGGTAGTAGATTTGGTCTCAACATGTGAGATCAATGTTGTAACTACATAGAAGAGTTTGAAGCCCAAAGTAAATGGCTTGAATCACATACAAGAAATGATAAATGAATATCATGAAATGAAAACTTTATCATCATCATTTGCAAATTAAATGATTCCTTTTACAACCTCTCCTACAAAAAACCCTTCTCTACATGATGTTGATGTGTCTCATGAGGTCTCGTCCTATGATTTATATAGATGATTAAATATGCTCACCCATGATTTTAATGCATGCTCTAGCAGAGATAGAAACATCATCAACATTTTAAACCTCTTGGTTAAAAAAAGTTTGGAAAGGAAAAAAATGAGGTTTATTGACACGAGGGAAGGAAAAGTTAGGGCCAGAGGCACACCTAACTATCCAATCACCTTGTTGAGTAACACAACGGAAGAAAACAATATAGAGAACAACACCAAGGAGAGAAGGAACTTCAAAATGCTTTATTAATTAATTAAATTATTTGCATACATGCCTAGCTGTAAGGCTTTTTAGATTATGACCAACAAAATAAAACTTCAAAAATCCATGATCCAACTTCAAATTCACTATTCTAGGAACATCTGCTCTCAATTCTCTAATAAACCTAAACACCTCTATTTATACTTGTCAAAATAGCTTACAAAAGAATCTAGATCATTACATAATAGAAATTCCAACCTTAGAAAAGTTTGCACACATCCTAAGACAAGATCTAAACATTAAATTTATGATCTAAATTAATTACATAAGTTGGCTCAAACTAATAACCAATCACAAATAAAATCAGTCAAAGAAGGAACCAAGCATCAATAAATATTAGGCTCACTCAACACAAGGAACACTTGACCAACACTAGATAGCTTAGTATGTACTAGACAACTTGGCAACAACAAAAACTTGGAAACCATTGGCACTTGACTTCAACATGTAGAATGAACAAAGATGAGAAGGATAGCAAGACAACTCAGGATGCTCCTATATCAAACAACTAGGATTGAAAGAAATGGTTCTCCTAAATCATTGAGATGTCGCAACCTAAGTTGAATCCAACTTAGAATGAGAAATCCATGTAGCATCTTCAACTAGTCTTTTCTTCCACTTCACAAAATATTCATAGTAATATTTTCCTCTTGTCCTTTTACCAACTCTCTTATCCAATATATTTTCAACCTCTTCAATATAATTCTTAGGATAATCGTTAGGTACAACAGCTTCATTATTTGACTCATGATACTCATACAAATCAACACCGTTGAATATAGGAGATATATCCATGTCATTAGGTAACTTAATTTCATAAGCATTACCATTATCAAACTCCCTCAAGATCTTACAAGGTCCAAACTTCTTCTTTTTTAGCTTACTATATGTTCCAACAAGAAATCTACCTTTCTTCAAATGAGCCATCACTCCATCACCAACTTCAAAAACATGATGTCTTATAGGCTTATCAACATTCTTCATATACTTTTGATTACTTTGTTCCTACTTCAAATTCACTTCCTCATGCAAAGACTTCATAGAAAAATTAAATTCTCCCCCTTCAGGACTTCAATTCTCTTTACTAGAAACATCCTCAAATCTGATACTCCTCTAGACCACATTCTAGTAAAAATCTCAAAAGGCATTTTTATTGTACTCCTATTCGCAAAATTATTATATGAAATCTTAGCTTATGCCAATACCATATCCCAATTACTCAACTTATCTCCAACTAAACATCTCAAAAAATTACCCAAGCTTCTATTTACAGCCTCTATCTATCCATCTATCTATGGATGGAATGTAGAGCTAAACTTCATCTCAGTATCTATCTTCAACAAAGTCCTCCAAAAGTAACCAAAAACTTATTGTATCTATAAGAAATAATACTTTTTGGTAGTCCATGCAATCTAACAATCTCTTTGAATAAAAACTTAGCAAAATGCACAACATCTGATGTCTTCTTACATGGTATGAAATGTGCCATCTTAGAAAATCTATCCACAACAACTATGGAATCATACCCTCATATTGTCTTAGGTAATCTAAGAAAAAATTCCATACTGATGTCACTCCAAGGTTTCTCTGGAACATAAATAGGTGTATAGAATCTAGTATTTTGATTTACTCCTTTTATAACTTGACAAACTTCACAACTCCTTACAAACTTTTGAACATCCTTATACATCTATGGCCAATAATACTTATCCTTATGCAAACTTAATGTCTTATCGATTCCAAAATGTCCAGCCAATCCACCACAATTCTTTTCCTTAATCAAATTAACTCTCATAGAAATTCTTGGTATACACAACTAAATTCCTTTGAGAAACATACCTTCTTGAATGATGTACTCATCAAACCTACTCATTTGATCTGATAGTTTTGGTGCTCTGCACTCTCTCCATGCCTCAAAAAAATTAGGGTTAGTATCATACAATTTCTTCATTCCATCAAAACCAAGAACTTCAACCTTTATCTCGATCAACAAAGGATGTCATCTTCTCAATGCATCAACAACTCAATTAATAACATCACTTTTTATGCTTCATCACAAATGTGAAACTCTACAAGTACTCAACCCACTTCATATGTCTCTGATTTAACTAATGTTGACTTCCCAAATACTATAAATATTTGTGATCAATATACAACATAAAATCATTATTTGAATCAAATAATATCTCCATTTCTTCAAGGCTTGAACAATAACATAAAACTCTTGATCATACACGTAATACTCCCTTTTAACATCATTCAACTTCTCACTAAAGAAAGCAATGGGTTTACCTTCTTGACTTAACATAGCTCTTATTGCACTGCCACTTGCATAACATTCCACTTGAAATACTTTATCAAAATTAGGCAAAGCTAATACAGGTAAGTCATCAATTTTTTTTTTCAAAGTCTCAAAACTCTTATTAGCCCCATGCATCAATTTAAAATACATTTTTATCTCTTCTCATTGTCCAAGTGATAGCATTACAAATATGACTAAAATTCTTTATAAACTTCTTGTAGAAACTAGCCAAACCATGAAATAACTTTACATTTCCTAAATTCTCAGGTGTAGGCCATTCCAAAATTTCTTTAACCTTCTCGAGATCCATTCTTAGACCATTAGCTAAAATCACACACTACTACATTTGGGCCTAAATTATGATAGTAGGTTGTCATAATTGCAACAACCACCCATTGCCCAATCAACACCAATAGGAATTGGCTCCTATCAGATGGGCATCAGTCTTTTTCCATCTTAAATTGTGATGGTAGGGGCTTCTATCACAATTATGATTGATAAAACTATCCTGAATTGAAGCTAGATGAGCCAATACACCATCACAACTGTAATGACTATTTGTTGGAGACCCTATCACACATGCAGCGTGTATGTGACAACAATTCTGTGGTATTGATGATTAGCTATCAAATTTGTCCGTTGCCATAGCAAAAAAATTGTGGTAGCCATTCTATGGAATTGATAACTAGACATCATAATTGCAATGACTTGATGTATGAATAAAAAAATTGTCAAAAAAAGTTGAATAGCTATGATTTTCTCATAGCTCAAGGTAGATTCACATAGTTAGTTGTCATGCAATCATAGATTAATATTGAGCTTCACTTGGTTTTGATAATAGTTTAGTATTTTCTACTAATTAGGGCCAACCATGTAAAGGTTATTGCATTGAATTCATTTGCAGCCTAGACATGATTCTGGAATTGCTTGATAGACACTATATGTGGTGTAATGAGCAGATTATAGAGGCTAATGAACCTCTTTTTGAATATGATTTCATATACTTGCCAGTAGATCTCAAGTATATTAAATTTTCATTGAGTTTTCTATTAAGTTATTAGGTTTTATATATGTGCAGTTAATAAAAAGATTAATTTGGTTGTGGTTTTTATAGATATACAAATCCACAAATGCATAGCCCAAATTACATCTATATCTATAAAAACCACAACCAAATTAAACTTTTTATTAACTGCACATATTTAAAACCTAATAACTTAATAGAAAACTCAATGAAAATTTAATATACTTGAGATCTACTGGCAAGTATACGAAATCATATTCGAAAAGAGGTTCATGGAAGTTCTATAAAATATTCCACAACTATCATTGTGCTGAATTTAATTCAACCAAGATTTGTGAAATTACATATGTCAAACTCTAGGTACTATGTGATCTCAAGGAAAACTTTATATATATGTGTGTGTATTCAACTTATTATATTTTTCTATTGTTAATCTTTGTATTATCTATATTGAAATAACATTTCACACTATTGTTTAATGTCTTTGATAAGGCTATCCTCTTTTAGAGGATCACTTTAGAAATGCAAGGCTTGAATGTGACACAAACAAATTTTTTCCATTAGTCTTTGATCCTTCCCACAATAGGAAAGATTTGACAATCACAAGAATCATCTAGTCTCTCCCAAAAGATAAAAATAATAGGAAACTAGTTATAGGGGTAAGAGCATTGCAATCTAGTGATAATGTTTATAACCAAAGTTGAATTTTAGAAATAAATTTTTTAGGAAAGCACTCTCTTCAATGTCACATATTCCATTATTTTTCTATTACAATTGCAAAATCTAAAGTTACTGGATTCAAAAGTAAATAAGATGGTTGATGTATATATTGATGTAGATAAGAAATTTGTGTTTGAAAATATAAAGGATATGAATGAATTTCAGTATATGTATGTATACATATAGAGAGATCTTTTTTAAGGTGCTTATTACATCTTAGAACAATAGAAAAATTGATCCAGTTGTATACATATTCCAGAATCCAAATAATAAAACAATAAAACTCACTCAACCCATGCTAAGTGACTTACTTCAAAATCTTGCACACAAATAACGCAAAGTTAATGGGAAACATGTATACATATGTATAATATATGTATGTAGGGGAAATATAATGCCCATTAACAATGACATTAACTTTTCCCATTTTTCCTAGTCTGTATATATATGTATCTACATACATACATACATACATACACACATACATAGAAGTAGACAATGGGATAAAGAAGTAATTGGGGTAGAGATGTTGAGTGTGATAGGTGGAATTCTAGTATAGAGTATAGGCATGTGGATCATAGACCTTCTCATCATGAAACAAGAAGATATGAAGAAGAGAGTGGTGGGAATGTTTGCAAGACTAAATTTGATGAGAGAGATTCTCAGAACCCTGATAGGAGGTGAGAAAAAATATGAGCGTAAATGATGACATTGATAAGATATGTGAATTTAGAGGTAAAAAGCATGAGGAAAACAGTGATAAATATGATTTTTAAGTCAAAAATTATAAAAACATAATAGTCAGAGAATGTTTGCATGAGCCTATAAGCTCCTTGAGATATTATGTTGTACAATTTAGTATGTACATGGTATGCGATTTATTTTCTCTTTCTATAGACATGTTACTAAGAAGTAAAAGGTTTTATATTTTAGTTTTTCAATGAATCATAATTTGGTATGGTGGGTTATATATTAGAATTTGGTAATGCAAGATTTGTTTTTTGCTATATTTGAAAATAGATTTCTATTTGTAAATTGGCCAAACAATATTTTTGGGCTCACCATTTTGAAAATAATTAGAAGGTTGTTTGATTAATATCAACAATGTACTTCACTTGAAACTTCATTTTTACCTTAATCTTGTTTGTGATCCACTTACTTAATATTGAAACTATATTTCTAGGCTCGCCATTTACTTAATCTTGTTTGTGATGTATGTACATAACTTAGTCAGGCATAACCCAGTTGAGGGTATTATATCAAATAGGAGATGTCCCATTTTTTGGAATCTAGGACTATTTTTGTATTCCAAGTATGTTAGGCTAACACATGATTTTGATCTTTTTTGTACATACATACATACATACATATAATGTCATTGTTTAGAGGTAATGTCATTTTGGAAGAGGCTTTTGCAAGGGAAAAAGCCTTGTGAGTTAACATATAATGTCTTAAAATAGTTAAGTGCTACCTAACTATGTCCAAGGCAACTACACACTGGAGGCATACTCTACCTACTAGGCTGCCTACATACCCATATACATGGGATCAAGAACATTGAACTGCTCACTTTAATGAATATGTAGTCTTGGTTTCTAATTGTTTGATGTAGTTGTATTCCTATAACCACTGGTGAGCTTTACTCACCTAATACAAATCTTTGCCATCATACACCCACTTGGGTGAATCAGGTGGTTTTTTATAATTAAAATATTGTAATACTAATGTAGTACAAGGTAGGAGTATCCCCAAAGGAGATGTCCTATTCCCCAAAAATATAACCACACATGGGAAAAACAATAACAAGAAGTAAAAATGCAAGATTTGATACCAAATTACAATACTTTGTTCATAAAATATAACTAATTAAATGAAATATGCTTGGTTGTAAGGCCTTCAGGGTTAGGGAAAAATACAAAAAGAAATTATAAAATTAGTTCTACAAGATCTAACAAGATCTAACTTATAAAATCAATCTGAGCTAGTCCAGATACACAACTGGATAAGAACACCAAGAAGAATCCACACTTGTACCCTCAGGTCCACCAAGAGATTCTCTAGTTCCTAAGCCCCAGCTCTAGCTCTTCAAATTTGCATCTATCATTCCTTCCATCCCAATTGAATGAATAAAAGGCTCCACAAGACCCCTACTTATACCAATCTAAGCCACAAGTCAGCCCAATATGCTAAAAACTAAATAAACCTAACATTATATACTTGAAGAGCCACAAGTCAGCCTCCAACAGAAATTAAATGTCTAAAAATTGATATCCAAGAAAAATTGTGATATCTCATAGCTCCAAATGAATTGGAACTCATGATTTGAACTAACGGTATAAATTTAGGTCCTCTAAAACTCTTTAATCTCACTAAGGCTTATTCATTGAGGATAACTTTGGATTCATCTTGGAAGTCATACACAAAAATTAGTCACGCAAAACTACCAAAAATTGATACTTCAGGAGAATTTTCATATCTCCCAACTTAGAATGAATTAGGACTATTTAACTTAATAAAATATTTTAATCTAGTTCCTCTTCAATCCTTGAAATTTTCATCCTCTAACTCATTTTATAAAATTAGTTACACGGCTTGCAACAGGCACCTAGAAACTAGGAAACACAATTCCAACAACAAGGTATAAATGGCTCAAACTTCAACTCAATCCATCCAATCTATATGCAATAATGAGGAAAGTTTCTCCAATGTGTCTCCAACACATCCTTAACCATGAACGAATAACTCCACCAAAATCCAATCTTGATGATCCTCAAAATTTAATCAAAATCCCTCCAAACATGTAGGATTGCAAGCAAGCCTAGGATGCTCCTGCATCAAATACCCTAGTGCAACCTTTGTGTTGTAGTTTAAAGTTAATGTAAGGTTAACCCATATACATCCTAATTCACTCCTTATATAGTTATGTTTAAAATCTTTTAACAATAATCAATGTGAAAAATGCTTGTTTTAAAGCACATATTCCTTTTATTATATGTAAGGTTGATTCCTTGAACATCCATATGTGTATAAGCATGGTAAGGTACATAAAACATCATGAGATCAATATTTAAAGTACCTAGAATGTCCTCATTACCTCTTGCTACTTGTAGGGGAAGTCCATCTTCATTTTTCACAAGAAATTCATCACACAGGTACATCCAGGAATGTCCTCATCGCCTCCTGCATAAAATAAATCCAATATTATAAAATGCCCCCTAAGAAATAATAGTTCAATTGAAATAAACACATGAAAAATGAGAGGGAAAAAGATAAATATACTTACCAATAGGCATTGCCATTGCATCTATGGCCATGCTACCTATTGAGCAAGTTTAATTATTTTTCTATTGTGCCAGGATCTTTTTATTTATATACATACATACATACATATACATATACATACACCCACACACACACACACACACATAGAGATGTATATATGTATATACATACATACATACATGTATAGAGATCACAAGGGTACGAAAAAAAGATGTAGAGATTACAAGGGCATGACAACGAAATACAGTGAGCATTGGCTTTATTCAAGTCCCAATTTTAATGAAGTGACAAAGTATGAAGTAACATAAATGGATCATCTTCCCTATGTTATTATGACTTTATATGAATGCATCTTATCATTACCTAGATGATATTATGCATGGGATCTTTACTCAATCACCAAGAGATAATATAATCTTAAAGTACAGATTTTTGCATACTTAGTTTGCTATGAATAGTTTTGATTGAATGCAAGGATAATTTTTTGTGTGAATTAAAGACATGAATGATTAATTTAATTTATCACAAGTACTATGCAAGTGTGTATGTATGCATGTAAAGTAGTTCACATAGTGAATTTATATACATACATACATGCACATAAGCATACAATCATCATAATCAATTATCCTTGAATCTGACCAAAGCTATTATATATGAACAAGAGCACGAAGATCACAAGAGCATAACATGACAACAAAATGCAGCAATCATAAGGGAACAACAACAAAATCCTAGATCTCCATTGATCTCCACCAACATTTAGAGCTCTCCACCCTTGTTCGGAGCTCTCCACCCTCTTTCATGTGCAACTCTCCACAATCAATCAAAAAAATGGGGAAAGATTAATTTTGTGTTTTCTTTTCTTTTTTGTTTATAATCTATAATCCATAATCCACAAGATCTCTCTGTATACATACATACATATATACATACATAGACACACATATATGTGTGTGTATGTATATATGTATGTATACACATATATATACATATATGTATATACATACATACATATATACATACAATATACATACATACATACACACACACATACATACATACACACATACATACATACATACATACATACATATATACATAAATACATAAATACATAAATACATACATACATGAAAACAACAATGCACTTTATAATAGTTTACAATTATTCAACAAAATTAATATTTTACAAGAAAATGTTGTTGAAATAGTACATAAATTGCTTGACATGAGAGGTCCGCAAGTGAGGGTGTTGACCAATCTTGAAAACTTGAATGTTGAAATGAAAGCTATTGATGATCAAACACCTATGCTAGAGTTACAATATGCTATGAAGTTGATTTTGATAAGGTAGAGGCAGATATTTAGAAGTTTAATAATCAAAATTTAAGGCATGAAAGTGAAGGAGAAGGAGAAGAAGCAACTTTAGAAAGAGACTGCACGATAGAAACAATAGCTAGACAATATAGAGGATTATATGGGAGCCACTAGATAGAATCTAGGAAATTGTTGTGATAGGTACTATGAGATTGAAACACAAGTTAAATTGGTCTAGTTGTTGATTAACTAGGTTGATTACTTCATTATTATATAATCCAATGGTAATGTTAGTCATTATTTTTACATACATGAAAACATCATTATCATTCATTATTATATATACATATATACATGAAAACAAAAATGCACTTTCTAAGAGTTTTGTTCAACAAAATTAATATTTTACAAGAAAATGCACTTGAAGAACTGTTAGCTCAAAAGCAAGAATATGGTGTTGAAATAGTACAAGAAGTGCTTGACATGAGAGGTCTGCAAGTGAGGGTGTTGACCAATCTTGACGACTTGAATGCTAAAATGAAAGCTATTGATGGTTAAACACCTATGCCAAAGTTGCAACACAATGTGAAGTTGATTTTAGATAAGGTAGAGGTAGATATTCATAAGTTTGATAATCAAAATTTAAGGCACGAGAGCAAAGGAGAAGGAGCGGCTTTAGAAAGAGAAGGAGAAGGAGCGAATTTAGAAAGAGACTGCATGATAGAAACAACATCTAGACAACATTGAAAATATTATGGGAGCCAATGGATAGAATCTAGGAAAGTTTTGTGGTAGGTACTATGACATTGGAATCACTTGCAAGTGTCTTTGAGAATTTACACTCCAAATATCAAATGCTTATAAGCATGTTTCAAGTATTGGCATAGTTTCCCTATGATGATCCCAAGTATCAACTGTTGATAAGAGTAGGTTGGGAACCACTTCGACATCCTTTGAATGGTTTAGAGGTAATGTCATTTTGGCATAGGCTTCTAGGAGGGAATGAGCCTTATGATTATGGCATTTAGATTGAAGCTGAACTTGCTTCTTCAACTCCTTACACTCAACTATTCACTAAAGTTATTCTTTTAGCAGTGAGAATACTTGCTACAAATTCCTAGTAGCAAAGGAACCCTGAACCTATGCTATGTTTTTTGGAGACATGGGAGAAGTTACTACCGGCTTCAGAACTTCATAACATTTTGGATCATATAGTGATGCCCAAATTAACAAAAAAAATAAATACTTGGGATCCTTGTAGGGAGAGCATGCCAATACAGGCATGGCTACATCCTTGGCTTCCATTATTGGCCCAACATTTGGACCTTTTATATCCAACCATTCGTTATAAATTGGGGAATGTGTTTCATGCCTGGCATTCAAGTGATGCATCTACATATGCAATTTTATCACCATGGAAAATTGTATTTGATCCTGCTAGATGGGAACAACTGATTGTTCATTTTATTTTACCTAATTTGATGATAGTTTTGCAAGAATTTTTACTCAACCCAGCTAATCAGCAACTAGACCCAATTTATTGGGTTATGGCTAGTTTCTTTCTATAAATATTTTCTATGATATATATTTTTAAAAATTTCATATGAACTCTGCCCTTTTTTCCTGGTCTACATTTTTTTTGTGGAGGATCTTGAGGTGAGTCACTTAGCATGGGTTGAGTGAGTTTTATTATTTTATTATTTGGATTCTAGAATATGTATACAGTTGGATCAATTTTTCTATTGTATAAAGATGTAATAAGAACCTTAAAAAAGATCTCTAAATATACGTGTTTAGAAGGAAAACAAATGAATATTTACATAGCCCTTGAAGAAAATGGTAGAGCTAGGGTACAACAATGAAATCACAGAGCAAGATCACAAAGATCACAATGACACATGGCATCAAAATGGAAGAGCAAGGGCATGACAATGAAATCACAGAGAAAGAGAACAAAAAAAAAACACAAAGATCACAAGGGTACACTGACCAACTCATAGAGCAAGAGCACATCAACGAACTGCAGAGATCACAACAAAAAGTCATAGAGCAAGGGCATAATAATGAAATTTAGAGATCATAATAATAAAATGCACCAATCATAAGGGCATGACAAGATTCACAAATCTCCACCCTCTTTCCCATACAAATCTCCATAATCAAAACAAATAGGGAATGGTTTATGTCATTTTTTTTTGTTTATACTCATACGGTGTCACAATTATGATGCCAACATTGATATTGTGATGATGTTGGGGACAATTTCAAAAAATATATGAAAATCAACGCAAATTACATTATTGTCATAAATTTCTGTTGCAAATTGATCGCAAATGTTGTAGTGACAAATCCCAAATACACAATGTGTTCTTGCATAAAGGAACACTTTTTCAAATTAATCAACAACTTCTCATCTTTCAATCTCTATAATACTTGTTTAACATGCTCAAGATGTTCTTCTTTAGTCTTACTAAATATCAAATCATCCAAATAAACAATCATAAACTTACCCAAGAATCTCTTGAGAACTTCATTCATCAACCTCTTGAAAGTACTATGTGCATTAGTCAAACCAAAAGACATAACCAACCATTCATATAAACCATATTTTATCTTAAAAATAGTCTGTCATTCATCACCTTCTTTGATTCTGATATGATGATAACCACTCTTCAAATCAATCTTGGTAAAATGTGTTGCTCCACTCAAACAATCCATTATATCATCCATCCTTGGTATAGGTAGCCTATATTTTACTGTGATCTTATTATTAGCTATAGAATCAGTACACATCCTCCATTCTCCATTCTTCTTAGGTGTTAATACAATAAGTACAACAAGTACAACACATAGACTCAAACTTTCTCTAATCAAACCTTTCTACAAAAACTCTTTCACTTTTCTATTAAGTTCTTCATTTCCTATAGGTGCTAATCTATATGGTGCTTTATTTAGTAAAATAGCTCTAGGAATCAAGTCCACACAATGACTTAAACTTCTTACTCATGATAAACCATCAGGTATATATTTAGCAAAAATCACCTTGTTCTCTTTAGACAAGCTTTCAATTTCGACTGGCACGTAGCCTTTATTATTTTCATCACTATTTTTCATCACTTAGTTGCTATTACCAAAGCTTGGTCCCTTAGGGATTACAATAAAATACACTTGGTTCTTCTTCAATCCCCTTTCACATTGTTTCTCCTTGACGACACAAACTCAAATAGTAGTACAATTTGTTGGAAATATAAGAGGAGTAATTGAGAGGGGAGGGGTGAATCAGTTACCACTATAATAAATCAAAGATCCCCTAGATGTCAGCACAAAACATAAACACTACTGAAAATATTGTTGCTCAGAAAACACACAGGTAATCGGTTAATACTAATAATATGTTGTAACTCGGTAACCATTGAAATAAAAACTATAACTCAAAATTTTTTTAACAAGCAAATCTTAAGATATTATCTGTGATTAACCTTAATTAACTTAGTTTCATACACATGAAAGAAATAACATGAACACAAGTGACACCAAGATTTAACGTGGAAACCCAATTTGGGAAAAATCACCAATTGCATCTAGTTACTAATTTTCACTCTTCTAAAGTGAGCCTTGTTAGGAGCTAACCCTATTAAAGGTTACAAAACAAACTGTTAGGTGTGATCCTATTAGAGGATTTAATCACCCTGTTAGGAGTGGCCTTGTTAGAGGTCTTTAGACACTTCAATCTAGAAATGCTACCTTATTAGAGGATCAACAAACATTCCCTCATCATTGAACTCTCCATCTTTATATTATTTCTATGAATATGACAAAAAAAATCTCGCTCTTTAACATCTTATGCTAAAGATAATATTTAGTGAATATCAATGTACTTCATGTACTGATTCATATGCAATCTATTCTTTCATTACTACATCAACTGACTAATCTTCAACATGTTCTAGTTGATCTATCACTAAACTTCATTTAGTGAACTTCATATAGGGGAATAACCACTAACTTATCTCTTAGATACAAAAATGCATCCTTAGGTAATGGCTTAGTGAATATGTCCACACTTTGTTCTTTAGTATTCACATATTGCAATCTTACCTGTTTATCTTGCACCAATTCTCTTAGAAAATAATATTTTATTGTAATGTGCTTGGTCATGGTATGCATCACAAGATTCTTTGATATATTAATTGCACTGGTGTTATCATAGAAGATAAACACTAGATCCTTGATTTCTACCTTCATACCTACCAACAGTTTCTTGAACCAAACAACATTGGAATAATTAACTACTGTTGCAACATACTCTACCTCTGTTATAGACTAAGAAATGCAATTTTGCTTCTTATTTTTCCAAGACGATAGTCTTTTGCCAAGAAAGACTACTCCACCACTAGAGCGCTTCTTGTCATCAACACGTCCTGCCCAATCAACATCTGTGAAGGCTTTAAAATCTAAAGTGCCTCCTTTCTTGTACCATAGTCCATAATCTTTACTACCTTTCAGATACCTCATGATTCTTTTGATTTATTTCATATGATTTTCTTTAGGATTTTCTAAGAATCTTGCCACCATACCAAGTGCTAATGCAATATCAGGCCTTATATGCACTACATGTTGCAATTTTCAATTTGTTGATTTGTATGTCGTCTAATCTACCTCTTTGGAATCACCATTCTTGGAAATTTTATGTCTAGTAGACATAGGTGTTCCAACTATTCTTGAATTTTCCATTCCAAACTTCTTTAGTATCTCCTTAATATACTTGAATTGAGTAATGCAGATACCATATTTCTTCTATTGAATCTATAATCTAACAAATAATTTTATCTCTACAAACATGGACATCTCAAATTCTTTACTCATCTCTTCTTAAAAACCTTTGCATAAATCATCATTTCTAGTAAATAATGTGGCACCCACAAATATTTCTGCCAATACAATCTTCTTGTTTGGTCCTTCTTTGATATATAGGCTGTTGTTATCATTTGTCCTTTGAAAACCAATCTTTATCAATTAGTTATGAAGTCTTTCATACCAAGCTCTGGGAGCTTCCTTGAGTCCATACAATTCTTTGTGTAGTTTACAAACCATATCCTTTTTTCTTAGATCTACAAAACCTTCTATTTGTTCTATGTAAACTTCCTCTTCAAGAATGCAAATTTCATATCCATTTGATAAACTTTAAATCCTTTATGTGCAGCATAAGCAAGTAAATTGCTAACACCTTCTAATCTTGTAACAGGAGCAAAAATTTCACCATAATCAATACCTTCTTCTTGAGAATAAACCTTTACATACTAACCTTGTTTTGTTTCAGGAAACTTCTCTATCTTCATTCAACTTATTTCTATAAACCCACTTATTGCCAATTACATTCTTATCCTTTGGTCTCGGAATCTATCTCTTCATTCATTTCTTCAATCCAAATTTCATTTCCCAAAGCATCTTTAACTAATCTAGGTTCAAATTCAGTAAGCAAACATGTAACTTTCAATTTGTTTCTTGTCATTGTTCCATCTTACTTGTCTCCAATGATTTGATCTGGTGCATGGTGCCTTTTGACATATCTTGCTGACACTGGTATTTTGGATCTAGAACTTGTTCCACTAGCCTTGCCATGATCTTTTGTGTCAAGCTTAGGTACCACTATTTGTGACTCAGGTCCTTCAAACTTGATTTCCTCTAGCTCCAACTTGGTAGCTTTTGACTCTGACTCAGGCCCTTCAGACTATGACTCGAGTTGCACTGGATGCAACTTGATAGCTTCTAGAGATTTTGGGGACTCAGGAGGTGAAGTTTACTAACTTCCAATTAGATTTGGCAATGTATTAGGTTCAAAGTACATAAACTTTCTATAGCTGCTCTCTTCTTCACTCTTTTCTACAAACTCATCAATGATCACATGTGCACTTTCTATGATCTTATGAGGGGATAAATTCAAACATTTATATGCTTTACTTTTGAAAGAATATCTTAGGAATATGCTTTCATCACCTTTGACATCAAATTTAGCTTTCCTAGATTCCTTCAAGACATAACATTTGCTACCAAATATTTTCAAGTAACTTACATTAGGTTTGTAGCCATACCATAGTTCATAAGGAGTTTGATTTGAGTCTTTCTTCAACTGTACTCTGTTCAAGGTATGCACTATAGTACTAATTACTTCCTTCCAATATTTGATTTCAATGTTCTTTTGTATCATTAAAGTTATTGCACAATTCATGGTGGACCTGTTCCTTCTTTCAGCTATACCATTTTTTTGTGGTGTACCAGGGGTTGATACTTATCTTTTAATTCCTCTTTCAGTGCATAATTCATTGAATTCATTAGAAATGAATTCACCACCTCTATTTGATCTCAAACACTTCTACTTCTTTCCTATTTCATTTTCTACTCTTGCTAGATACCACTTAAACTTTTGAAATGCTTCAGACTTATCTTTCATATACATTATAGTCATCATTCTAGAATAATCATCAACAAAAAGAATAAAGTACTTATCTCTATTATAGCTCTCAATTCCAATAGGTCCACATACGTCAATATGAACCAACTCCAAGACTTCTTTAGAATGATAGTTCTTGCTTTTAAATCTTGTCTTGCCCATCTTACCAATTTGAGAATTTTTGCATAGGCCCATATCAGGTTTCCTTAAACTAGGAATAACTCTCACTCTTTTGTTTTTCCTTATCTTGATTAGGTTTTCAAAGTTCACATGACATAACCTTTTATGTCATAATCAACTTTCTTCTACTTGAGCAATGAAACATGAATTTTCACTAAGATCTAAGTAGAATAAGTTACCTTTTGTTTGGTTACTAGACCCAATTAGATTCCCTTTTCCATCTAGTAGCTTATCATTCTCATTCATGAATTCTACATTGAATCCAAGGTTATTCAGTTGTGCCACACTCAGTAGATTATGCTTTAGCTATTCAACCCAATAAGCATTATCACATTTAAGCTCATTGTTTAGTGAAATACAACCTTTTCCCCTTAAGCAACATGGCCCATTGTTTCTAAATCTCACACTTCCACCACCATAGTGTTCCATATGTTCAAAATTTGTTTTGTCACCATTCATATGATGTGAACAACCACTATCAATTAGCCATGTATCATTTTTGCTAACATGAGAGATAAGTGCCATTTTATCTTCATCATCATCATATTCATCTTTTACAACAATATAGACCATCTCATCATCATCACTACTATCTGAATCTTTAGCTATAAAAAAAAATTCTTTACCTTTATCCTTGTAGTTCTTGAAGTTCTTGAAATCCTTTTTTCCTTTGAACTTTTTGTGCTTCTTTTCATCTTTGTCTTCTCTACTTGGACACCTTGTAGCAATGTGACCAAATTCTTCACAAGAAAATAAAATTAAAGGACTTTTACCTTTATACTTTACTTTTCCTTTGGGATACCTTCTTGCAAGTAATGCTTCAATAGTTTCAAGACCACTATCAGAACTATCTTCTTCTTCACTTTTAGATTGTTTTCTTTTTGACCTTTTAGCTTTCTTTTTGAGTGACAACTTGGCTTCAAATGTAGACTCAAGATTTCTAGAACTAGGAATATAATTATCATAGTTATCTAGCTCAAATTTTGTCAAACTTCCAACTATTGCATTCAATGCTTTTTCATTCTTTGGATTGCATCTCATTACTTTAATTTTTGATACTTTTATTGCATATATAGGAAGAAGTGTTCTAAGAAACTTACTTACCACTGTGTCATCTTCAATCTTTCCTTCTGAAGCTTTGATTGGACAAATATTGGCTTTGATTTTTTCACTGTATTTTGTAATGTTCTCATCTTCTCTCATCTTTATTTGATCAAATTATCCTCTAAGACTTTTAGATTTTTCTCTTCTTACATTATCATCTCACCCATAAATGGCTTTCAGATTGATCCACATCTCATAAGTAGTTCCATAGTCTTTAACTTCATCAAATTTGACATAGTTGAGAGATGAAACAATATCAATCATCATAATGTTATGACTCTTCTTCTCTATAATTTATTCAACAATCATAGTTCTAGTAGGTGTCACATATTTGGTGTCTAGGTATTTTAGGCTCGAATCTCTAATGGTTACTAAATGCAGTCTCATGAGTTCCTACCATTCCTTGAATTATCTCTGTTCAGCTTGGGAATCTCTCTTTTGTAAGACATCATAATCTTTAGCTTAGGTCCTTGAAACCTTTTCTGCAAGCACCAAAATCTCTGATACCAATTGTTGGAAATATAAGAGGAGTAACTAAGAGGGGAGGGGTGAATCAATTACCACTACAATAAATCATAGATCCCTTAGATGTCACACAAAACATAAACACTACTAAAAATATTATTGCTCGACAAATACACAGACACTCGGTTAATACTGATAATATGTTGTAACTCAATAACCACTAAAATAATAACTATAACACAAAAAATGCTTAACATGAAAATATTCAGATATTATCTATGATTAACCTTAATTAACTTAGTTGCATATACATGAAAGAAATAGCATGGACACAAGTGACACCAAGATTTAATGTGGAAACCCAATTTGGAAAAAACCACCATTGCAACTAGTTACTGATTTTCACTCTTCTAAAGTGAGCCTTGATAGGAGCAAACATTGTTAAAGGTTAAAAAACCACACTTTTAGGTGTGACCCTATTAGAGGGTTTAATCACCCTATTAGAAGTGGCCTTGTTAGAATTCTTTAGACATGTCAATCTAGAAATACCACCTTGTTAGAGGATTTACAAATAGTTGTTAAGCCAACTTTGTTAAGAGATTTAGATCACTTCTATAATGGCTAAAGAGTAACAATGAGATGACCTAATTTATGATGAAACTAAATTGTTGATTATAGATATCAATTATAGCTCAAATACTTGATTGTTTCAAATCAAATGTATCTTTGTAGCTCCTTAAGGATATTCTGCTTATCCTTCTAATTCGCTTCCTCTTAGCATCTTCTGTTCTTCCATACACTTGCTCACATTCAATCCTCAACTTGACCTTATACTTATATCATATCCATTTTCTAGTCACCTTGAATATAATTAGAATAATTAATATTCATCTCCTTAGTTGGCTAGAACCAACAAATAAATTCATTAAACTCAATATGTCAAAACAAGAAAATCCTTTGTTAGTCGACCCTGCTCGGTAGACACTAACTCAGAAATGATTTTCCTATGTTAACCAAGTGAACTTGGTTAACACTGCATCTTTGCTAATTTCCTTTGGTAACCAAGTGAGCTCAGTTAAGACTAGTTCCATCAAACATATCCTTTGTTACCTGAGTGAGCTCAGTTAACACTCAACTTCTGTGAACTTCTCTTTGATGCCCAAGTGAACTCAATAGACACTATCTTCTAAACTTGACAAACATTGGAATTCTCGGCACACATAGGAAATTGTCTTCATCACTTGAGTGAGCTTAACATACACTGACTGGTAAAGATATGACATTTTGTGTAACATCAAAGACAATACATAATTAACTAATTGTTTTCAACACAATTAACATCATTTGGACTTTCAATCAAAGGCAACAATACTTGCTTTCTTCCAGTCACCCAAAGAGTATATTGATTAATCTTCCATCATGCATACCTCATATCTATCATATTTTCAAGGTCTAACCAACAAAATATGACAACAATCCATAGGCATAACATCACATAGAACTTCATAAAAGTAATTTCCAATCTTGAACTTCACCACACATTGTTTACTTACTAACAACTTATGTTCATCCTTGATCCATGAAACGTGATAGGCTTTAGGGTGTCTCGACCTCTGCAATTGAAACTTTGTAACCACCTCCTCTAACGATAAATTTGTTGAACTTCCACTATCACTAATCACTTTACAACATTTTCTAGCCATCTTATACTTGGTCTTGAAAAGATGTCTCCTTAGGATAGGTTGCTAATCAATTCCCTTATTACACAAAGCTCTCATTACCATCATATTTTCTTCAATCTCAAGTCCACTTGGTGATCCCTTAAGGTCTCCTTGAATCACAATATTTATGTTACCTTATTCATTCTCCCTCGAGTATCTACACTCAAAGGATCTATGCCCTTCTTTTCCACATATGAAACAATTACCACAAAAACCACCTCTAGAACAAGAATCACCTCTTCCTTGGTAAGAACTAGTACCTCCTTAGTAAGAATTACCACCTTTCCATTCGGTCTCACTTTTGTCATCATTTTTCCACTCATATTTTCCCTTATCTTGCACAAAATTTTCAAATTTTTCACCTTCTCCATATGATCTACCTCTGCCTCTCTAGGATCTACCACCTTTACCTCTTTGT
The DNA here is from genome assembly GCA_028749045.1 of Cupressus sempervirens. Lineage (NCBI taxonomy): Eukaryota > Viridiplantae > Streptophyta > Pinopsida > Cupressales > Cupressaceae > Cupressus > Cupressus sempervirens. The sequence continues at coordinate 293,979,057 of CM053792.1, forward strand.
CTTTGTTCATGCTTCTTTATCAAGATCTCCTCAACTTTCAAGGCATATTTATATACTTCTTCCACACTATCCAATTTCACAAAACTTATCTCATCTTGAATTCTTGATCTTGATCCATTTAGATACCTTACAAATTTGTCAACCTAATCATCTATATATCCAGACTTGATGTCCAATCTATAGAATTCTTCAGTATAATTTTTCACAACCATGTTCATTTGTCTCAAATTTTGTATCTTTCTCAACAAGATAACTTTGCAATCAACAAGAAGGAACTTCTTCTTCACCTTGTTCATCATTTCTAGCCAAGTTCTGATCTTTTCTTTTTCTCTTCTTTGTCTATCAATTTGAAAATGCTCCTACCATAGTGAGGCATGTCTTTTCAACCTAGTGACTACAATCTTCACCTTTCTATTATCAAGAGTTCCTTCAAACTCAAAAAACTTCTCCATATCAGAGAACCAATCCAACACAATGTTGGTGTTCACTTTTCCACCATAAGGAACAAATTCCATAATAGGCTTTGAATGTTCCCTAGACAATACTCTCAATAATATTTCCTCATTCTGATCTTCCTTAGGTTTCATATTAGGGTTGGTGTTATTGCTTCATCATCACTCACATCATCAAGATGCACTCCTTTACCCTATGGTGTCTCCAAAAAATCTAATCTGGCTTTAACCCACCTTAATATGTCCATAATAGTAGTGTCAACATTTCCTCTATCATAAACCATCTAGATAAATAGGTTCCTACAGGATCATAACCCTCTACAAGTTATGGGTCAAATTCGTAGATCTGTCACCATACAACCAAATTCAACTTAGGGTTCTACACAATCCAATCTCCACAAGGAAGAACCTTAAGCTTTGATACCACCTGATACAAGGAGGGAAGGAAAAGCTAGGGCTAGAGGCACACCTAACTATCCAATCACCTTGCTAAGTAACATAAGGAAAAAAACAAAATAGAGAATAACACCAAGGAGAGAAGGAACTTCAAAATACTTTATTAATTCATCAAATTACTTTCATACATGCTTAGCTATAAGGCCTTCAAGGTTATGACCAACAAAATGCAACTTCAAAAATCCATGATCCAACTTCAAGTTTGTTATTCCAGGAATATCTGCTCTCAACTCTCTAAGTTATGCCTAACTTAAACCTAAAAACCCTTATTTATATTGTCCAAAAAAACTTATAGAATAATCTAGATCATTACATAATAGAAATTCCAACCTTAAAATAGTCTACACACATCCTAAGACAATATCCAAACATTAAATTCATGATCCAAATTAATTACATAAGTCAGGTCACACTAAGAACCAATCATAGAAAAAATTAGTCAAAGAAGGAACTAAGCATCAATAAATATTATGCTCACTCAACACATGAAGGAACACTTGGCCAACATTGGATAGCTCAGCCAATACTGGACAACTCGGTAGCAACATCAAGTTGGAAACCATTGACACTCAGTTTCGATAGACAAAATGGAAAAAGATGAGTAGGATAGCAAGGCAACCTAGGATGCTCCTGTATCATTTATACAACTAGAAATACCAAATTTTGATGTAGTAGTTAACTTAATACATAGAGATACAAAAATGAAGAAGACAGGCAGATTCTAGGTTGGCAATAAACCTAGTTATAGGTAATCTTTTTGTTGAAGTTGTGCAACCTATCATAGAAAAGGATTTCAATTAGGAAAAATAATTTGATTTTAATATATCTCAAGTTAATTTGGGAAAGCTGAAATGTGAAGGAAAATTCTCTCTATTTGATCACATGAAGGAAATGTATATGCCAAAGAAAATCAAATAGAATAGGGAATTCAAAAAGAGTTGGGACTAATTAGAGAGCAACAATTATTCTAGAAAGATATTGTCAATAATTTGAAATAAATAAAGGAAATGGACAACAACATGGTGATATCCATCAAATTATTCCCAAGTGAAGAAGATGGACAAGTGAACATGTGGCTAGAAACACATTGAATAGAAATGCGATAGTATGGATTAGAAAAAAAGTGAACAAAAAAAGATTCTAGACACTTGTAAGAAGCTAAAATTAAAAACCATGGGAAGTCTACCAACATTTGTGGAAAATATTCAAATTGGTGAGAAAATACAAGATCTAAATGTTCCCATTATTTTGAAACGTATAGAGTTAAAAATAATCTCAGAGCTTGATGAAGAGAAGTGCTTAGATGCAAGTGTTATGATGAAATTAAGTGTTCTTTCAGTGGTATTTGATTCTTGCATTCATTGCTTGCACAATTATAACAAGGAGTTGGATGAAGTCAGTATATCATGATAGGTGCATGCTAAATATGAAAAAGTATGATTACCAAGTCATTTAGAGTGTATAAAGAAAGTTCATCGCAACCACAATTATCACCTACATGTCAAAAAGTAGTTGCAAGAGATCCAAGTGCAAGCTACTGAAAAGTTAGCTTATATGTTTGTGCAACTCAAGAAAAATTGTTGTTTTGGTTTTGCAGTTCTTGTTTATAGTTTTTTAAAGTGTTAACTTTGGTCAATTTTTGGTTTTAAGTTAGAAAGTTGACTATATTTTTGGGAAATTTAGAATTTATGAATTAATCTTGTATAAGTTAGAGTTTGTATAAAAGTACATTTGTAACTTCCTAAATATAACTTTTTCTTGTTTCTAACCTAGAGTTAGTTATTAGGAGGTGATGTATAAATGCCTCTAAAATGTCATGTAAAGGGACTTTTTGATACTTTTTGAATTTTGGAGCAGTCATATGATTGAAGCAGTAATATAGCTTCATTTACTAAATACAAAGTGATTTTTGGAGGTGCTTTCGACTATCAATGTTTGTTCAAACTTTATTTATTATATTTGTAACTAAAATCTGATTTGTATGATTGCTATCTTTCTCTTGTATCTTGAAAGAAGGTTATTAACATAAGAATAATATTTTTAGCATTGGATATCTTTATGTGTAATTCATTGATGTCAATGATGAAGCCTAATCAATTCTTTGTTTAAGTTCTTGATAATAGTTTGTATATTTGTTATCAAGAACAACTATAATAAATCCTTGTATTTATTATTTTTAAAACCAAAAAATAAAATTATATTATAGAAGGGAGTTTCCCCTCTAAGCACAAAGGAAGGTTGTATATCAAGGACCTATCCAATTGTTGGGGAGAAAGTTGTTACACCAATTTTGTTGGGCCAAGATATATAATTTTAAAGGTGACAAATATGTTTACCAAGGGTAAGTGCACCAAGATGGTGTACAAAAAAGTGGAAACCCTCCCTCGCCCCCCCAAAAAGGTGAAAATTTCAATAACCTGATTGGGTTATTGAAAAGTGAAATGCCGGCCAAGCTTGGTATCCAAGCCTTGCCATTATACTTTACATAACCTGGTCAGGTTTTGTAAAGTATATAGTTTTAGTGTTGTCCATGTTTGAGGGTATTTTTATACCCTCAAATGATAATAACAACATGAATTGTGTAGGAGAACACCAAAACCTGACCGGGTTTACCATGGAAAATGATTTTTGATTGCATCTCCATCCACGACACCCCAGAAACAAGGTAATTCTTCATTCTATTCGTCGTTTATGTGTTTTTAAATCAAATTTTGTAATTTATAATTTTTGTAATTTTAAAAAAGAAAAATTAATATAGATGCATCAAGGAATCCAAGAAAATGAGGGAGAGAAGAAAGACCACCTCCTACACAATCAAACCCTCCACCCATCACGACACAACCAAAAAATATTCCACCCATTGTGACACAACCACAACACCCTCCACTCGTAGTGACACAACCACAAAACCCTTCTGTCAATGTTCCTATTCAACAACCACCACCTCTTATAAACCCTTTGCACATACAATTATATCATTTAAATACTACACAAGAGGACCTCATATACTGCCTCTCACAAAATAGAGCTAACATTACCCAAATGGTCAATAGGTTGTAGTCAACTACACTTGATCACCTCTCAACCCTAGCGAATACACTTGAACAAATGGCCCAAAATGCAAATGAGGTGTCTAGGGAGGTTATGAAATGGGGTACATGGAGGGATAGATGTCATACATTTTATGCTGATAGGTTATAATATCATCAAGTGAAAGATAAAGACATAAAGAAAGGTACAATATGTTCTCTTTTCATTGATCCTATATCTAGAAACTCCCTATTACACACAACGAAAATTTTTCCTATTCATTGGTGCACTCATGCTAGGATAAGGTCATGTTTTTGGGATAGGTGGTATATGGTATTTGACATATCACCATGTAATAATTATGAGGTGTCTTAATATTTTTTGAGAAAGCTATATTGTGAGTTCATCCTTGGCGAGAAGCCAAATTACTTTGACATCCATTAGTTCTAGGTTAGAGGGAGAGGCTCTACACAAGATAGACCTGGGGCTCATAGGATGGTACCACAACATGAGAGGAGATACACATCATGAAAAACCATGCCTCATGTTGTGCTCCCATCAATTGTAAAGGAGTCTATTGATTTACAAACTCTTCATGTAGCTGCATCATTGACATATGTTATCATTCAACATGGCTCATAATTAGGTGGTTTTCCTTCACCTATGGAACCCCAACCATCATCAGATGTACCTTTAGGGTCATCACAACATGTGATAGCTCCATCATCATCACCTATAGTACCAAGATCATTATAGCATGTGACAACTCCATCATCATCACCTACGACACCTTGATCATCACAGGCTATGATAACCCAATCAACATCACTTACACAACTAGTGTCATCTCTGCTTGTGTCACCTACACCACTAGTGTCATCTCCTCTTGTGTCACCTACACCACTAGTGTCATCTCCTCTTATGTCACCTACACCACTAGTGTCATCCTCACTTGGTCCACCCACATCATCATTACATGCATCACTATAGTCTCCAGGGCCCAATCAACATTTTTGTTTTAACTGTTAGCACATGTGTGATGGGATAGATATAGAGGTATCTTAGGATGGAGTTTCATCTCATCCATGTGTCCATTTTGGGCATACTTTTTATTCATAAGAAGGTGGGGATTTCACACTCAAAGATGATTTTATGGCGATGGTCTTTGATGGACAAGGGACACAAGTTCATTTGTTTGTTTGAGTTTTGACATGATATTATTTAATCACCTAAATATCGTAAAAGTTAATTTTTTTTTTATAGATCACTCTAGATTGATATGTGAACAATATGCAATGTAGGGTACAACAAGTAGTACAATAACACCATAGAATACTCGTTCTACTAGAGGTGTGAGGCTAGGAGCAAGAACACCTAAGGTAAAGTTTTTAAAACATTCTTAAAAGTACAATAATACACTAGCTTTAAAATATTATTTCTTAATTGGTAGGACACTAACAACCCGCTTATAGATCCTCTTCCATCTCCTACCATCATTGAGACCCTCTCATTCATCAAATCCATCCAATCCCTATCCACATATCTTGCTCCTAGAATTACCTAAACCCCATCTAATGAACCTCATGAGTTTTGACATGATATTATTTAATCACCTAGAAATATCATAAAAGTATTTTTAATTTTTATTTTTTATAGAGAACTTTAGATTGATATATTCAAAGAATATGCAATGTAAGGTTCAACAAAGTACCAAAGCAACACATAGTACTCACTTTGCTAGAGGTGTGAGGTTAGGAGAAAGAACACCTAAGGTAAATTTTTTAAAATATTCATAAAAGTACAATAATACATTGGATTTGAAATATTGTTTCTTAATTGGTATTCTTAAAATTACAATAATACCTTTCCATATCCTACCATCATTCATCAAATCCATCCAATTCCCATCTACATATCTTGCTCCTAGCATACCCAAACCCATCTAATGAACCTCATGTGAGTTCATCCTCCATATACCCATTTGCATCAAAGAACCTCCATATCACATAGGGTTTCTTGCAGGAGTGTGAAGATCATGAATCTCCACTTTTATTTCTTGACAAGGTGCCAAAAGTTCATTCATATCTCTCTTTTCCTTCTTGGTCTCTTCATTTTCAATTTCTAGGCCTTGAACTATCCTTCCAATATCATCCTTCATGTCCTTTTGTCTTCTTTACCTCCTATGATCTTATTGTTATTATGCCTTCTTTCCATTTACAACATTATCTCCTATTTATAACAATACTCTTTACTATTTTATAGGGCTTGTCGAGGGCTGAAATTTCTCAAATTGACAATGCCATGCTTTCTGCCATTAACTTTTGCCTTGAGAGCTATGCGGTATCATATCTTGCACACCTATCAAGTTTATGATTTGAGTTGAACTCATGACATGTCTTATTGAGTCATCTTATGTTATGTTTGGTTCTTCTTTAGGGTACTCCACATAGCTTGAGGTCTAGAGGAAAGGGAAAGAAATCAGCAAGAACACCAAAACAAAAAAAAGAATTAAATATAAGTCAATTTTATATTTTGAAATTTATTATGAATGAATGTATATACATATACTCAATATTGATGAATACATGTTGACTTGTTTGTTGAATATATGTAGAAATAATTTAGTTTTGTAGAGTTGATGAATGCTCTCAAGACTGCCAATGTTGAGGCAATGGAAGAGGTAAAATTTCATATTTTCCTTCTCATAAATTTTAGGTTATAACATGCATTTGTTATATATATATATAGTTGCATTTACAAATGAGTACATGCTTCTTCTTTTTTCAGTTTTATAATAATTATCACCAATTTGTCTTGTTAACATGTGTTATTTATCTTTTACATACTACAACACTCTTTGAGACTTCTTGCAAATCCTTTCCCATTTTATTTTGTTAGGAGTCCTGAGCATCAAAGTTGAGGTCAAACACAATAGAGGCCATAGGTATTTATGTAGAGTCTTGGTTGAAGCCCTTTTGTGGTCTCAATTTGAATTGCTTGTGTGTGTGATAGAAATCCCTAATGCCTACTCTACAATTCTAACATTTGAATGCTTATCATATAGGTTGTGCCTCATACCAGCTTTGATTCATCAGTGCTTGTACCTGCTACTAGCACATGAGACCTAGCTCAAGCTATAGTACATTTTTTTAAAACTCTATTTGTAATCCCTAATACCACTCTATAATTATAACATTTTATCACTTATCATGCAGGTTGCATCTTCGTGAGCATTGATTCATTAGTAGTTGTGTCTCCCATCATTGCTCTACCTCATCATTTTGTGAGGAGTCCCACCTATCGATGAAGGAGTCCATTACCGCTATCATTCAGTCCAATTGTGGGAAAAAGGGATGAGGTAATGAACAACTCAACTATCCACAATTTAAAAGCCAATTTCTAGTAATTTTCATATTACTTATAGATAAGATATTTGATAGTGTATTTTAATTTTTTTTCCACAGACACTTGGTGAGCCACAAATTGCATCAAAGAGACTTAATTTTGATGATTTTGCATAGTCAAAGATATTGATAGTGATATAAATATGTAGTTTTAGTCATCACGTGATATTGACATATATTTGACTTTTGTATTGTATATAATCAAGATTTGTATTGAGCACATTCAACATTTATATTGTACACATTTGACATTTGTCGGGTATTCAACTTTTGTAGTGTATATATTTGATAATTGTATTGTGCATGTTTGACATTTCTATTGTGCACATTCGACATTTGTTAGGTATTTGACTTTTGTATTGTACCAATGAAACATAACATCTTTTTGTAACTATATCATTGATATGACATAATATATCATTTATTTTGATATACATTGAACTTGGATTTCCATCCAACTTGTTCAATGTGTGCATACAAACTTGTATTTCAACTTTCTTTCTTGCAATTAATCAAACACATGAATGTTCATTATTTTATATAGAAAATGTAACATGTTTATCAAATTCATTATAACATGTAATCATATGTCACTTGTTTTGATGTAATAAGACATGTAAAGTAAAAATATGTCATGTTTTTTGTATTTGTGTCAAAGATCATAGCCCAATAGTGCATAGAGATCCTTAACACTTCCATTTAGTGAGGTCAATACAATTGGAGGGACATTGTGGTTGAAATGAGGTTGGTCCTAGGATAAACCCAATGAACTAGAGCTAGTGGAGTAGACGATTCGATCCTAGGACCAACATTTGAAATATACACAACCTTGCTCATTTTAATTGAGAAACATTGCAACTTTTGGCAATAGGCGAGATACATATGCCAAATTCAAACAAAGTTAAATCTCTAAAAATTGAGATAGGTTGTTGTAGGCCTAGATAATGTGATTTTGTAACACTTGATAGTTCGTCAATACCTTGCACAAGCTCAGAGAAATTATCAATCAAAGATTGCAGCCCGATGGTGCTTAGAGACCCTTAGGGACCCTTCCATTTAGTGTGGTCGATACTGTTAGAGGGAAATTGTGGCTAAAAAGACGTTGATCCTATGCTAAACCTAATCAACTAGAGCTAACGAGCAAACAATTTGATCCTAGGACCAACAGTTTGAAATATACACAACCTTTCTCATTTTAATTGAGCAACATTGGAACTTTTTGCAATAGGTGAGATACAAATGCCAAATCCAAACAAATTCAAATCTCTAAAAACTAAGATAGGTTATTTTAGGCCTAGATAACACGATCATGTAGCACCTAACAGTTTGTCAATACCTTGCATGAGTTTAGAGAAATGCCCAATCAAAGATCACAACCCAATGTGGTGCAAGAGCACCCTTTGACAAATCCCACCTTATCAAATTTTGGTGTGATGAACTTCTTCTAAGAAGTATGTAGATAGAATACGAGTTTCTAACCCATTTGGTGTGTTTTGCTCTAGTTTAGGCTCTTGGTCTAGGTGATTGGCAATGTATTGTCATGTTGTGATTTTTTTGCTTTCTAGGTGCATAGGGTGTTCCTAAAATATTGGAATGGTGTATTGGGGGAAGTTCAAAGCCCAGGAGTTCCTTGAGAAGACCCAACAATGGTCTTGGTGACGGAATTGCAAAAAGAGAAAAAAAAGAAATAAAAATTGCTAAGTTGCTGGTCACTTATGTAAAAGTGTTGAGCAACTTGTATTAGAAAGAAAGCTAACTTGTGTAAGTGGCTAAAAATTCCCTAACTCAACCCATACATGATGTGATAGCCTATTTAAGGTTGGAATAACTCAAACCAAGGGTTGGAAGTCATGTTTTTGCATTGCATTGTGTTGCTACAACAAACTGTGACTGGTTTTTAATACATTTTTACTAGTTTTTAGTGTTGTTTGGCAGCAAATCACATTTCTACTGTCATTTTTTTTCATGTTCTAGTTTGTATCTTGTATATTCTCCATCATCCATGCATTATATTAGATCTGTAAATACGTTTTGGAAGGTTTTAGTAAATTTCTTTAAAAGTAAGAGTTTGCTGTCGAGTTTTGAGTTGTCAACAATGAACGGGCTGTAGCTCTTGTTTCCACTATGGGATTTTCATGGCCATTTGGATTCCAAGAATAAAGACCCTAATGTGTAACATATCGCAAGAAAGGGCCCAAAAAATGTGTGCAAGCATTTGTTTGACAAAGCCCTAGGTGAGCTAGGCAATGCCCGACTAGGAGCAAGAATCAAAGAATGGATTGAACGAATGGAGAACCATTTTGAATGTGATGGTGTCTCTAATGCTCAGAAGGTTAAAGCGGAAAGGTCAAGATTGAGAGGCATTGCACTCACATGGTAGAAATTTTTGCAAATAGAGAGGGAAAAAGAAGGAAAAGGTCCTATTACTTCCTGGAAAGGAATGGTGGCTAAAATAAAACAAGCCTACATTCCTAAAGACTATGAAATATAGCTGCATAGGAGGAGACAAAATCTGAGGCAAAAAGACATGGATCTGCATTCCTATACTAAAGAATTCCAAAAGTTATGCTTGAGGTCTAAAGTGGTTGAAGATGAAAGTATCCGGTTGGCAAGCTATCTAAATGGACTCAAATGGTCTATTCAAGAAGAAATGATCCTTGTCACTCCTAAAATAGTTCATCAATGTTATCAAATGGCCCAAAAGGTGGAGGAGAAAGGAAAAAGAAAGCAAGACCGTACTTCCAAGAATAGAGGAAGAGGTAGAGATTCTAGAGGTGGTTCTAGTAGAGGTGGTGAATCAAGAAACCAAGGGGAAAGTAGACTCTTGAAACAAAGTTCTAAAATTAGCACAAAGGGATCTTTTGGTAGAGGAAGAGGATCTCAAGGAAGTAGAGCAAGAGGAGTAGGAAGGAGCAGCTCCTATTTTGCCATGATGAAATGTTACCAATGTGGATAGCTTGGGCATCCTGCTTATAGGTGTCCTGATAAACCATCAACCTTTACTAATGAAAAAAGAGTGGCTTATGCTCAAGAAGATGGTGGCAGCTCAAGCACTAATGAAGTCAGAAAACTAGAATTAGAAATGGGTGAGAACTTGATGATTAGAAAGGTGCTCATAAGGTAGCCCAATCCGAGCGAACCTAAGTAGAGGAGGGCTCTCTTTAGAGTCAGGTGTAAGATTCAAGGAAAAGTTTCAAACTTTATAGTAGATTCTAGATCTACAGATAATATTATATTAGAGGAGGCAGCAAAGAAGTTGAAACTTACAAAGGTTCCCCATACAAATCCCTATAAGGTAACTTGGTTGAATCAAGAGCAAAGTGTACTTGTTAATGATCAGACATGGGATGAGTTTTCTATTTGAGCCTATAAAAAAAAAGTTCTTTGTGATGTCTTACCCATGGATGCATGCCATCTTCTATTGGGAAGACCTTGGCAATTTGATAGGAAGGTGATCTATGATGGAGAAGAAAATGCCATTTCTTTCAAGAAAGATGGAAGGACTTTCAAAATTTAGTCCTTAATAGAGAATGAAGGGGAAGCCTCTAAGACACCTAGTGTGTTACTTAGTACTGGCAAGGAGTTCTTGCAAGATTTACAGGATGAGGAAACCATAGGATGTGCAATTATGGTGAAACCAAAGGAAGAAGATACAAAGTTGCAGCCAATACCTCTTGAAGTGCAAAAAATTCTTGATGATTTCAAAGATATTATTTCACATGATACACTAGCAATACTACCACCTAAAAGAGAAATCAGCCATCAAATTGATTTTGTACCTAGTGCTTCTTTTCCTATCAAAGCAGCTTATAAGCTTACTCCATATTAGAATAAAGTTGTGGCAAGACAAGTGCAAGAATTATTGGATCAAGGGCTATTTAAGAAGAGCATTAGTCCATGTGCAATCCTAGTGGCCTTAGCAGCAAAGAAAGAAGGAAAATGGAGGCTTTGTACAGATTCAAGGGCTATTAACTAGATCACTATCAGGTATAGATTCCCTATTCCAAGAATAGAGGACTTGATGGATTTTTTAGGAGGTGCTAAGTACTTTACTAAGCTGGATTTAAAGAGTGGTTATCACCAAATTAGAATCAAGGAGGGTGATGAATGGAAGACCTCTTTTAAAACAACAGATGGGTTGTATGAATGGCTTGTGATGCCATTTGGGCTCACAAATGCCCCAAGGACTTTCATGAGATTAATGAATGAGATCTTGAAGGACTTCACAGGTAGAATTGTGGTAGTGTATCTACATGATATACTCATCTATAGCAAGACAAAAGAAGAGCACCTAGAACATGTAAGGTTGGTCCTAAAGAGACTCCAAGAAGATCAACTAGCCATTAATTTGGAAAAGTGTGTATTCATGCAACACGAATTGGTTTATTTGAGCTTTGTAGTGTCCAAGGGTAGTCCGAAAATGGACCCAAGAAAAGTGCAGGCAATCCTAGATTGGCCTACTCCTAGAACAGGGACTGAAGTGAGAAGTTTTCATGGCCTAGCACAATTTTATAGAAAGTTTTTGAGGAAATTTAGTGGGATTTGTGCACCAATACTAGACACAATAAAAGGTTGGCTGAAAACAAAGTTCAAATGGATTGAGGCAACAGAGAAGGCATTTCAAACATTGAAACAAGAGGTAGCTACAAAACCCATTTTAATCTTACCTACATTTGATAAATTAGTCACTCTTGAATGTGATGTAAGTAATGTAGTAGTAGGGGGTGTATTGAGTTAGGAAGGAAGACCTGTAGCATTTTTCAGTGAGAAACTCAATGAAGCAAAGAAGAAATATTTAGCTTATGACTTGTAGTTGTATGCATTAGTACAATCTCTCAAGAAGTGGAGACATTACCTTCTACCCAAAGAATTTTTTGTCTTTACATATAATTAGGCTTTGAGTTATATAAACACTCAAGAGAAGCTTACTAATAGGAATTTGAAGTGGATGGAGTATCTACAATCTTTTACATTCACAATCAAACACAAGAAGGGGTAGCTCAACAAGGTAGCAGATGCCTTGAGTACGTAGCTTTTGACTATCCAAGAAGTGCAGCTGCAAAGCATTGGAATAGAAGGTTTCAAAGATTTGTATGAAGAAGATGAAGACTTCTCCCAAGCCTACAAGGTATGCCTAGAGTTTGAGAATCATTTTCATAGTGATTTTGCAGATTATACCCTTCAAAATGGATTGCTATTTAAAGGAAATCAGCTATGTGTACCTAAGGGATCCATGAGAGAAAATTTGATTCAAGAGAAGCATAATGGTAGCTTGAGTGGACATTTTGGCATAAACAAGACATTGGAGTTAGTACAAAGATACTACTTTTGGCCTAAGTTAGCAAGGGATGTACAAAGATATGTTGAGCAATGTGGAATATGTTAAAGAGCTGAAGGAGTTTCAAGCAATGCAGAACTCTATCAACCCTTGCAAATTCAAAATAGGCCTTGGGAATGTGTAAGTATGGACTTTGTGGTTGGACTTCCCAAAACCAAATCAGGTATGGACAAAATTTATGTTGTAGTAGACAAGTTCTCTAAAATGAGTAATTTTATTCCATGTAAGACTACTCATGATGCAAGTTAAATAGAACATCTCTTCTTCAAGGAGATAGCTCATATTCATGGACTCCCTTTGAGTATTGTGTCTGATAGGGACAGCAAGTTCATGGGTCATTTTTGGAAAACCTTATGGAAAAGGTTGGGAACTAATCTTTCTTTCAGTTCAGCATACCATCCTCAAATTGATGGTCAAACTGAGGTCATCAATAGGGTGCTTGGTAACTTGTTAAGGTGCTTAACAAAGGAGTATGGGCAGACTTGGGATCTTGTTATCTCTCAGGCTGAATATGCTTATAATGATTGTGTTAACAGGACCACAGGAAGAAATCCTTTTGAGATAGTGTATGGTAGACACCCTAGAGGAGTGAATGAGTTGAGAGATTTAGGTTTTATAGAGTTAAAAAGTGGAAAAGCTAAAGATTTTACCCAAACTATCAAAGAGGTTCAAGAAAAGTGAAGAAAACTATGTTGGAGTCTACTCAAAGACTCAAGGCCAAAATGGATGAGAAGAGGAAAGAGGTATAGTTTCAGATTGGGGACTATGTTATGGTCCATCTTAACGAAACCAAAATCTAGCAAGGTATGCCCACTAAGCTCCAAATGCGAAGAATTGGCCCATGCAAGGTTCTAGAAAAGTATGGAGAGAATGCCTACAAAGTGGACTTGCCATCAAACCTAGCTATCTTACCAGTGTTTAATGTTGCAGACCTATTCAGATTTAAGGGAGAAATCAGTCAGCAAAGTACAATGCCACCAAGGGTCCTACAAGACCTTGACACTAATGCAATGCCCAAGAAACAACCAGCCAAAGTAGAGAAAGTATTGGAATCTATTGTGAAGAAAAATTCATGGCATCAAGTGTATATGGAACATCTAGTCAAATGGAAGGATCAACCTGAATCTGAAGCTACCTAGGTTGAGGAAGCACATTTCAAGAAGTTTGGCATTGATCTAGCTCTTCTTGACCCCAAAGTGCCTTAGTTTGTGTTGAGGGGGGGGGAGTATGGTGCAGGAGAACCCTTTGAAAAGTCCCACCTTATCAAATTTTGGTGTGATGAACTTCTAAGAAATATGTAGATAGAATAAGATTTTCTAACTCATTTGGTTTGTTTTGCTCTAGTTTAGGCTCTTGGTCTAGGTGATTGGCAATGTATTGTCATGTTGTGATTTTTTTGCTTTCTAGGTGCATAGGGTGTTTGTAAAATATTGGAATGGTGTATTGGGGGAATTTTGAAGCCCGGGAGTTCCTTGAGAAGACCCAAAAATGGTCTTGGTAACAGAATTGCAAAAAGAGAAAAAAAAGAAATAAAAATTGCTAAGTTGCTGGTCACTTATGTAAAAGTGTTGAGCAACTTGTATTAGAAAGAAAGTTAACTTGTGTAAGTGGCTAAAAATGCCCTAACTCAACCTGTACATGATGGGGTAGCCTATTTAAGGTTGGAACAACCTGAACCAAGGGTTGGAAGTCATGTTTTTGCATTGCATTGTGTTGCTATAACAAACTGTGACTGGTTTTTAATACATTTTTACTGGTTTTTAGTGTTGTTTGGCAGAAAATCACATATCTACTGTCATTTTTTTTCATGTTCTATTTTTTAACTTTTGTATTCTCCATCATCCATGCATTAGATTAGATCTATAAACATGTTTTGGAAGGTTTTCGTAAAATTTCTTTAAACGTAAGAGTTTGCTTTCCAGTTTTGAGTTGTCAACAATAAATGGGTTGTAGCTCCTATTTCCACCGTGGGATTTCCATGGCCATTTGGATTCCAAGACTATAGACCCTAATGTGTAACATATCACAAGAAAGGGCCCAAAAAATGTGTGCAAGCATTTGTTTGACAAAGCCCTAGGCGAGCTAGGCAATGCCCGGCTAGGAGCAAGCATCAAAGAATTTGTTCTCAAGAGAAAAGAATAAATATTCAAGACTTTCAATTTCTATGGATTCAAGAGGGATATAAGAATATTCTTTATTTTATAGGAGAAGTTTATATGAGTTGAATAAGGTGTTTGACAGTTGAGGACAACAAGCAGCCCTCAAAACCCTCATTTTTACCATTATTTTTGTACGGCTTTTTGGTGGCCTGAAACCTCAAAAATATTTGAGTATGTGATGTATGAAAAAAAATTTATTAAGTCCAAATATGATGAATCATTAAGGGTAATAAGTTATTAGCCTTATAAATCTAGGTGGAGGCCTAATTTGGGGATCTTCTAGTAGCCTTTTTGTGAAGAAACCAAGAAATCGGGTATGAACCCATTGTTACCATCCATTCAAGAATACTAAAAGTATTCTAATAGCACCTTAAAACTCATCAAGACCTTGGTTGGAATGGAAATTACCATGGAATCCTAGTAGACCTACATGTGCATTTTGGAAGAATTGCACTCCTAGGAGGATAAGTGAATCATGGAGTAAGATTTGATCATTTTCAGATGGTGGGAAGGTTAGGGAAGGTTAGGGGATGTTATAAGTTGTATAAAATCCTATAGGCCACATAGTTGTAGAGAAAACACCAAGATCCTATTGTTGGATGAGAAGCATAGACTAGCTAGTCTATCCTAGCCTTCCCCATCACAATGGTGCTTAGAGACCCTTAGGGATGGTTCCGTTCAGTGTGTTTGATACCATTGGAGGGACATTGTGGCTGAAATGAGGTTAGTACTAGGATAAACTTGACCAACCAGAGCTAACAAAGTAGACAATTTGATCCTAGGACCAATGATTTGAAATATACACAACCTTGCTCATTTTAACTAAGCAACTTTGCAACTTTTGGCAATAGGCAAGATGCATATACCAAATCCCTACAAAGTTGAATCTCTAAAAACTAAGATAGGTTGTTTCAGACCTAGACAACATGATCCTATAGCACCTGATAGTTTGTTAATACCTTGCACGAGCTCACACAAATGCCCAATCAAAGATCATAGCCCGATGGTGCTTAGAGACCCTTAGGTATGCTTCCATTCAGTGTGTTTGATATCGTTGGAGGGACATTATGGCTGAAAAAATGTTTGTCCTAGGCTAAACTCAACCAAATGGACCTAATGGAGAAGACGATTCGATCCTAGGACCAACGGTTTGAAATATACACAACCTTGCTCATTTTAATTGAGCAACATTACAACTTTTGGCAATAGGTGAGATACGGATGCCAAATCCAAACAAAGTCAAATCTCTAAAAACTAAGATAGGTTTTTGTAAGCCTAGATACCATGATCCTATAGCACCTAATAATTTTTCAATATGTTGCATGAACTCAGAGAAATGCCCGATCAAAGATCACAGCCCAATGTTGCTTAGAAACCCTTAGGGATGCTTCTGTTTAGTGTGGTTAATACTATTGGAGGGACACTGTGGCTAAAATGAGGTTGATCCTAGCCTGAACCTAATAAATTGGAGCTAATGGAGTAGCCAATTCAGTCTAGGACCAATGCTTTGAAATATACACAACCTTGCTCATTTTAACTTAGCAACATTGCAACTTTTGGCAATAGGTGAGATACAGATGCCAGTCAAATCTCTAAAAATTTAGATGGGCTATTGTTGGCCTAGATAACTTGATCTTGTACCACCTGACAATTTATCAATACCTTACATGAGCTTAGAGAAATGCCCAACTAAAGATCACAACTCGATGGTGCTTAAAGACCTTTAGGGACACTTCCGTTTAGTGTGGTTGATACCATCAGATGGACATTGTGGTTGAAATGAGGTTGTTCCTAGCCTAAACCTAAAAAACTTGAGCTAATAGAGTAGTTGTGGATTGCTAGGAAAAGCCAAAATTGTTGATTAGGTCCTAAGTTGGTCAAAAGTTTTTTAATGAGCCAAAATTTGTTAAATAGGTTAAAAGTTGTTAGGGATGGGAAATTGAGGTATTAGGTTACTTAATACATCCTAGGAATATTAACTAGGGTCCTATAATAGTACTAGATGGATCCATTTGGCCAAAAGATGTCAAGAGCAAAAATTGCTCAAAAGTTGCAAAGTTGCTCAAAAATTTGCTTCAGAAACTTTTGCATGTGTCACTTGTAGTATTGGGCTTACACGTGCAATCAACATTTCCTTTACTTGTGTCAAATTTGAAAAATCATCTGCTTTTGGCCCAAGATCTATATTATTTGAACATGAAAATCTATGAATTCCTCTTTCTTGTGTACATATATTGCATATAGGACCTTCAGAACTTCGGGATAATTTGATTCCAATATATGATTCTTGACAAACATAACACATATAGCAATCCTGATAGCAATATCACAATTTGACTTGTTGCAGAAATTATCTCCTACTTATCAATTGATGAGCTTAAGGGGCTTTCTAATGAATGGTTCATAAGGCACAACACTTGGTGAAGGTTTTGCAAATGGGGTTGCAAGCTTTGGGTTTAACCATGGAGGAAACTTCGTAGTTAAGCGCACTCAGGCTGGAGTAGTACTGGGATGGGTGACCTCCTGGGAAGTCCCAATGCTTCACCCTTGTGAGCATCACCTAGATCTAATGAGTGTTAAGTGTTCCATTTATTTTCAGGAGAGATGGATTCATGTTGAATCACTACTCATGAAATATGGGTCAATGAGTTTGACTCAAAAATTACACAGTTAAATTTTGATAGCAATATCACAATTTGATTTGCTGTGGAAATTATCTCCTACTTATCAATTGATGAGCTTAAGGGGCTTTCTAATGAATGGTTCATAAGGCACAACACTTGGTGAAGGTTTTGAAAATGGGGTTGCAAGCTTTAGGTTTAACCATGGAGGAAACTTCGTAGTTAAGTGCGCTCAGGCTGGAGTAGTACTGGGATGGGTGACCTCCTGGGAAGTCCTGGTACTTCACCTCTATGAGTATCACCTAGATCCAATGAGTGCTAAGTGTTCCATTTATTCCCATGAAAGATGGATTCATATTGAATCACTACTCATGAAATATGGGTCAATGAGTTTGACTCAAAAATCACACAGTTAAATCCTGATAGCAATATCACAATTTAACTTGCTGTGGAAATTATCTCCTACTTATCAATATAGAATTAGTCCTAAAGATATTGTGATTTTGTGCATGTGATTTATTTGAATAAAATATTTATATTAAACTAACAAATTCAATAGTATTAAAAAATTAAAAATTTAATGATTAAATAAGATTGTAGTATAATTTATGAAATCATAAACCATTTAAGATAAATAGATACTAAATAAAGCTAAGAATTAACAAACTAAATAAAATATATTAAAAGCTTGTTCTAAAGTAAAAATTAAAAATAATCTTAAATTTATTTTGTATGTATATCTTATATGAGTGAATGTTAATTTTCAATTAATAAATGAATAAAAATTTGAAAAGATAACGCCTAATGATTACAAAATTATAACATTTTTTACACTAATGAAAAACAAAAAAATAGAAAAGCCATAAAAACCTAAATCTAAAATGGTAAAAATAAAATATGCATCTAAAGATAGCACTGAAGATGTTTATATTTTTTAAAGAATAGAGGAAAACAAATCCGAATGAATAATTTTTAAAATAGTATAATTTATGAAATTTTAAACCATTTAAGATAATAGATACAAATTAAAGCTAGTATAGCAAACTAAATATAATATATTAAAATTTTTTTGTAAAGTAAAAATTTAAATTAATTATAAATTAATTTTGTATGTATATCTTATATGAGTAAAAAAATACTTTTCGATTAATATATTACAAAAAACTTTGCAAAGATAATGCGTAATGATTAAAAAATTATATCATTTTTTACACTAATTAAAAATAGAAAAATAGACAAACCAAAAAAACATAAATCTAACATGGCAAAAACAATCGGCACATGGTCAAGCCAACATTGGCTGAGCACTAGTTTTAGTGCACGCCCATCAACATTCTCATGAACAACTTCACATATTTTAGAAATAATTTTAGAATATAATAAATTAGAAAATCATCGAATATGATAAAATATTTTAATTTTTTATACATATATAATTGAGCAGAAAAGAAAATATCCACATGATTTGATTGTTGAAAGAAATTGATGTAAAATGATACATTTGAACAAAACTTATTCAAAATAATAAAAAGAAAGAACAAATTCACTAACCTATGCGCTTAATTTCTGTGAGGATATTCTGTGTGAAGAGTTAATGGTAGATTTACCATTTATAAGATTTTTTTCAATAACAATTTCTCTATTTTGTTAAAAAATGATGAAACACTGCAATTAGTTAAAGGGTTAAAATGGAGAATTGGACTTGTCAGCCACAAGTATTTAATTTTGATATATAGTCATAGTTGAAAAATGATGATAAAGTACAAGTCTAAGAAGGGTTAAAACAGAGAACTACAGTTGGCAGTCTAAAGTGATCATTACAAACTATCAAACTATAATTGATATTTATCGCAAAAAGATCAATGCAAAAGTCAAACTGCAGTTAACTACGCAATTGGGTAGATCTAACCTGATGTGCGACTGGTTGACAAGGTCACATGAAGATGTCAAACTAAAGACAAAAAACTACAGTTGTATCTATTTTTCACCTCTGTGGCGGATTCCTCACTATTACTTTCGTCATCAAAATAACTTGGTCTAACTGAATGTGGCTCTAATTTCTCTACGATATGGTTTTCAAAGTAAGTTTGTTTCTATTCTGTCAAAATTCACCATGCCCAGCCTTGTATTATCATGTGTGGCAAGGAATAATTTAAAGCCCATTTGGTAGGCATCACTATTGGTAATTCGAATAGCTTCATCTTCCCAAGAATCATGGACAACACTAGTTTACCATTTATTTTATGTTAGTTATCCTAAGTGCAAATTTTTGTCTTATAATAGAGGAATAAATGAGTAGATCAATTAATTGTTTGACTAATTTCATACGAACCTTCAATGGTACTAAATCTAGTTTCAAATTTTGCTTCTCCACCTGACTTCTAATTAAGAGTAGTACACACAGAGTAATAATAGTGGACAAAACTCTTCCTATTGCTCACTAGTTTTGGTGGCATTTATTTTGATTTCGACCTTAATTCCCATCCCAGAGTAATAGTAATGATATTTTCATAGTCCATGCCACTACTTACCATGTGGCTCTAAGTATGATGATAGATTTGTTTGGGTGATTGAGTGTTGTAGTTGAATGTAGCTGTGATTAAGGCGACAGTTTTATTTGGTGTTTGAGCAGGGATTCGAAGTAGGTAAAGAAAGATGGAGACAAAATATTTCATGATCCTTCTTCCATTATAGGGAACGCCTAGCAGTGTAAAGATACTAAATATAACTTGGTCTTTTGTGTTGCACAGAAAAACAACTATGTTATGTTTTCTTTAAAAACTAGGAACTATTTTTCGTGTGCATAGGGTTTGACCCATCTAATCTTATTCATTTTGTAAAAACTCTAATAGTTTAGAAAGTAGATTCAAAGTACTACAATTTATATGTTTTACACGTCTTGTCATTTTTAGTGGATGACCCTCAAATGTCTTGTCCAAGTTCAAGTTTACTTGATTTCAGAAAAAAGGTGTCCACTTATACCCCCCTTTTTGTACACCATCTTGGTGCACTCACCCCCAAAAAACTTAAAGTTAACAACCTAGTTATCAAATTAGGGTTCTAGTTCAATTTTATAACTTAACTTAATTATGGCTAGGGTTGGATTACGATTAGGGTTAATCTTCATAATCTATGATCTTAGACTTGGTTAACTAGGTTTGAAATATGGTTAAGTGCACGGTTACAATTAGGAGGCTTTGATGTAGTTTCTTGAAGTGTAACTTTTCTCAGGTGCGTAGTAATATTGCATTTAGGCCCTTTATTTTTAGTATTGATATTTGACATGTGGTTATTTCTTGAACACTAATTTTTGATGTGTAATTATAGGAAATCTTTGTATAGTTTATATTTTGGTTTGATTTAAAGGATTTTCTTTGTCATGTTTAGGCAATGGAAGTAGTGATCTCATGTTAAATATTTTATGCATAATGTGAATTAAAATTTTCAACTAGTTTATTTTCCAAGTATCACTTAATTAGGGTTATAGTAAGGTTAGGATTAATATTAGATTGTTTTAATTTTATATCAAGGCTTAAATTAGGTATGAATATCTTGAATAGTTATTTTTTCTTTAATTTCATGATGGTTATAATGTCTTGAATGTTATGTATAAAAGTTTAAATATATTTTATAAATTGTCTACTATTTTTGTAATTGTTCCAACATTTTTCTAATATTTTAAAACAAATCAGCTAAAATTTCCAAAGTAAACTAAACAAATTCAAAAATAAAATAAATCAACATTATAATTGTACAATAACAAAAAATTACAATGTTTTACATTTTTTCTTCAATGTAAATTATCTAAGTTACAAAAATACATAACACATTACTTAAAGCACATAGAACTATCATAAAAATATAATAAACACATTTTTAAAAAGTACATTTTTTTGCCAAAGATCTTCTAAGATCCTCCCCACTCCATGAATCTTAGAATCAACCATAGTACAAATGAGCTGCTAGAGGGCATCTTTTTGTTTATATAGTTTTTTGAGGTTCCAATTGAAAGCCTTGTTTCAGTCCAACTATCACTACCACATTGGCATCATATGGTGCCACAAATGTTCGGCATGACATCATTCAACCGAACCATGCCTCACTAAACCTAATTTCGGTTGAAGCCTCTTGATTAGCCTTTAGTGCAACACATACTAATACTATGTCCATACTAGACTAGAGACTATTGCAAAAATTCTCCCAAGTTGACTTCCCGTATTGGGGTGAAAGCATGTTGATTCTATAGTATAGCCCCATCTTCTAGATGGAATGAAACAATGCATATTTTTTGCATTGGAATTTCATTCAAGATAAAATATTTATTTTTCCCCTTAAAAATCAAGTTTGGGTTTATGATTTGATAGTACCTTAAAATTGTGTGCTCCTCGAAAGATGCAATGCCTTGATGTAGAACTACATTTAGAAGAGTTGTGTTGATCATTGTATTGTGACCCTTATTGTAGTTGTGAGAGGGAAAGCACCTTGCATCATGTTTAATTTTTACTATGTTGTCAAGCTTGTTCATCTTGGTTAATGTTAACTACGAGTTCTTGATGATCTAGAGGTTTGTATGAAGTTTTCATTAAGATCTTGAGAATGGTGATTATTGATCATTTGAAGTACTCAAGGTTATTGAAGGTATGTTAGAGTTGTATATCAATGTGATAGTTCAATAAAAAGATAACAATGTTGTATGTGACCTAATGACATAAAAAATATTCATTTGTAATGGATAGTGACCTATGAAAAACATTTTCAGACAATGATGAAATGCTTCTTAGTTTATGCTATTTTTACCCTGAACCATATTTTATAAGAACTAAATGTTTGAGAATGAACAAGTACAATAAATTAGAGATTCCTCAAATCTATTCGGACCAACCAATCTCTAACTAAATATGTTCAAATCTATTCATGACCAAGATTTAATATAAAAACAATTAGATTAGAGCGTATCAAGTGAAGTCTAGCAAACTTTTCTCTTTAATAAATAATAAAATTGACATCATATTTTTGTCTCTCATAAAAAAAGTTCACCTTATTTTTTTAAATTTTAAGACACTAGTTGCAATTTTATAAGTGACTACAAACTTTAAAATTGTCAAAGATAAAGTGCATAAGCCATTTTGTAAAACTCACATGACATAAATCATGATAAAAAGTCTCATTCACCTATTATTATTTTGAAAACATATGAAAATCATGTTGTTAATGCAAAGTGAAGAAAAGTGATTTGTTTAACAACCCCAACATTATTTTTTTTGAAAATGTGCTTTTATTATTAAAATAATAATAATAACGACTCCTCTTTGATGTAAATTGGCACATGATCGAGCTGCGTTTTACATCACATTGTTTTACGTATACGATTTGCCGGACGGGATGACATAATGTTACAACGGATTATTAGTTCCTACCTTTGGTAGGATCTCTTCAATTTCTAAAACCAATTAATTTGTCCAATAAGATTTCAGAATTATTCTGAGATCAAAATTTATTATAAAGTTCAGATTTTTATCTTATTTAATGAAAAAACAAAATACCATTAAACTAAAATCTTATTGGCTCATGATGAAAAAGGCAATGAAAATTTCATTTTCCTTCAACAAAAATACAACTATTTTTTGAACACCTCTATTAATGCAAGCATTAATTGCAATTTTATCTCTATTAATGAATGCATTAATTTCTCTATTATCTCTATTATCTCCTACTTATCGAATGCATTAATTTCAATCTTATCTTTTCCACATTTGTGACAAGTGGATAAACTTTTTAAAAGAAGATAATAATTTTAATTGATGTTTATTTTTGTCATTTGTAAATGTTATTCAAATATAGATATTTTAATCAAATATAACATTTTAACTCTTTTAAATTGTCAATTTTTAAAAATTATTTTTTATATATTTTAATTTCACATTAATTTTAATTTTAATTTATATATAGTTTAAATTAGAATTTAATTTTTTTATTTTTACATATCTAAACAAATGCTTTTAATAGATTTTCTTTTATTTTTTATTTTTATATATAATTTTATTAGATTATAAATTTATTTAACATATATAATTTTTATTATACTGATATTTTTATAAGTGTGTTTGGTTTTTTTAAAGCATAAATATTATTTTTAAATTAATTTATGTTTATTTATTTTTATGCATTAGTTAGGAAGTAAATTTAATACCTTTGTTTTTTATCCCTTCTTCGATACCCGTTTGAGTGCTTCCCACGCTATTTTATAAGGTCAATTAAATGTCAAAGTAATTTGTAAATTAGTAATTAGTCAATTTAAATAGAAATTATGCTTTATTTATTTATTAAATTGGTTTTCAAAAAATTCTCATGCATGTATTTTATATTTACATTACTAAAAAAAATACAAAGTTTGAAAATTTTTATTATGTCCACATCATGCAATAACTCTACTATAACAAAGTTCTCAAATTCTCATAGCTTCTAAGATTTTGAAGATTTGAAAATATTATATTAAATTGCATGTACAAAAAAAATCTACTCGTGCGCATAAGTGTGATTTTAGTAATTAAAAAAATCTTCAGATTTCTAAAATTTTCCTGTTATTTTCAATTTTGTTGCTATTTTTACTACTTTTGCTCTTTAGAACATTTAACTAAGCAAAACTTATACATATCTTGTGAAGGAAGCAATTGAAAGTATAATATTCATATTTATTTTTAATTCAACCCTATTTTATGGTTATTTTATTTCTGCACAATGCAAATTGAACAATCATAAATATATTCTTAGAAATTATATAACTTCTAAAAAAACATTTCATATCTCAAAAACTCAACTTCATAGATCTCTAGACTATGACAAATTTAATATCTTGAAATCATCAAATTCAGTAGGAACTTTGGCACTTGCGCCTCTTGTTTAACCCGTTTTCATGTTCATAAACATAAGAAGCACGTTTATGTTAGGGCTAATTAAAAAGTAATTAGACTTGATTTTAAAATGATGTCACATGAGGTTGGGGGGATGATCTATAGTTTTTAATATTATATGAGTGCTCAGTAAATTTTGTCTAATGAATATAATTTACATATCTTTTTGCATATTTAAAATATCAGTCTGTAGAGATAAAGTGTCACTTAAAATCATTTAATTAGTTGTACTAGTTCAATTTGACAAGTCATTAATATAAAATAAAATAATGTCCAATTCTTCTTTTCTATCTTTGAAATGCAAGTAATCGAAGAGTAGACAATAGTTTATGATGTTTTTGAGAATATACTATGTATTAGTATAGGTAATAGAATCTCAAATGTAAATTTATATGGAGTATAAATTAGTTTTAGTTTTTTTTTCACATATAAAGGTTATACAATTAAAATATTGTTATTAGAGTATGAAGTTAACTTGTAATTATTTTAAATAGTTTGAGTTTGTATATATTATGCAAACATAAACTATGATTGTTAATATCATATATTTAACAATATATAGTTTTAAGAAACATATTTATGTGAAATAGGTATGTTAAAAGTGAAGGTCAGGGAAAAAACTGGTTTCTTTTTGCATTAGTTTGTGTAGGACATGATATCAATTCGTAGTCCATTTAAGAAAATGAAACACATGCAAAAAATGTATCATTTACGAAGTGAAAACTTCAAATCAACTATGCATCCACTTAAAAAGATTCAAACAAAAATTAAAAATCATCCAAACTAATTAGGAAGATAATCAACCTTTGTTACTAACAATCTCATGTTACATTTGCAATATGGAGAGAGGGAGGGAGAAGGAATTTGTATGCACCAGAGAGAGATGGAGAAGAGGTGTATGGAGAGAAGGAGAATAAATATGAAGAGATTGAAATAGAGGAGCACAGAGAGAGAGAGAGAGAGCTCTCCAAATAAAGAGAGAATTGATATGCATGTGTATACATATACAAACATGCATAGATACATATACATAACATATATGTGTGTGTATGTATATATGTATGTGTACATATGTATATATGCATACATATCTATATATGTATACACCAAGATCCTATTGTTGGATGAGAAGCATAGACTAGCTAGTCTATCCTAGCCTTCCCCATCATATTGGTATTAGAGCCTGCAAAGGTGTGGGACAAAGAAAGTGCAAAGAAAGGTGAATGTAGTCACCTAGTGAATCTAGTGATTCTAACACAATGGTAACCAATGTTGAATTGGCCAAGAAGGTAGAAGAGCAAGAAGAAGACAACAGGTCTTTGAGAGAAAGATTAGCACAACTGGAACAGTTGTTAAGTGAGGTCCAAGACACTATAGATAAAGTCAAGGACAAGATGGAGCAGAAAGAAGAGAAGGAGGCTAAAGAAAAAGACATTGAGTTGGAAGAAGAAACTCCAACACCAGATCCTATTTTACCAGAAGAGCCTTTCTTAAAGGCAATCAAAGCACTAAATAGTAAAGCCTTGGAAGGCATTCCTCTATTCAGTGCAAGATGTATTTTGATCTCATCATGGAATGGATTGAAGGAATGGAGAACCATTTTGAATGTGATGGTGTCTCTAATGCTCAGAAGGTTAAAGTGGCAAGGTCAAGATTGAGAAGCACTACTCTCACCTGCTGGAAATTTGTGCAAATAGAGAGGGAAAAAGAAGGAAAAGGTCCTATTACTTCCTGGAAAGGAATGGTGGCTAAAATTAAACAAGCCTATATTCCTGAAGACTATGAAATACAACTGCATAGGAGGAGACAAAATCTGAGGCAAAAAGACATGGATGTGCATTGCTATATTGTAGAATTCCAAAAGTTATGCTTGAGGTCTAAAGTGGTTGAAGATGAAAGTATCTCATTGACATGATATCTAAATGGACTCAAATGGTCTATTCAAGAAGAAATGAGCCTTGTCACTCCTAAAACAGTTCATCAATGTTATCAAATGGCCCTAAAGGTGGAGGAGAAAGGAAAAATAAAACAAGACCGTACTTCCAAGAATAGAGGAAGAGGTAGAGATTCTAGAGGTGGTGAATCAAGAAACCAAGGGGAAAGTAGACTCTTGGAACAAAGTTCTAAAATCAGCACAAGGGGATTTTTTGGTAGAGGAAGAGGATCTGAAGGAAGTAGAGCAAGAGGAGTAGGAAGGAGCAGCTCCTATTTTGCCACGATGAAATGTTACCAATGTGGACAGCTTGGGCATCCTGCTTATAGGTGTCCTGATAAACCATCAACCTTTACTAATGAAAAAAGAGTGGCTTATGCTCAAGAAGATGGTGGCAGCTCAAGCACTAATGAAGTCAGCAAACTAGAATTAGAAATGGGCGAGAACTTGATGATTAGAAAGGTGCTCATAATAAGTAGAGGAGGGCTCTCTTTAGAGTCAGGTGTAAGATTCAAGGAAAAGTTTTCAAGGTTATAGTAGATTCTAGATCTACAGATAATATTATATCAGAGGAGGCAGCAAAGAAGCTGAAACTTACAAAGGTTCTCCATACAAATCCCTATAAGGTAACTTGGTTGAATCAAGAGCAAAGTGTACTTGTTAACGATCAGACATGGGTTGAGTTTTCTATTGGAGCCTATAAAGACAAAGTGATTTGTGATGTCTTACCCATGGATGTATGCCATCTTCTATTAGGAAGACCTTGGTAATTTGACAAGAAGGTGATCTATGATGGAGAAGAAAATGCCATTTCTTTCAAGAAAGATGGAAGCACTTTCAAAATTCAGTCCTTAATAGAGAATGAAGGGGAAGCCTCTAAGACACCTAGTGTGTTACTTAGTATTTGAAAGGAGTTCTTGCAAGATTTACAGGATGAGGAAACCATAGGATGTGCAGTTATGGTGAAACCAAAGGAAGAAGATACAAAGTTGCAGCCAATACCTCTTGAAGTGCAGCAAATTCTTGCTGATTTCAAAGATATTATTTCACATGATACACCAGCAATACTACCACCTAAAAGAGAAATCAGTCATCAAATTGATTTTGTACCCGGTGCTTCTTTGCCTAACAAAGTCGCTTATAAGCTTACTCCAGATTAGAATAAGGAAGTGGCAAGACAAGTGCAATAATTATTGGATCAAGGGTTGATTAAGAAGAGCATTAGTCCATGTGTAGTCGCAATGGTCTTAGTAGCAAAGAAAGGAGGAAAATGGAGGCTTTGTACAGATTCAAGGGCTATTAACTGGATCACTATCAGGTATAGATTATCTATTCCAAGAATAGAGGACTTGATGGATTGTTTAGGAGGCACTAGGTACTTTACTAAGCTAGATTTAAAGAGTGGTTATCACCAAATTAGCATCAAGGAGGGTGATGAATGGAAGATTTCTTTTAAAACAACAGATGGGTTGTATGAATGGCTTGTGATGCCATTTGGGCTCACAAATGCCCCAAGCACTTTCATGAGATTAATGAATGAGATCTTGAAGGACTTCACAGGTAGATTTGTGGTAGTGTATCTAGATGATATACTCATCTATAGCAAGATAAAAGAAGAGCACCTAGAACATGTAAGGTTGGTCCTAAAGAGACTCCAGGAAGAGCAACTACCCATTAATTTGGAAAAGTGTGTATTCATGCAAAAAGAATTGGTTTATTTGGGCTTTGTAGTGTCCCAGGGTAGTCTAAAAATGGAACCAAGCAAAGTGCAGGCAATCCTAGATTGGCCTCCTCTTAGAACAAGGACTGAAGTGAGAAGTTTTCATGGCCTAGCACAATTTTATAGAAAGTTTGTGAGGAACTTTAGTGGGATTTTTGCACCAATACTAGAAACCATCAAAGGTGGGCTGAAAACAAAGTTCAAATGGATTGAGGCAACATAGAAGGCATTTCAAACATTGAAACAAGAGGTAGCTACAAAACCCATTTTAATCTTACCTACATTTGATAAATTATTCACTCTTGAATGTGATGCAAGTAATGTAGCAGTAGGGGGTGTATTGAGTTAGGAAGGAAGACTTGTAGAATTTTTCAATGAGAAACTAAATGAAGCAAAGAATAAATATTCAGCTTATGACTTGTAGTTGTATGCATTAGTACAATCTCTCAAGAAGTGGAGACATTACCTCCTACCCAAAGAATTTGTTGTCTTTATAGATAATCAGACTTTGAGTTATATAAACACTCAAGAGAAGCTTACTTATAGGTATTTGAAGTGGATGGAGTATCTACAATCTTTTACATTCACAATCAAACACAAGAAGGGGCAGCTCAACAAGGTAGCAGATGCCTTGAGTAGGAAGCTTTTGACTATCCAAGAAGTGCAGCTGCAAAGCATTGGAAGAGAAGGTTTTAAAGATTTTTATGAAGAAGATGAAGAATTCTCCCAAGCCTACAAGGTATGCCTAGAGTTTGAGGATCATTTTCATAGTGATTTTGCAGATTATACCCTTCAAAATGGATTGCTACTTAAAGGTAATCAGCTATGTGTACCTAAGGGATCCATGAGAGAAAATCTGATTCAAGAGAAGCATAATGGTAGCTTGAGTGGACATTTTGGCATAAACAAGACATTGGAGTTAGTACAAAGATACTACTTTTTGTCTAAGTTAGCAAGGGATGCACGAAGATATGTTGAGCAATGTGGAATATGTCAAAGAGCTAAAGGAGGTTCAAGAAATGCAGGACTCTATCAACCCTTGCCAATTCCAAATAGGCCTTAGGAATGTGTAAGTATGGACTTTGTGGTTGGACTTCCCAAAACCAAATAACATATGGACAACATTTATGTTGTAGTGCATAGGTTCTCTAAAATGGGTCATTTTATTCCATGTAAGACTACTCATGATGCAAGTTATATAGCACATCTCTTCTTCAGGGAGATAGTTCGGATTCATAGACTCCCTTTGAGTATTGTATCTGGTAGGGATAGCAAGTTCATGGGTCATTTTTGGCAAACCTTATGGAAAAGGCTGGGAACTAATCTTTCTTTCAATTCAGCATACCATCCTCAAACTGATGATCAAACTAAGGTCATCAATAGGGTGCTTGGTAACTTGTTAAGGTGCTTAACAAAGGAGTATGGGTAGACTTGGGATCTTGTTATCTTTCAGGATGAATATGCTTATAATGATAGTGTTAATAGGACCACAGGAAGAAGTCCTTTTGAGATAGTATATGGTAGACACCCTAGAGGAGTGAATGAGTTGAGGGATTTAGGTCGTGTAGAGTTAAAAAGTGGACAAGCTGAAGATTTTACCCAAACTATGAAAGAGGTTCAAGAACAAGTGAAGATAACTATGTTGGAGTCTACTCAAAGACTCAAGGCCAAAATGGATGAGAAGAGGAAAGAGGTACAATTTTAGATTGGGGACTATGTTATGGTCCATCTTAACAAAGCTAGAATGCAGCAAGGTATGCCCACTAAGCTCTAAATGTGAAGAATTGGCCCATGCAAGGTTCTAGCCAAGTATGGAGAGAATGCCTACAAAGTGGACTTTCCATCAAACCTAGCTATCTCACTAGTGTTTAATGTTGCAAACGTGATTAGATTTAAGGGAGAAATCAGTTAGCAAAGTACAGTTCCACCAAGGGTCCTACAAGACCTTGACACTAATGCAATGCCCAAGAAACAACCAGCCAAAGTAGAGAAAGTATTGGAATCTAGGGTGAAGAAAACTACATGGCATCAAGTGTATATGGAACATCTAGTCAAATGGAAGGATCAACCTGAATATGAAGCTACCTGGGTTGAGGAAGCACATTTCAAGAAGTTTGGCATTGATCCAGCTCTTCTTGACCCCAAAGTGCCTTAGTTTGTGTTGAGGGGGGGGGGGGGGGGGGGGGGGGGAGTATGTTGCAGGAGCACCCTTTGACAACTCACACCTTATCAAATTTTGGTGTGATGAACTTCTTCTAAGAAGTATGTAGATAGAATAAGAGTTTCTTACTCATTTGGTTTGTTTTGCTCTAGTTTAGGCTCTTAGTCTAGGTGATTGGCAATGTATTGTCATGTTGTGATATTTTTGCTTTCTAGGTACATAGGGTGTTCCTAAAATATTGGAATGGTGTATTGGGGGAATTTCTAAGCCCGAGAGTTCCTTGAGAAGACCCAACAATGGTCTCAGTGATGGAATTGCAAAAAGAGAAAAAAAAGAAATAAAAATTGCTAAGTTTCTGGTCACTTATGTAAAAGTGTTGAGCAACTTGTATTAGAAAGAAAATTAACTTGTGTAAGTGGCTAAAAATGCACTAACTCAACCCATACATGATGGGATAGCCTATTTAAGGTTGGAAGAACCCAAATCAAGGGTTGGAAGTCATGTTTTTGCATTGCATTGTGTTGCTACAAAAAACTGTGACTGACTTTTAGTGTTGTTTGATAGCAAATCATGTTTCTACTGTCATTTTTTTCCATGTTCTAGTTTTTATCTTCTATATTTTCCATCATCCATGCATTAGATTAGATCTGTAAACATGTTTTGGAAGGTTTTAGTAAATTTCTTTAAAAATAAAAGTTTGCTGTCCAGTTTTGAGTTGTCAACAATGAACAGGCTATAGCTCTTGTTTCCACTGTGGGATTTCCATGGCCATTTGGATTCCAAGACTATAGAACATATCACAAGCAAGGGCCCAGAAAATGTGTGCAAGCATTTGTTTGACAAAGCCCTAGGCGAGCTAGGCAATGCCTGGCTAGGAGCAAGCATCAAAGAGTTTGTTCTCAAGAGAAAAGCATAAAAGATTCAAGACTTTCCCTTTGGAGGGATTCAAGAGGGCTATAAGAAGGTTCTTTTTTGTAGAGGATAAGTTTCTATGAGTTGAATAAGGTGTTTGAAAGTTTATCAGGACAACAAGCAGCCCTCAAAACCCTTCAAAACTCTCATTTTTACCATTATTGTTGTATGACTTTTTGGTGGCCTAAAACCTCAAAAATATTTGATTATGTGACATATGAAACAAATTTTATTAAGGCTAGGTATGATGAATCCTTAAGGGTAATACGTTATTAGCCTTATAAATCCGAGTGGAGGCCTAATTTGGGGCTCTTCTATTAGCCTTTTTTTGTGAAGAAACCAAGAAATCGGGTATGAACCCATTGTTACCATCCATTCAAGCATACTAAAAGTATTTCAATAGCACCTTAAAACTCATCAAAACCTTGGTTGGGCTGGGTGTTACCGTGGAACCCTAGTAGACCTACATATGCATTTTGGAAGAATTGCACTCCTAGGAGGATAAGTGAGTCATGGAGCAAGATTTGATCATTTTCAGCTGGTGGGAAGATTAGGGAAGGTCAGGGGATGTTCTAAGTTGTAGGAAATCCTATAGACCACATAGGTGTAGAGAAAACACCAAGATCCTATTGTTGGATGAGAAGCATAGACTAGCTAGTCTATCCTAGCCTTCCCCATCACAATGGTGCTTAAAGACCCTTAGGGATGGTTTTATTCAGTGTGTTTGATACCATTGGAGGGACATTGTGGCTGAAATGAGGTTGGTCCTAGGATAAACTTGACCAACCAGAGCTAACAAAGTAGACAATTTGATCCTAGGACCAATGATTGAAATATACACAACCTTGCTCATTTTAACTAAGCAACTTCGCAACTTTTGGCAATAGGCAAGATGCATATGAAAAATCCCTACAAAGTTGAATCTCTAAAAAATAAGATAGGTTGTTTTAGATCTAGACAACATGATCCTATAGCACCTAATAGTTTTTCAATACGTTGCACGAGCTCACACAAATGCCTGATCAAAGATCATAGCCTGATGATGCTTAGAGACCCTTAGGGATGCTTCCATTCAGTGTGGTTGATATCATTGGAGGGACATTGTGGCTGAAAAACTGTTGGTCCTAGGCTAAACCCAATCAAATTGAGCTAACAGAGAAGATGATTCGATCCTAGGACCAATGGTTTGAAATATACACAACCTTTCTCATTTTAATTGAGCAACATTACAACTTTTGGCAATAGGTGAGATACGGATGCCAAATCCAAACAAAGTCAAATCTCTAAAAACTAAGATAGGTTTTTATAGGCCTAGATAACACAATCCTATAGCACGTGATAGTTTGTCAATACCTTGCATGAACTCAGAGAAATGTCTGATCAAAGATCACATCCCAATGGTGCTTAGAAACCCTTAGGGATGCTTTTGTTCAGTGTGATCAATACTATTGGAGGGACATTGTGGATAAAATGAGGTTGGTTCTAGCTTGAACCTAATAGACCAGAGCTAATGGAGCAGCCAATTCAATCTAGGACCAATGGTTTGAAATATACACAACCTTGATCATTTTAACTTAGCAACATTGCAACTTTTGGCAATAGGTGAGATACGGATGCCAAATCCAAACAAAGTCAAATCTCTAAAAATTGAGATAGGCTATCGTTGGCCTAGATAACATGATCTTGTACTACCTGACAATTTATCAATACCTTACATGAGCTTAGAGAAATGCCCAACTAAAGATCACAACCTGATGGTGCTTAAAGACCCTTAGGGATGCTTTTGTTTAGTGTGGTTGATACCATCAGATGGACATTGTGGTTGAAATGAGGTTGTTCCTAGCCTAAACCTAAAAAACTTGAGCTAATAGAGTAGCTGTGGATTGCTAGGAAAAGCCAAAATTGTTGATTAGGTCCTAAGTTGGTCAAAAGTTTTTTAATGAGCCAAAAGTTGTTGAATAGGTTAAAAGTTGTTAGGGATGGGAAATTGAGGTATTAGGTTACTTAATACATCCTAGGAATATTAACTAGGGTCCTAGAATAGTACTAGATGGATCCATTTGACCAAAAGATGTCAAGAGCAAAAATTGCTCAAAAGTTGTAAAGTTTCTAAAAAATTTGCTCCAGAAACTTTTGCATGTGTCACTTGTAGTATTGGGCTTACACGTGCAATCAACATTTCCGTTACTTGTGTCAAATTTGAAAAATCCTCTGCTTGTGGCCTAGGATATATATTATTTGAAGATGAAAATCTATGAATTCCTCTTTCTTGTGTACATCTATTGCATATAGGACCTTTAGAACTTTAGGATACTTGATTCTAATATATGATTCTTGACAAACATAACACATATAGCAATCTTGATAGCAATATCACAATTTGACTTGCTGTAGAAATTATCTCCTACTTATCAATTGATGAGCTTAAGGGGCTTTCTAATGAATTGTTCATAAGGCACAACACTTGGTGAAGGTTTTGCAAATGGGGTTGCAAGCTTTGGGTTTAACCATGGAGGAAACTCCATAGTTAAGCGTGCTCAGATTGGAGTAGCACTAGGATGGGTGACCTCCCAGGAAGTCCCAGTGCTTCACCCCTGTGAGCATCACCTAGATCCAATGAGTGTTAAGTGTTCCATTTATTCTCATGAGAGATGGATTCGTGTTGAATCACTACTCATGAAATATGGGTCAATGAGTTTGACTCAAAAATCACACAGTTAAATCCTGATAGCAATATCACAATTTGAATTGATGTAGAAATTATCTCCTACTTATCAATTGATGAGCTTAAGGGGATTTCTAATGAATGGTTCATAAGGCACAACACTTGGTGAAGGTTTTGAAAATGGGGTTGCAAGCTTTGGGTTTAACCATGGAGGAAACTTCGTAGTTAAGCGCACTTAGGATAGAGTAGTACTGGGATGGGTGACCTCCCAGGAAGTTCCAGTACTTCACCCCTATGAGCATCACCTAGATCCAATGAGTGCTAAGTGTTCCATTTATTCTCATGAGAGATAGATTCATGTTGAATCACTACTCATGAAATATGGGTCAATGAGTTTGACTCAAAAATCACACAGTTAAATCCTAATAGCAATATCACAATTTGACTTGCTGTGGAAATTATCTCCTACTTATCAATATAGTATTAGTCTTGAAGATATTGTGATTTTGTGCATGTGATTTATTTGAATAAAATATTTATATTAAATTAACAAATTCAATAGTATTAAAAAAAATTAAAAATTTAATGATTAAATAAGATTGTAGTATAATTTATGAAATCATAAACCATTTAAGATAAATAGATACTAAATAAAGCTAAGAACTAACAAACTAAATAAAATATATTAAAAAAAATTTCTAAAGTAAAAATTAAAAATAATCTTAAATTTATTTTGTATGTATATCTTATATGAGTGAATGTTAATTTTCAATTAATAAATAAATAAAAATTTGAAAAGATAACGCCTAATGATTACAAAATTATAACATTTTTTACACTAATGAAAATAAAATAAAATAGAAAAGCCATAAAAACATGAATCTAAAATGGTAAAAATAAAATACGCATCTAAATATAGCACTGAAGATGTTTATATTTTCTAAAGAATAGAGGAAAACAAATTTGAATGAATAATTTTTAAAATAGTATAATTTATGAAATCATAAACCATTTAAGATAATAGATACAAATTAAAGCTAAGTATAGCAAACTAAATATAATATATTAATTTTTTTTGTAAAGTAAAAATTTAAATTAATTTTGTATGTATATCTTATATGAGTAAAAAAATACTTTTCAATTAATATATTACAAAAAACTTTGCAAAGATAATGCGTAATGATTAAAAAATTATATCATTTTTTACACTAATTAAAAATAGAAAAATAGATAAACCAAAAAAACATAAATCTAACATGGCAAAAAGAATAGGCACATGGTCAAGCCAACATTGGCTGAGCAACGGTTTTAGTGCACGCCCATCAACATTCTCATGAACAACTTCACATATTTTAGAAAGAATTTTAGAATATAATAAATTAGAAAATCAACGAATATGATAAAACATTTTAATTTTTTATACATATATAACTGAGCAGAAAAGAAAATATCCACATGATTTGATTGTTGAAAGAAACTAATGTAAAATGATACATTTGAACAAAACTTATTCAAAATAATAAAAAGAAAGAACAAATTCACTAACCTATGCGCTCAATTTCTGTGAGGATATTGTGTGTGAAGAGTTAATGGTAGATTTACCATTTATGAGATTTTTTCCAATAACAATGTCTCTATTTTGTGGAAAAATGATGAAATACTGCAAGTAGTTAAAGGATTAAAATGGAGAACTGGACTTGTCAGCCACACGTATTTAATTTTGATCTATAGTCGTAGTTGAAAAATGATGACAAAGTACAAGTCTAAGAAGGGTTAAAACAAAGAACTATAGTTGGCAGCCTGAAGTGATCATTACAAACTGTCAAACTATAATTGATATTTATCGCAAAAATATCAATGCAAAAGTCAAATTGCAGTTAACTACGTAATTGGGTAGATCTAACCTGATGTGAAACCGGTTGACAAGGTCACATGAAGATGTCAAACTAAAGACAAAAAATTGTAGTTGTATCTATTTTTTCACCTCTGTGACGGATTCCCCACTGTTACTTCCGTCATCAAAATAACTCGGTCTAGCTGAATGTGGCTCTAATTTCTCTACAATATGGTTTTCAAAGTAAGTTTGTTTCTATTCTGTCAAAATTCACCATGCCCAACCTTGTATTATCATGTGTGGCAAGGAATAATTTAAAGCCCATTTGGTAGGCATCACTATTGGTAATTTGAATAGCTTCATCTTCCCAAGAATCATGGACAACACTAGTTTACCATTTATTTTATGTTAGTTATCCTAAGTGCAAATTTTTGTCTTATAATAGAGGAGTAAATGAGTAGATCAATTAATTGTTTGACTGATTTCATACGAACCTTCAATGGTACTAAATCTAGTTTCAAATTTTGCTTCTCCACCTGACTTCTAATTAAGAGTAGTACACACAAAGTAATAATAGTGGACAAAACTCTTCCTATTGCTCACTAGTTTTGGTGGCATTTATTTTGATTTCGACCTCAATTCCCATCCCAGAGTAATAGTAATGATATTTTCATAGTCCATGCCACTACTTACTATGTGGCTCTAAGTATGATGATAGATTTGTTTGGGTGATTGAGTGTTGTAGTGTTGGAGCTGAATGCGGTTGTGATTAAGGTGACGGTTTTGTTTGGTGTTTGAGTAGGGATTCGAAGTAGGTAAAGAAAGATGGACAAAAAATATTTCATGATCCTTCTTCCATTATAGGGAACACCTATCAGTGTAAAGATACTAAATATAACTTGGTCTTTTGTGTTGCACAGAAAAACAACTATGTTATGTTTTCTTTAAAAACTAGGAACTATTTTTTGTGTGCATAGGGTTTGACCCATCTAATCTTATTCATTTTGTAAAAACTCTAATAGTTTAGAAAGTAGATTCAAAGTACTACAATTTATATGTTTTACATGTCTTGTCATTTTTAGTGGATGACCCTCAAATGTCTTGTCCAAGTTCAGGTTTACTTGATTTCAGAAAAAAAGGTGTCCACTTATACCCCCTTTTTGTACACCATCTTGGTGCACTCACCCCCAAAAAACTTAAAGTTAACAACCTAGTTATCAAATTAGGGTTCTAGTTCAATTTTATAACTTAACTTAATTATGGCTAGGGTTGGATTACGATTAGGGTTAATCTTCATAATCTATGATCTTAGACTTGGTTAACTAGGTTTGAAATATGGTTAAGTAAAAGGTTACAATTAGGAGGCTTTGATGTAGTTGCTTGAAGTGCAACTTTTCTCAAGTGCGTAGTAATATTGCATTTAGGCCGTTTATTTCTAGTATTGATATTTGACATGTGGTTATTTCCTGAACACTAATTTTTCATGTGTAATTATAGGAAATCTTTGTATAGTTTATATTTTGGTTTGATTTAAAGGATTTTCTTTATCATGTTTAGGCAATGGAAGCAATGACCTCATGTTGAATATTTTATGCATAATGTGAATTAAAGTTTTCAACTAGTTTATTTTCCAAGTATCACTTAATTAGGGTTATAGTGAGGTTAGGATTAATGTTAGATTGTTTTAATTTTATATCAAGGCTTAAATTAGGTATGAATATCTTGAATAGTTATTTTTTCTTTAATTTCATGACGGTTATAATGTCCTGAATGTTATGTATAAAAGTTTAAATATATTTTGTAAATTCTCTACTATTTTTGTAATTGTTCCAACATTTTTCTAATATTTTTAAACAAATTAACTAAAATTTCCAAAGTAAACTAACCAAATTTAAAAATAAAATAAATCAACATTATAATTGTACAATAACAAAAAATTACAATGTTTTACATTTTTTCTTCAATGTAAATTATCTAAGTTACAAAAATACATAACACATTACTTAAAGCACATAGAACCATCATAAAAATATAATAAACAAATTTTTAAAAAGTACATTTTTTTGCCAAAGATCTTCTAAGATCCTCCCCACTCCATGAATCTTAGAATCAACCATAGTACAAATGAGCCGCTAGAGGGCATCTTTTTGTTTATATAGTTTTTTGAGGTTCCAATTGAAAGCCTTGTTTCAGTCCAACTATCACTGCCACATTGGCATCATATGGTGCCACAAATGTTCGGCATGACATCATTCAACCGAACCATGCCTCACTAAACCTAATTTCGGTTGAAGCCTCTTGATTAGCCTTTAGTGCAACACATACTAATACTATGTCCATACTAGACTAGAGACTATTGCAAAAATTCTCCCAAGTTGACTTCCCGTATTGGGGTGAAAGCATGTTGATTCTATAGTATAGCCCCATCTTCTAGATGGAATGAAACAATGCATATTTTTTGCATTGGAATTTCATTCAAGATAAAATATTTATTTTTCCCCTTAAAAATCAAGTTTGGGTTTATGATTTGATAGTACCTTAAAATTGTGTGCTCCTCGAAAGATGCAATGCCTTGATGTAGAACTACGTTTAGAAGAGTTGTGTTGATCATTGTATTGTGACCCTTATTGTAGTTGTGAGAGGGAAAGCACCTTGCATCATGTTTATTTTTTACTATGTTGTCAAGCTTGTTCATCTTGGTTAATGTTGACTACAAGTTCTTGATGATCTAGAGGTTTGTATGAAGTTTTCATTAAGATCTTGAGAATGGTGATTATTGATCATTTGAAGTACTCAAGGTTATTGAAGGTATGTTAGAGTTGTATATCAATGTGATAGTTCAATAAGAAGATAACAATGTTGTATGTGACCTAATGACATAAAAAATATTCATTTGTAATGGATAGTGACCTATGGGAAACATTTTTAGACAATGATGAAATGCTTCTTAGTTTATGCTATTTTTACCCTTATCCATATTTTATAAGAACTAAATGTTTGAGAATGAACAAGTACAATAAATTAGAGATTCCTCAAATCTATGCGGACCAACCAATCTCTAACTAAATATGTTCAAATCTATTCATGACCAAGATTTAATATAAAAACAATTAGATTAGAGCGTATCAAGTGAAGTCTAGCAAACTTTTCTCTTTAATAAATAATAAAATTGACATCATATTTTTGTCTCTCATAAGAAAAGTTCACCTTATTTTTTTAAATTTTAAGACACTAGTTGCAATTTTATAAGCGACTACAAACTTTAAAATTGTCAAAGATAAAGTGCATGAGCCATTTTGTAAAACTCACATGACATAAATCATGATAAAAAGTCTCATTCACCTATTATTATTTTGAAAACATATGAAAATCATGTTGTTGATGCAAAGTGAAGGAAAGTGATTTGTTTAACAACCCCAACATTAATTTTTTTTTAAAATGTGCTTTTATTATTAAAATAATAATAATAACGACTCCTCTTTGATGTAAATTTTGGCACATGATCGGGCTGCGTTTTACGTCACATTGTCTTACGTATACGATTTGCCGGACGGGATGACATAATGTTACAACGGATTATTTAACCCGTTTTCATGTTCATAAAAAATAAACATAAGAAGCACGTTTATGTTAGGGCTAATTAAAAAGTAATTAGACTTGATTTTAAAAAGATGTCACATGAGGTGGGGGGGATGATCTATAGTTTTTAATATTATATGAGTGCTAGGTAAATTTTGTCTAATGAATATAATATACATATCTTTTTGCATATTTAAAATATTAGTCTATAGAGATAAAGTGTCACTTAAAATCATTTAATTAGTTGTACTAGTTCAATTTGACATGTCATTAATATAAAATAAAATAATGTCCAATTCTTCTTTTCGATCTTTAAAATACAAGTAATCGAAGAGTAGACAATAGTTTATGATGTTTTTGAGAATATACTATGTATGAGTATAGGTAATAGAATCTCAAATGTAAATTTCTATGGAGTATAAATTAGTTTTAGTTTTTTTTTCACATATAAAGGTTATGCAATTAAAATATTGTTATTAGAGTATAAAGTTAACTTGTAATTATTTTAAATAGTTTGAGTTTGTATATTTTATGCAAACATAAACTATGATTGTTAATATCATATATTTAACAATATAAAGTTTTAGGAAACACATTTATGTGAAATGGGTATGTTAAAAGTGAAGGTCAGGGAAAACACTGGTTTCTTTTTGCATTAGTTTGTGTAGTACATGATATCAATTTGTAGTCCATTTAAGAAAATGACACACATGCAAAAAATGTATCATTTACGAAGTGAAAACTTCAAATCAACTATGCATCCACTTAAAAAGATTCAAACAAAAATTTAAAATGACCCAAACTAATTAGGAAGATAATCAACCTTTGTTACTAGCAATCTGATGTTACGTTTGCAATATGGAGAGAGGGAGGAAGAAGGAATATGTATGCACCAGAGAGAGATGGAGAAGAGGTGTATGGAGAGAAGGAGAATAAATACGAAGAGATTGAAATAGAGGAGCACAGAGAGAGAGAGAGAGAGAGAGAGAGAGAGAGAGAGAGAGAGAGAGAGAGAGAGAGAGAGAGAGGCTCAACAAATAAAGAGAGAGTTGATATGCGTGTGTATACATATACAAACATGCATAGATACATATACATAACATATGTGTGTGTATGTATATATGTATGTGTACATATGTATATATGCATACATATCTACATATGTATACATATATACATATGTACACACACACACACATATATGTATGTATATATTTACATATATGCATATATAGACATATGTATAT
This sequence comes from Cupressus sempervirens, assembly GCA_028749045.1. Classification (NCBI taxonomy): domain Eukaryota; kingdom Viridiplantae; phylum Streptophyta; class Pinopsida; order Cupressales; family Cupressaceae; genus Cupressus; species Cupressus sempervirens. Next base: position 294,019,479 of record CM053792.1, read on the forward strand.
ATGTATATACACATATATGCATATATACATATGTATATATGTGTGTGTGTGTGTGTGTATCTGTGTGTGAGTGTATGTATGATGCATTACAAGACGGGTGAGTCTCCGAAGGAGATGACCTAGCCCCTAATTGTAAGGAACCATTTTATTAACAAAAGAGATTCAATTACATCTAATATGCTAGGCTGTAAAGCCTTCTTGATTATGACCAATGTACAATACCATATTATAGACCAAAGTTTTCTATCCAAGCTTCTTCTAAGTATCTTTTTGATGATGCTACTTGAATGATGATGCCCCCTAAGACTCAACAATATTATGTTGGAATTACAAGTGGGAACCATACACTTCTGAGAGGGGGGGTGAATCAGAATTTCAAACTTTAGCAACTAAAACTTTTAACCATTCATCAGATGCATGTAACATATGAATTGAAAATAACTAGTAAAGTAAATGCATGAAAACATGTAATCACATACACACTTGACACCATATATGATTATCCAGAAACCCTCCAAATGAGAAGGTAAAATTGGGGTGGGGATGACACCCACAATTCTTCACTACTACAGTAGTAAAGTGTCACCAATTACGGTTACAATAAGTTTGACCATGATACATGATCTACCCTGTAAAAGGCCTGCTCTATTAAAGACTTACAAAGACTGTTAAGTCCCACCTTGTTAGAGGATTTTAACACCCTGTTAGAAGTGTGCCTATTTGAAGGACTTTAGAACATTCACTTGGAATATCACCCTATTGAAGGATTTTCTAATGACTGTTAAATCAACCTTAGTCCAAAGGACTTTATACTAACTGATACAATTGTTAGAGAGTACAGTAGAGTATTTGATCTGATACAACTTACAACTTTGACTTGCTGATTTTAGATCACAATTTTGTCCTTCTTGATCCTCTCTGATTTGACATGTCAATGTGGTGTCTTTGATCCTCTATTCTGTAAATTGATACTGTAATTCTTTTGATCTTCTAAGTCACCTTGAATGATCTCTGAACAATTCATTCATTCACATCTTGATATCACTTCTCTCTCTCGACCATCTGTAGACTCCTTTATGTTTGGGGTTTCGTCTTCCTTATAAAGACTTTGGTGGCTTAGTGTTAGGTATGAATCTACGGTTGAGATTCATCCTTTTTGTCGTTTAACTCTTCCTATTTTCTAATTTGCTGCATGTGATTGCATAGGGAATTCAAATAGATTTGTCCTTATCTTCAAAGCTTTGAGATCTATCCATAAATCAACATAAAAATTGTTTACATAGTTATTTGTGCCATCACAAACAACTATGTCCAATCTGTGTTACTTGGCACTTGATGTTATTGATGCTCAACATATACTATAATTCTATTTTTGGCTTGGCATCTAAATTACTCAACATCAACTATCTTGCTTGGCACTTGAATTGCTCGGCATCAACTGTCTTGGCACTTGAATCACTCGGCATGGCCTATATTTACATATTATTCTAAGTTGTCAAAACCAATCTGAGATCAACAATCTCCCCCTTTGACATGAGTGTCAAAAACACTTGTCTATTCATAACTATCTAATCTTCGCGAATATAATAAATTCATAGCTTGACATATATACAAAACTTCAAAATTTCAAAATTCTATAATAGACTATATACCTCAAAATTTGTAACTCCTCTTGAGTTAATGTGCCTGCATTAGGTCCAAAAATCTATTCTCCATTCTGAGTAGATTTGTCTCTTGCTGATATTCTTTGACTTCAATTGTGTTGATATTCTTTATCTGATATACTATGTTTCTACTCTTTTTTTGTTCATCTGTTTGCTCCCCCTTTGGTTTATCTCCCCCTTTTCTTTATTTTTCTTTATCTCCCCCTTTCTTATTTCTCCCCCTTGCATATTTATCTTATTTTTATTTATATCTCCCCCTTTTTGACACTTATGTCAAAGGGTTTATACACTGACTGTGTATTTGTCCAATTTTTTTTTGTGGACTTCCATTATAATTTTTAGAGCAGCATCCCAGTTGTCACATGAAACATCTAATGACTTAATTTGGATTGCTATCTCTGCTGCAAGGTGAACTAGTCCATCTAATGTTGAAAGATTTGGATCTTTCTTCATCAAAGTCTCTACATATCCTAGTTCCTCATGGAGTATCTCCATATGAGGGGTTAGGGAGGCTTGGATGTTAATCAATTTGGCTCTTATATTAGCCTCTTCTGCTGTTAGCATAGCTAGTTGACTTTGTGTTTGAAGCAATGAGTGAAAATGCTTCTTACTTTGAGTTGGGTTCTTAGGTAATTGCATACCTAAGATTTTCAATTTTCTCTCTAGACTCAAAATTTTATGGCTTGTTTCTTGTGTGAAGAGTGTGGGATCGTACAATGAGAATAGGTTCTCAAGTAGCTTCTTCACTTTCTCAATTTTTGTAGCCAATTGTACTTGTGCCAATGCCATGTCACTAGATATCTTCTCATAAACTTTCCCTTGAAATTTCCTTTTAGACCATTCCATAAGTTTAGCATTTCTATCTTGGTCTTCATTATTCACCTATTCCACAATATTTGATAGTTGTTCTAATATTGGCTTTGATTCTTCAAGTGTAGGAAAACTGAAAGCATCTAAGAAAATGTCTTTTATTGCCTATAATGCTTGCCTCTGTTTATACTCCTTTATGATTATTTCTTGATTTTCTTCTTTTCCAAGGCTTGTTGCATGAAGCCTATTTGTTCCAAAGTAATGGTTGCATAATCATATTTAGGTATCACTATTTCTTCATCTAGAGTTGCATCTCCATAGTGAATTACCTTTGCAACCTTGGATGAACTTGAGCCTAGTGCTGAGATCTGTAGTGGTACAACTTCAATGCTCAAATCCTAAAGAAATTTTGTAGGAGTGCCAGATGTTGGTAATGTTACCAATGCTTGAGTGGCTTCTTGCTCCTTCTCCTTTGATATGTCCTTAATTTCTTCAGATCTGCTTCCATCAATCACAATGATCTATCTTGCACCTTGTATCTATGCATCAGGTTGAACATTGGCTATTTCTTCTTCTTTTTCCATTGTTGCAGTCTATGTTTATTCAACTCTAATAGTAGTGTCATCCTTTGTAGATGTTTCTTTTGATGTTTACACCAAAAGTTGAGCACTAGTTGCTAAAGGGATAACAGGAGGTGGTTCTTGCGTTTTTACCTTTTCCCTTGTAATGTCAGCTACTACCTTCTCAAGTTCATCAAAACTGACCAATATTGGATTCTCACACAATTTGGCTTGTTGTGTGGATTGGTCAAGAATCTTCTTGATATCTTCTATAGTTAAAGGGTTGATGTTCTAAGCTAAGCTACCAATAACATCTTTTATAATTATAGTGTCTGTAGGCATGCTTGTGTCATGTGGAGGGCTCATGCTTGGCATTTGTGTGTCTTGCACACTCTATTCTTCCTACTACTCTTCAGCTATAGCCATCTTAGTTGTATTCTTTTGTGTCTCCTCCATAGTAGTATCATCTTTTCTTTTTATTGTTTCATCTTCCTTGTCTTCCTCTTCATCTCCATTATTTCTTCCCTCAAAGCGATCCTCTTTTCCTTCTTTAATTATTGTCAGACCATATATTAATTTCCACATTTGAGTGGATTTCTTCACAACATCTTCAATATTGTTCTGAAGTATGTTGAATGCCCTATATTTAGGTGCAAATCTACTACCATACTTCTTACTTCTTATTAGCTTTAATAATTTGATCTTTTGTCAAATCTAGCATCACTTGGGCTATTGTTGATTCCCTTATTCATTTCTCCAGGTTTAAGCAGTAATGCCACTTATTTTCAACAATTGTACACAACTCCTTTGGCATTGTATTGTCTAGTTCAAGTGGAGTATTCTTGAACTTAGACATCATTGCATAAATTGATTCTTCAATCAGATTTTTCTCTATTCTACAAAGTTTTCCAAAATCAATATTCTTTAAGCCTATCATATCTACATTATCCTTAACATTATCATAGATATTTTCAAGATTAGATTTAAGTGCATGACTTACCACTCTAAACTGATTTGTATCTTTAGACTCTATTCTTTCATGATCTATTTTAGGTTGTGCAATGTATTTTCTCCTCTATTTCTTTTGCACTGGGCCCTTTTGTTCAATAGCCTTTGTTTTCTCTTTTTCTTGCTCTTTGTCTTTTGAGTAGTAGACCTTTTACTTTCCCTAGTGGTTGGTGCTGTTGGCTTTGCTGGGTTGGGCTTGACAGTCTTCTTTGCTTTTGGTTTAGCCATAGGTTGTGCCTTGGCTTTTCGCTTCTTAGGTGCTGATTGGGTTGGTGCCTCTTTGATTTTCTCTTCCTTGACACCTTCTTCTTCTTGGTCCTCACCCATGCCTTGCGTCAAAGATAGAGGTTCTTGTGCTTGTACCTCTTCTTCTTCTTCTTCTTCTTCTTCTTCTTCATTCTCTTCATCATCTTCTTCTTCCTCATCACCTACACCTTCTCCAAATTTTGCCTTCAATTTCTTCACTAATTTGTCTTTCTTCTTTAGTGTGGAGGCTATCTTTAATTCTGTTTCAACTTTAGACTTCATTACATCATAGTTACCAAATATCTTAGCACCTTTATCAACTTCTTTAGCTAGAAGTACAGTGATGGCAGCTGAGGCTTCATCAACATTGATTTCATAGCCTAAGGGTCTTAGCCATCTAATCCTAGGTACAACAGCCTGTACGTAAGTGTAATCAATATCTACAAGGAAACATATGTCATTATAGTATTGTTTAACTAATGAAACAAGTATCCTCAATCTTTGCTTCATAGACTTCTTAAAGTCTTCAAAATAACTTGTCATAACTGTGTCACAGTTCTCTACCATTTGCTTAATATACTCATTAATTTGGACAGCTACTAATCTATTTGTCTTCCATCCAACTTTGCCAAATGATGGGAATTCATTTTGTACATAGAAGAATATGCACACAAGTATTGATCCAAATTTACATTGTGCACTTTTTGTTTTCCTAATGGCTCCAAGATTTTCCATTATTTGTTGTAGTTGAAGCTCTGCAATATCATAAGTGTGATCTTTCTTGATAATTTTGTAACCAACATCAACTGCTATGTAGGGTACACTATTTAACCTACTTGAATGATAGAAATTGTGGGAAATAACTCTTATTATAGAGTCAAGTAAAGGATTTGTAATGGTATCTATGGTCATTCCACACTTGTTCCATTTAGAACCTGTATTTTTCTCAATTACTTCTTTGGAGTCACTACATAGGGTCTTTGGCCGATCTAGGGTTGGAAAACCTATCACCCTATGAATACTTCTTTTTGAAATCTTGATAGGTCCACCCTCTAACCATAGAAATCCATCATGAATTCTACTCAAAACTATCTTAATCCATTCAATTTTAAACACCGTGGGGAAATCTAGGGCACGGGTCAAATCCTTTCTCTCTACAATCTTAAATTCTTCCTTCAAGATACCATTTTCACATAGCTTATCATAATCTTGTATTATCTCCATGTCACCTATGCCTCCTACTTTGTATTTGTAACATTTTCTCATGTCTTGAACCATTGTGAATTTAGGAAGAATCATGGATAACGCACCTGACGGGTCTTATTTATAGGCAATATCTAGAATGGCCTTGAAATTGGGTTGTTTTACTTCATTACTAACTAACTAGACATCAAAAACCTCTTTCCCTTCTACATTTTAAGAACTAGATGCCATTTTGACAAACTAGGGTTTTTGAAAATGTAAACAACATAGCTTGACTTATGTTAAATACCTTGAAAATTTGATGAACTAGTGCTTGATCGTTGCTAGAATCCTTGCAAGTGCTTCGAATTGGTTTGTGAATTGCTTCTTTGCTCTGCTCATTCTTGCTTTGAATTCATAATGATGAAAAATAGGTGAAAATTGACCTTATACCCTTCAAAACATCGCATTTATTACTTGGTGCTTGTACAACTATAAACTCGGCATCAACACAATTTCTATTCCATTCGACATTTGTAGAGACTTCCTTCACTCAACAACTACTACAGACTTGGCTCTAACTACCTTTGGCTAGTAGCTCAAAACTTACTAATATTTTACTTAGCATACATAGAAGACTTTTCATACTCGGCAACACCATGAAAACTTGAAGATTTAACCTTGAATTTTTTACAACTTCTTGCATATTTATTTATGCTATTCTATCCTTTTCAACACTAAACTTTTTAGGAACTGGTGTATGATATAACACTTTTGAGTATCAGTCCCACATACCTCTTTTTCTTAGTTTGATGAAGTATGAACACTTGACCCATTGGGTGAAGTAATCCCTTCTCCATTTGATGTACTGTCTGCATCTTTCTTCTTCCATGTCTTGTTCATCTCATTCCTGATGTGTTCAACATCTGCCTTGCCTTTACCTTTATCAAATTTAGAATTAGGTGCCTTTGACCTTATTGGACAATGCTTGCTAATATGACCATTCTTGAAACAACTAAAACATGTAGTTTGACTCAACCGTCTCTTGTAGTTACCACTAAAGTGAGTCCTAATATAGTTTTCAGGTATATGTCCATATTCCTAAAAATAGTGAACTTGGATCTGCATTCAAAAGATCTATTTCCATATTTTTGACAATTGTAGCAGTATCCTTCAAATCTTGGTGCCTGCATGGTTTTGGTTTTGAATTCATGTGCTTGATGACCTTGCTTGTTATAGTTATGACAATGAGTCATGTTCTTACGTTTATCATGTTGATTTTCTTTCTTGCTCCTACACACATTAGCAGTATGTCCTTTCTTACCACAATAATGACAAGTGGGTTTGGAGTGCTTACCTTTGTCATTCCTTTCTTTAGTAGTCTTGGATGATTCTCCTTCTTCAGTGCTTGTATAGCCTAATCCTGATGTATCATTATTGGATCTAGGGGATTTCAATAATTTCTCAAAGTACTTGATGGCTTCATTTGGCTTATTGAGACTTTCAACAACCTCTCTTTCTCTTCTTAGGTCATTTAGTAGTTGTTCATTCTACAACTTTAATGTAGTTATCTTAATGTCTTTGACATTTAACTCATGGTGAGCATTCATCATTTGACTCAAGGTATCCAATTGCATATTGGAGATTCTAGTAAGCTCAGTTGACTTCTCTTCTAGTCTATTTGTCAGGGTTCTCTTCTCTTCTTCAATCATGGTCTTATCTTCTATAACTTTTTGCTTTTGTTCAGTTACTTCACATAGCATCATGGCTTGGGATTCTTTTTCTAGCTTGAGATTCCTAGTCTCCTCAGCTTGTACTCTATTCTTTTCCATCAGATCTACTATTGCTGCATCGAGTTCATTTGAGTCTCCATTTACAAATAAGTTAGTGGTGTCAATCTCTTTATATTGTGTGTCATTCTTTGCAATGGCTATCTCTTTCCTTCTCTTTAAGGATTTCCTTAACTCCTCTCTAGCCTCATCTAGTGAATATAGAATGAGTTAGATCTCAATTCCTTGGTTTTCAATAACCTTTCCCAGTTTGTAGACTTCCATTTCAAGATCTTATCTCTAATTTTTCAAGCTTTTTCTTCTAAGAACTTAGCTCTGATACCAATTGTTGGAATTACAAATGGGAACCATACACTTCTTAGGTGGGGGGAGGAATGAATCAAAAGTTCAAACCTTAGAAACTAAAAATTTTAACCATTCATCAGATGCATGTAACATATGAACTAAAAATAACTAGTAAAGTAAATGCATCAAAACATGTAATCACATACACACTTGAAACCATATATGATTTCCTAAAAACCCTCCAAATGAGAAGGTAAAATTGGGGTGGGGATGACACCCGCAATTCTTCATTACTACAGCAATAAAGTGTCACCAATTACGATTGCAATAAGTTTGACCATGATACATGATCTACCCTATGAAAGGCCTACCCTATTAAAGGCTTACAAAGATAATTAAGTTCCACCTTGTTAGAGGATTTTAACACCCTATTAGAAGTGTGCCTGTTTAAAGGACTTTAGAACATTCACTTGGAATGTCACCCTGTTAAAGAATTTTTTAATGACTATTAAATCAACCTTAATCCAAAGGATTTTACCCTAACTGATACAATTTTTAGATAGTACAATAGAGTATTTGATTTTATACAACTTACAACCTTGACTTGCTTATTTTAGATCAAAATTATGTGCTTCTTGATCCTCTCTGATCTGATATGTCAATGTTGTGTCTTCGATCCTCTATTCTGTAAACTAATTCTATAATTCTTTTGATCTGCTAAGTCATCTTGAATGATCTGTGAACAATTCATTCATTCACCTCTTGATATCACTTCTCTCTCTCTCTCTCTCAACCATCTATAGACTTTTTTATGTTTGGGGCTTTGTCTTCCTTATAAAGACTTTGGTGGCTTAGGGTTAGGTATGAATCTATGGCTGAGATTCATCCTTTTTTCCATTTAACTCTTCCTCTTTTTTGATTGGCTACATGTGATTCATAGGGATTTCAAGTAGATTTGTCTTTATGTTCAAAGCTTCAAGATCTATCCATAAATCAACATAGAAATTGTTTACACAGTTGTTTGTGCCATCATAAAAAACTATGTCTAATCTATGTTACTTGGCACTTGATGTTACTGATGCTTGACATATATTGTAATTCTATTTTTGGCTCGACACTTGAATTACTTGACATCAACTATATTTCTTAGCACTTGAATTGCTTGGTATCAATTGTCTTGCTCGACACTTGAATCACTTGGCATCGTCTATATTTACATATTATACTCGACATATATTACTAGTTCGACATGAACTTAGTAAATGACTTAAGTGTGTTGACACTCAATTGTCAAAACCAATTTGAGATCAACATATTACATATATAGCCATCAAGATAAGCAAGTTGACTTAGAGTTACAGTCCCCAATAATAAGAAATGTGCATTACATTAAATAAATGACTCACCTAATGAAATAATGACCAAATACATAATATGTGTGGTAATATTATACAACATTAGGTATAGGTCCACATGATAACTAAGCACCTAAATCTAAGAGTGCACAAGATAATTCTTAAATATAGAACTATGCCAAATTAAATACCAAGCATCTCTAGAAGAGAAGCCAAAGGAAAACAACACTCAAGAAGATGAAGCATAACTTCCACAAATGGTCACAAAGGATTATGTGCACTTAGGGTAATGATCCATGATATGTCCCCAATATGTTGCCAAGAGTGTTGTATCTAGAAACAAAAAAAAATTGTTTTCCTAGACAAACCATTAGTTAGGTAACTATAAAATGGAAATAGAAAACATATTTTTGGTTGATGCAAGATTTCCAACAACCCAAGGATGTTCTTGCATCAAACACCCAAGGTGACAAAGAGATGTTCGATAAGGACTAATAACATCTGAAGGAATTTAGAACATAAACCCTATGCTCATTATTAATCCACAAATACTCTTCATCAATTAACATAGAAGACTGTCCAAACTTACTACTGCAACTAGTTGTATCATCAAAAATCTCAAATCTTCTACTGTCATTGCAACTACTAGGATCAAATGAATCATACCTACTGCATGCCTTCATTTGATTAGGAATTTTCTTCATTTTACCTCTATTCTTAATCACAAGATTAGATAACTTCAAGTCAAATAGTTTTTCATCAACAACAACTTCAATTACTTTTGCTAGGATAATATATTTAATGTTTTCATTTATGGAAACATATCATTTGTTTGAAGGGGCTAGATCATGAGGATTAAGTTATGATAGTTGTACTTAGAAAATTGTCTAAGTATCACTTAGTTTATCTAGAAAAAAAGATAAAGTTTTGATTGGTGAACTTCATAGGCTTATCATGGACACATACAAAGTTAGGTACAAATACTTGACACTACGATGATGATGTATACAAGAGCACATGATTGTATCAACTGTACAAACAGAGTTATGGTCAGTTACAATAGTATATAAGAATAATAGAGCAAGACAAAGAAATGGTTATTCCAAGTTAAGGAATTATTTTGTTTATGAAATAGTTACTTAAATAATTAGGGACAACATCCTAGATGTTAACCCTAAGTTAGTGAAAGTTAATTTTGTATTTTGTAAAGTGTATAAAGGCACGAAGGCCGATTGGTAGATAATTGTAAATGAGCAAGGTATAAAGGAAAGATTATGAATGTGAAGTTTTGTGAAGTATGTATGTATTATGTGATATGTGAATTTTGATGTATGTTTAGAATAATGTAAATTGAGATTAAAATTTGTGATGAGTGGCAAAGGCAATAACAAATATTGAAGATATCAACAACAGTGTAAAGAGATTTTTGTATCTATCTCTTTGTATTGTAGAGCTACATTGTATATTGCATGTTTGGGAAGTGGGCTTATCTTGCATACATTTTTGTATATGTGTATTACAACTCCTAACAATCTTGAGGCTTCTAACAAGACCTAAGTCCTCTAACAAGGACTGAGACACTCTACAATTGTCATAGACTCCTAACAGGGCCTATATACTTCACAAGATACTTTTGTTTAGTGGATCATTTTGTGGGTACCATCCCCACTGAGTTTTCCCTTGGCCAAGGTTTCCCTAGTTAAAAAAATATGGTGTTATGAGTTCTCTTATTGCATGGTTATATTTACTATTCATCATAGTTAGCTTTCTTTCATATGCAAGTTATAAGATTGATAATAATATCTAGTTTTTGGGATAAAGTTTGTAAAATAATGATTCATGCCCCTCTTATTATTTCCTATTTCTAACAATCAGTATCATAGCATAGTCACTTTAAAGAGACTTAACAACTTGAGTAAGATCCTTATGGACACAGAATAGTTATAAAAGAACCTAGAAGAAACTCTTGACCAGATTGACATTCTTACTTAAGAAAGATATGCTTTGTAAAAAAGATATGAGGATGCAAAGGACTACATTGGAAATTTGAGTAAACAAATGATTTGGAAATTGTATGTGAGTGCACAAAGGAAACACAGTTACTTGGTAATCAAAACCAACTTTTTGTTGATTGTGTACTTATACAATTCATGCAATGATGAATTCAAAGCAATTTAAGGGTTGAAATTGAGTTGTTGAGTTCCATTTGTTTGTGTAAGAGTTAAAGAAAAGATTTGAACCATGTTTGAGGTGAATTTGAAAGAGTTTTCAAGCACAAGTAGAAGGAAGCCCTAATTATACGCAAATGAGGTATTTATCATGTGCACTATAGTTATTTGAAGCATTAATCATTAAATTGGAAAATATTACTTTTTTTGATGTGAGTGAAAGACCTAGGTATAAGTTTAAGAAGCACCTATATGTTTTCTTTGGAGGATTATCCCCTAGGAGCATTTTCACAAGTTCTACTCAACATTTTACATGTTGAATACATTAGAGCCTACATCCATTGCAAGTTTGAAAGTATTGGAGATAGTGATACTCTTAAGGACCTAGACCTAATTTGCAATAGTGAGTTCTCTTTGAAAAAAGGGTTTGAGCATTTGAGTGGTCTAAACTTAGTTAAGCACATGTTTTATATGGACTTTGACAACCATGAATGGAGTAGAATTATCTTGAGAAGAAGTAATGAGGAAATGTTTTGGGTAAGAGATATTCCTATCATGTTTGATAATGAAATGATTCATAAGCTTACTAGCCTTAGTAATGAAGGTTGTAGCCCAGTCAATGAGAAGAATGTGAAAAAATTGGTTGAGACAAAATTGAAGACAAAATCTTATGGACGAAACATGAGACTTGACCTGATAGCTATAACTAATATAAGTCTTATCAATAAGATTATTGGTTATAAGATGAGTTATAGTTCTAGATTGAACTCAGTACCAACTAGATTTATCCATGCAACTTATCTAATAATTGAGAAGAGAGAGAAGGTCAATGCATATGAGATTGTAAGGAAAATATTGTTGGACAACATTGACATACTAAAGAAGACAAAGAATGCAGTGTTTGGATTTGAATCACTATTGACACATTTATTTTTCCAAGTAATTAGAAGTTTCCCAGGTATGCTTGATAATGAATGAGACAATGCAAATTGCACAATGAGTATGACAACACACTATTATAGAAGGCAATTTGAAGATAGAATTGTTGATGACATAAAAAGAATGATGAACATTTTTCAATCAGTCATGAAACAAAGATTCAAAATCCCATCATCTTTGGTTGAGTAATACAAAGATGCAATTTTCTTTATGGTAGAGACAAATGTTACATGTATGGAAGCAAATGAACCTAGAGTCAAATTTATTGACCCTATGGGATATGAGATGACTAAAGAATTGATTGAAGGGTATGTAAAGATTATTCTAGAGCTTGATAGAGATAAAGAGTGTCCTAGATGGGGTACCTATGAGGAAAAATTGAAGGAAGTTCACAATGAACTTCCCAACATATATACTAAGAAGAAAGTGGAAAAGAAAATGGATGCAATTAAAGAGTTTGGAATCACTAGACAAGAGTATAAGGAAGCAATGGGAATTACTGTGGAAATGAGAGCAAATAGACAGAGTGAAGTGTTGATGGAAAAATCATTAGCATTTGAAGTTGAAACATCACAGGGTGTCACTATAGTAGAAACATTAGTCAAAATCATTAACATTTGAAGTTGGAACGTCACAGGGTGTCACTATAGTAGAACCATTAGTCAGTGCACCATATGCATCAATTTCTCAAGTACAACCTATAGTTATACCACTTGTACAAAAGGATAAATATGAAGAGGAAGTCATCATTAAAAAGGTCCAAGCAATTACCCATCCTAGTACCAGGAGGTTTGCTAGGTTAACTAAGGTTAAACAGGAACAAGTTGAGTCCCCTACAAAGAAAAGGACAAAAAATATGTCAAGTGGACCACAAAAAAGGAGGAATAGCTTTCAAGTTGTAGAATTAGATGAATCCAAGGAAGAAGAAATTGAGGAAAAACAAGTAGAGAAGGTAGTGGAAGAAGTAATGAAACCATCTAGTGGAAAACCTTAGAAACCTAAGGTCAAAACATTGAATGTTCAAATTATTGATAATAGAAACTTTTTACACTTGAATAAATTTGATGATTCGTATAGTAATATGGATAGATTGTAGTTAGAAAATGCAATAGTTAGACACATGATTTTGGCAAATAAAATATTTGAGGATATACATAAACATGTAGCAAAGGATTTGTATGAGAGGTTAATAAATAGAAAGAGGAGAGTAGTAGATGAGGATAAGAGCATTAGAGAAAATTAAATTAGAAAGCTATGTGAGGTAAACATTGATGATGATCTTGAGAGAGTAATGAAGGGTATTGAGCCCTTGATAAGGAATAAAAGGAAAATGATTCTATTAATGGGTGGAAACTATGAAGAGGTGAATAAGGAAACTAAACAAGCAATTGTCAAGTTTATGACCACCACACCTAGAATTGTACAAGAAAGTAAGTATTTAGGGGGAACAATCCCTATGGTAGTAGAAAAGACACCATCAACTAAACCCACAACAACAATAGTATTACTAGAGATATCTACAATATCTACAACAACAGTTGTGATAGAGATTGGAAAAGACACAAAAATGACAAAGACAACTTTGCAAGTCATTATTGGTAATGATACCATGCAAGTCGATAGTACAAAGATTAATCTTGATGTAGAAGAAGATCCTTGTAAGGATTATGGACCATCTATTGTTGACAATTTTGTCAACTACATTAGCTTAGAGGATGGAGATGAAGGTGAGGAGAAGAAAAAGAGAGAGGAGGAAGAAATAAAGAAAGAAGAAAAAGAGAGGAAGAAAAAGCTGGAAGAGGATGAAAAGAAAAGGAAATTGGAAGGACAAAAAAAAGAGAAAGGAAGAAGATAATAAAAGAGAAGAGGAACTAAAGAAGAGAGAAGAAGAAAAGAAAAAGAAAGAAGAAGAAGACATGAGAAAGACAATGGAAGCAAAGAGATTGGAAGAAGAGGAGAAGAAGAAAAAAGAGGAAGAGGAGAAGAAGAAAAAAGAGGAAGAATAAATGAAGGAAAGTGTACCCTCTTCTAGGACACCCCTTGCACTAGTAGCCTTAATAGGATCTGATGATAATGATCATACTGAACCGATCTCATCACTTATCAAAATAATTGAGAAGAAAAAAAAGTTAAGAGTCTCCAAAACACATTGACAGAGGTAACAAACAAATTGCAAAACACTATATTAGTAAAGATGACTAAACCAAGCCCAAAGACAGAGAAAAAGTTGTTATTTAAGATTTTGATGTTGAGTTTACACAATTCTTTGATATAGAGGTAGTAGAAGTAGAGGCACAAAATCTTCATGATGTGGAGATATTTAGAAAATTTTGTGAAAACGTCAAGGATGACTTAAAGAACCTTGATGAGAAGATCAAGGAGATGAGACACTATCTAATTGAGGGAAAGACTATCTATGGAAATTGTGTTTGCATGCACACACAAATTAGGAATATCACAGATGAAGTAAACAAAAAATTAGAGAACTAGAAGCACTAATGAATGGAGTGCAAGATCAATCAGTCAAGATTGTAGATCTTGAATACAGAGTCAACAAAGTGAATGATGACATTATATTGTTAGATCTACAAAAGGAAATGAAGCTAAAGAGATTTTCATTGCCAAGGGAACACCTTACATTGAATATTGACTTGTATAGAGATACTTGGATAAATTCTTGTTAGTAAAGGCATCTTATGACAAGTTCTCCTACATAGTCCTAGAGGTAGTAGAGATAATATCCTATGCTCTATGTGCAATTCTGAGTGTTATAGATGTAGTGAAGGATAAATAGGACAAGGAGTTCACCATGTTGAAGAATTTTTTTGATGATTTCATCTCACAAATCACTAGATAACAAAAACCATGAAGGTAATACAACACAAATTTTGACTTATATATAAGTTTGACACCTTTGTCATTGATGTCAAAGGGGGAGAAAAGTAAGGAAGATTATATAGATATACATGTAAAAGAAAGAGTAAAGATAGAAGTTAAGTATCATAGTCAAAGGGGGAGTTATAATGTAATTAGGAGATATAAGGAAAGATGGTTAAATTGTAATGATCCACAGTCTTCAAAATTTTGTAAATGGAAAATTTTGAAGATTCTATTTTTGGGACTTAGGAAATTTTTCCATATGTTTCCATGAATGCCAAAGGGGAGATTTTTGGAAACTTGGCTAGGTTAATATATTTAATATTTTTGTTTAAGGAAAGATCATGAAGATTAATTTATGATATTTTTACATAGAAAATTGTCTAAGTATCACTTAGTTTATCTGGTAGAATAGATAATGTTTTGATTGGTGAGCTTCATAAGCTTATCATGGAAATGTGCAAAGTTAGGTACAGATACCTAATACTATGATGATGACATATCCATGAAAGTAGGATTGTACAAACTATACATACAAGGTTATGATCAGTTTACCAGTTACAATAGTATACATGCAAAACATAGCAAGACAAAGAAATGAGTATTTTGGGTAAGGAATTATTTTGTTTACAAAATAATTACTTAACTAATTAGCGATGAAATCCTAGATGTTAAGCCTAAGTTAGTGAAAGTTAATTTTCTATTTTTAAAAGTGTATAAAGGTAGGTAGGTAATTGTAAATTAGCAAGGTATAAAGGAAAGATTATGAGTGAAAATTTTTGTGAAGTATGTATGTATTATGTGGTATGTGAATTATGATGTATGTTCAGATGAATGTGAAGTGAGATATAGCTTTGTGATGAGAAGAAAAGGAAATATTATATATTGAAGATATCAGTAGTAGTGTAAAGAGTTTTTTGTATCTATCTCTTTGTATTGTAGAACTGCCTTTTATATTGCAATTTTGGGCAATGGGCTCATCTCGCATACATTTTTGTATTTTTATATTATAACTCCTAATTGGGTTGAGGCTTATAACAATGACCAAGACACTATATGAATGTAATAGACTCCTAACAGGGTCAATATCTTTCACAAGATACTATTGATTAGTGAATCATTTTGTGGGTATCATCCCCACTGGAGTTTTCCCTTGGCCAGGGTTTCCCTAGTTAACAATATTTGGTGTTATGAGATCTTATATTTTTGAAATATCTATAACACTTCTATCAAATTTCCAAGGTCTTCCAAGTAAAACATGACAAGAACTCATGTCTACTATATCACATATGATTTCATCCTTAAAAGGACAAATATTGAAACTAATAAGACATTCTTCTCTAACATGCACCCAATGATCATCTTGAAACTAAGTAATACCATACGGAGTAAGATGTTTCAATCTTTGCAAACCAAGTTTCCTAACCATCTCTTTGGAAACAAGATTATTAAGACTACCTCCATTTATAATAAATTTACAACATTTACCTCCATACTTATAAATAGTTCAAAATAAGTTCCTTCTTTGCACTAGTTCAACCTCATGCCTAGACAACAAGATTCTTCTCATCAAAAGAGATTCTCCAACTTCTAGTAAAGCCAAATCAATATCAAAAGATTCCACTTTTTTTTTCTTCCTATACTACCAAGTTCTCTTTGTCAACTTTCACATTAGGATATTTAAAATATCAACGACCATCCTTACCACATTTAAAATTAGTACTTCCAAAAACAAATTTCTTTTCATAAATAGGTTTCTTACCCTTATCAACTTTAGTAACTTGGTTTCCTTTCTTTCTGTTGGTTAATAGTTTGTTCTCCTATTAGATTTGATAATCTTGACTCTTTGATACCTAATGTTTTGAGAAACAAAAGGATGTTTACCAAGAAACGGGTTAGTGTATGTATCCTATCACTTCCCTTAGAATTGATTAGGCACAGCTCCCTATGATTCTTACAATAATATGCAATGAATATGTCTTTATGTGATTAGAAATTCTTGAGATTATAAGCTCTTAACCTGAGAGTAGTAAAGGATAACCAAATTGTTTGTAGGCACAAAAAATTTAGGCAAAATAGATTTGGACAACCTATCATACCCAATGGAGTGACTATAATAGACTATCTTGAGATTCTTGACCCTTAACTTCTATTTTGAATGTAGTCTTAATCATCTAAATGTGAAAAGGAATAAAACTATCTAACATGATATAGAATGAACAAGAGAGGAAGCAAAATCATATTTGACGAAAATAAATGGAATCAGTTCTACTGTAAATATCAAAATTAAATGAAATCCACCTGATTATCATAGGATCACATATAATTGTCCTTCAACTCTTAATGCATAACTAATCTATGCATGGGCAACAAAACATGACAAGGAAATAGTGTAAATGGAATTATAGATCAATTCCACATCAATTTTGCCAACCTTTGTGTTATCAAATGAGGTTACCTTTATAGCTAGCTATTATCCCCCTCTAATTCTAGCAAAGAAACCATCATATAATAAAATAAAATAAAATATAAAATTATCATGATATGAGCACTTGGTATCTCTTCTACTGATGACCCATATTATTCCTAAAAACACCCCATGACCTTTCAACTTCCTGTGATTTCAAAAATCCTATAGAAACCCTTTAATCTTTCATATTTTGCTATTTTACATCAAACTACATATTTCATATTCCAACGGTTGCTACTAGTTTAAACGTCCATCATTGATCTTACATGATCTGACGATCATGATGAAACCTTTATTACCTTTTTAATGATTGCGTATCAAAGACTTTTGATGAATGAGGGCCCATAGATCCACGTGTCAACAAGTTTCTTGCCCACATTATTTAAATTTTATGCAACTTTGGAAAGAGGGAAAGCCCATGTCATAGATCTTTTGAGATCTAACAATTCTAATCAATCACTATTAAGTCCCTCTTTTTGTAGCGTGGGTCCCTCTTTCTGGCTAGGCACACTGTGGCATACATGTGGAAGACAGGTGACATTACTTTATTACTTAGAAAATCTAACATTGAACCTCTTTACTATGTGGCACCTCATGACTGGATTCTAACTATGCTTTGTGAAAAGTGATGGCCCATCGGACACGTGTCTCATTGTCACTTCCCCACATTGTTTATTTCTTGAGCACTTCTAGAATGCATAAAACAGTCGTGCATTGATCTTTCAAGATCTGATGGCTTAGAACATGTACGATCTTATGTTAAAGAAATAGGGGCCCAACTGACATGTAAGACTTTGACTTTTTCATCTCACCAATGAAATGCATTATTTTGTTTGTTTGACTTGTCAATTTGGTGAGGTGGATGATCAAATGTATTTGATTCATCGAATTGATTCCAACTTTTTTCTTCACCACCTTTGACCATGTTTTTCATCATTGCTACATTTGAATGTTCATTTTGTATTAAATTGAACCAATCTTGCTTTCTAGTTTGTTCTCATGATTTGTGTATCAATCTTCACCTTCAATCTTTAGTGTTCTCTTCTACATTTTCTCTATACATGCACATAATTTGTTCATTATACCTACATCAATTCCTTTAATGGAACATTTGATCTTAGAATTAGGGTTTCTCAAAGATCTGTAGAAATACTTTCATGAGGGACTGCATCTTAACATAAATCTTTGTCTTTCACATGATTGGGAACAAGGAACATATGAATCTTTATAACCTTTAGACCTTCTTCTCATCAAGAAAAGTAGGAACAAACCCTCCCAAAACACTAATCACCTAGCTTTGGACTGATGCATTGCTCATATGATTCCCACATTAGGTTAAATCCAAGGAATGATGAGAAGAAAGATCATCCTATAGGCAATCTAAATTTAGACTCAAGACTTTGACACTCGACTTGATTAAAAACCTTAAGGCAATAGATATGAACTAAAACTTGGGCAAAAGATAGCTCTGTCTGGGGATTTAAGCTTGATAATGCTTGAAATAATCCAAGAAATATTTGGTTCCACACAAGGGTGAGAACTTGGAAACAAAAAGAATAGGCTAAACTATGAAAGCAACAAGGAACTACCTAAGGAAAACAAGAAACTAAACTAAGAAAAATGCATGAAAAGGAAAACCTACCTAGCTATCTACTACATAGGGGTTACCTATTTTTCAATTTTTAATTTGATATAACTTTAGATCCTACCCATTATAAGAACATGGTAGGGTTTCTCGAGTTGGATATGCCAATTTGAAATAATTATTTTGATTTGCTTGTGTGATATGAAAATGTCCTTTCCACAAAGACTGAAACTTTGAATGCATGCCTCTTGGCTCACGTCTCTTATCCCATAACAACACCAAGTCACCCTCCATAAACTTTCTAGGCCTTTCTTTTCTATCAAACAACTTCTTTATTCTTCCCTAATGTTCAATAATCTTGTGAACCATCTCTTCTCTCTCTTCTTGAAGTTTAGTAAGATACAAGATCCTCTTCTCTAACCCATCTTGGAAGGCATCATCTTCAATTGTAGTTTTCAATTTACAAGTAGCTAGTTCTAATGGCAGTGTCAAATTAGCTTCTACTCCATACACCAATTCAAAAGGTGAGATCCCAATAGCCCTTTTAGGTGTGGTCCTATCAGCCCATAAAGCATCATGAATTTTATTATGACAACCTTTCTGATTATCTGAGACCAATTTCTTCATAATATTAATCATATTTTTATTACTAGACTTGGCCTCCCCATTTCCTTGAGGGAAATAATTAGAGGAATGTCCAAGTTGAATACCATTATCATAGAAAAAACTCAATGATCTTTGAAGATAAGATGCATTATCCATTACTAACTACATAGGAACTCCAAACCTTACTAGAATATGTTCTTTGATAAATTCACACACCACCTATGAGGAATTTTTCTTCATTGGCTTTTCCTCTACCCATTTGCTAAAATAATATGTGGCAGTGAGTATGTATGAATGTCCTTGATTAGAGGGGGCATTAATTAGGCCTATAAAGTCTAAACCCCATTGATGGAAAAGAGTTTCAATCACTACTAGCCTAAGAGGTAAGGTAGCCAAGTAAGGTTTACATGTAAACATCTTTCATTTTTCACAATTAACAACCCACTTATATGCATCTTTAAACTTACTAGGCCAATAATAACATTGTCTCAGAATTTTGAATGTAGTGACAGTGCTAGAAAAATGTCCTCCACATGCCTCATCATGAAAAGATCTTAACAACTTTACCTGATGTTCCTTATCCACACATCTTAAAAATGTTCCATTGTAATGAACCCAAATTGGGGTTCCATCATGTTATTATGACTTTCCATTACTTTATATTCTTTTTCCATAATTTTCCAATGATTCTGATAATCTTCTATCTGCCTTCCCTTTCCTAGAGTTTATTCTATATATATATATATATATATATATATATATATATATATATATATATATATATATATATATATATATATATATTCATTATAAGAGTCACATCCTTTCACTATATATTATATTAATATTAATTTAATAGTTATATTATATAATTATATATTTTTAAGCTTATTTATAACAATTAATATAATAAGATATATTATATTAATAGTTATATTACAATTAACATATCAACTATATTTATATTATATTGTATTAATCTAGTATTACTATATTAAAATATATCATAATGATAATATCATTATTTTTGTATTAGATTATTATTTAATTTGTATTTTCATATTACCATTATAATACGATATAATATGATATTATTACATGATTATAATATAATATTACTTGCAAAATATTATTATTTTAGTATTAATATTAATATATAATACTTATTTATTATTCAAGTTATATGTTAAAGTGGGGACATTACAGTCCTCCCCTCTCGAATTTGCTTGCCCTCAAGAAAAATCTTTCATACACAAGCTTTGTCATAGATACACACATTTGCATACGAAAGACCTAGAAGGTTTATAAAACATACACCTTTAATGAATAAAAACATGAAGCAAACACGATGTAGACACATGAAGACACGAAGTAGATATGATGTAGACACATCATATATAGCCTTGATTGGATCCTAAAATTAACAATGCACAATGACTATACTTCTTCATTAGGCTTATGAACCCTGCAACCACAAAGTAAGCATCACTACATGCATGCAAATATATATATATATATAAACTTCAAAGAAATTCGAATGATAATAAGTTAATCCAAGCTAGTTCCATACTAAGCCCAAGAGTGGAACTTTGGCCCCCTTGGCCTTGGTGGTAGGTGTTAGGCATTCACATGAGGTGGTCTACTTAGTGGATTGCTTGTTTGGCTAGAAAGGTTCTTGTGAAAAGGAGCCATTACTATCTTTCCCTTAACTAGCACTACAATAGGGTGTCCTAACCACTCTCCCTTGATTGTAGACTCCATAGGAAATTTGATAGGGTGCCCTTACTATCTTCCCCTTAACTAGTACTACAATAGGGTGTTCTCCCCTAATTGTAGACTCCATAGGAAAGTGGTAGGATTCCCTTACTATCTTCCGCTTAACTAGTACTACAATAGGGTATCATAGTAGCTCTTTCCCAATTGTAGACTCCATAAGAAGGATATATGCCCTTATAGTCTTTCCCTTAACTAGTACTATAATAAGGTGTCTTAACAGACCTCCCTCAATTGTAGACTCCATAGGAAAGTTAAATATGGCCTTTCCCTTAACTATTACTACAATAAGGTGTCTTAACAGACCTCCCTTAATTGTAGACTCCATAGGAAAGTTAAATATGGCCTTTCCCTTAACTAGTGCTACAATAAGGTGTCTTAACAGACCTCCCTTAATTGTAGACTCCATAGGAAAGTTAAATATGGCCTTTCCCTTAACTAGTGCTACAATAAGGTCTCTTAACAGACCTCCCTTAATTGCAGACTCCATAGGGAAGTTAAATACGGCCTTTCCCTTAACTAGTACTACAATAAGGTGTCTTAACAAACCTCCCTTAGTTGTAGACTCCATAGGAAAGTTAAATATGGTAGGGTTTCTATATAGTCTTTCCCTTAACTAGTACTACAATAAGGCATCTTATAGACCTTCCTTTATTGTAGACTCCATATGAAAGCTACTTGAAATCCCTAAATCAAATAATTAATTTTACACTTTTATGATTACATTAATTAAGAAAACTTACAATTTCATATTTTTTAAACTATGGTTGAACTTCCTCGAAGCCCCATTGGCTTCCCTCTCTGTTCATTGACTTAATGTTATTGATGTTCTCTTGATCATATCTCATCTTCTTCTAAAGAAAATAAAAAAGGATCTTCAATGTTTGTCTCATCAAGCTTTAATAACTCGAATCATGAATCCTTCCAATATACATAGTGGCTCGTCATGTTTTCTGTTCTTGTATTGACATAAGCTTACACTTCATGATAGAGAGCACTCCTCCTTGGGTGGCTGAAATAATCAATGTGTCTATCATTATCTCCAGATGTTTTTGTTGATTTTAGTTTTGAAAGTGCCCTTCTAGACTATCATTTTCTCCTAATGGTAGTAGTGGAGGACATGGAAGTTCGTGCTCCAACACTGAAACAAGCATTGATTCATCTTCAACAGTGTCACTTTTTTGGTTCTCATGCTTAGTTGTAGAAATAATCACTCACTGTTTGTTACATATAATAGTATTTGACTCCTTACTAACTTCTCTCTCTATGCTGATGTCTGTTCACACTATCAGGTTTATTAGTAGTAGTATTATGTGCCTTTGCTGATGTTTTATCCATATGGTCTACTTCCTCTGATCATTATTTAGAATCAGACTTGTATTTAACAATGGCTTGGCATTGATAGTTTCTTGTCTCTACTCACTCTGATGAAAATTATATCCTTAACGTCAACCACGAAAGTATTTGGTATCTTATCCAATCCTTAGCACTTACTATTATCCATGTTCATTGCTTCTATTTTCTCCTCATTTTTAGAGCCACATGGAATGCAACTGTATAGAATAAACATATGCCATATGAGCAATTGGTGATAGGCTCTCACTATTTTTAACTTATTCCTGTTATTACTAAATTTAAGATCTACCCATGCTATCTAGATGTATTTCATTGCTTACGGGTTTATGGATTACCATTGCTATTATTTTCCATCTGCATTCCATATATTGTGAGTATGCGTGGTCTGTAATGTTTTTATTTTTTTGTTAAGATGTAGAAATCATCACACTGTATGTATTGTCATTATTTAGAAACATCAGGATAACGATATGAATGTGATCCAAAACCATATTCTTGTATAAGCCGTTTATGATTCTTCTCTAATATTAAGAGCCTTGCTTTTATTGTTTCCTTTCATTCGGTTTGTCCATCTGTAAGTGTCTCCTTGCTATCCTTTGATAGCAATGACAGAGTTACAGTACGTGAGTAGTAGGAGGTGCCATTGGCTCATACTTATTCTTCTCATTTATGAATTGTTGTTTTTATTTGCATATTCTTTCTTATTTACACTTCTTCTATAGTTATTCTATGTCGATTTTAATACAATCACCAATTTGTATCAAGCCACAAATTATTAACATGTTCCTTTAGAGGTTGTCAATGAGTTTGGAGTTGATCTTTGATTGCGACTATATTTTCTTTTCTTGTTTTCCATACCACTTTGTTAATGCTGTAGTAGCTTCAGGATCTATTATTTCTATTTGACTTGAGAACTGCTTTGTTTAACTATTCTTCAATCCTATGTTATCTAAGAAGGTTATGCTGAACTGTGTTCTCATGTTCTATGACTCTAATTTATTGGTTCCTGATGATATTAGGCTTTTGGTGTAATACCAAGCACGACGAATATGTTTTGGTGGTCATCAAAGAGAGAAATGTCTGATGATATGCCATAATTTTGTCAATTAAAAATTGCACAGGATGGCAAGATCTAAGCTCTGATACCATTTGTAATGAACCCAAATTGAGGTTCCATCATGTTATCGTGACTTTCCATTACTTTATTTTCTTTTTCCATAAATTTCCAATGATTTTGATAATCTTCTATTTGCCTTCCCTTTCTTAGAGTTTATTCAATATATATATATATATATATATATATATATATATTCATTGTAAGAGTCACATCCTTTCAATATATATTATATTAATATTAATTTAATAGTTATATTACAATTAATATATCAACTATATTTATATTATATTGTATTAATATAGTATTACTATATTAAAATATATCATAATGATAATATCATTATTTTTGTATTAGATTATTATTTAATTTGTATTTTTAGATTACCATTATAATATGATATTATATCATGATTATAATATAATATTACTTGTAAAATATTATTATTTTAGTATTAATATTAATATATAATACTTATTTATTATTTAAGTTATATGTTAAAGTGGGGACATTACATCCATCAATTGCTCTATTATACAATACATCATCATGAATTACATATTTCAAGGCTTTTATTTTGAGATCCCTTCTTTGTTTAGTAGTCAATCCTTCAAGGCATTCACCATATGTTAGAAAGTAAGTAATGTTTGAGAACCAGGGATCCTGGAGACTTACCATAAGAACTTTTGATATATCTTCTTCTTTGAATTGTTGATCTTCTACTGAAGCTTTATAGAGTGCATTTCCTATTACAAGTTTGGTTTGTTTTATTTCTATATTAGATTCTTGAACTTTGGCTATCCACACTCATCTATTATTGCAACCAACATCTTGTTATATCAAAATACTTTTCACTACAAGATCTCTGGCACATATATTATTGAATGAGAATGTAACACATAAAATCTAAAATTCTTGAGGGCTCTCACCATTGCATAGGAATTTTTTTCCATTTGAGAATATCTCAATTCTTGGTTTTTCAATGGTAGACTCATGAAAGAAATTGGAGCTTGTATTTTCTTTCTATTCTCTTGCATCAATATAGTTGACATAGTATGTTCTAAGGCATAATAGTAGATGATGAACTCTTTGGTGTAGTTAGGATGAACAAGCATAGGGGCTTTGCCAATGGCATCCTTGATATCTTCAAAGGCCTTTTTCCCAATATCACTCCATTTGAAATTTTTATTTCCTTTCATCATAACAACTATCTCAGAAAAAGTATTTTATCTATCTCAAAAAAAGTAGGAACAAATCTTCTCAAGAAATTTACTAGCCAAAGAAGGACTTCACTCCATTTTTACTCAATGGTAGACTTAATTTCTAAATAGCTTTAACCCTATTTGGATCAATCTTCACTCCTTCTTCAGATACAATATGACCAAGCAACTTTCCTTCTATAACACAAAATACTAATTTCTTTGAGTTCAGAGAGATACCATGCTCTTTACATCTTTGTAACACCTTTTCTAGATCCATGATATGATCTTTTCTCTTCTTGGAAAATACTATCAAATCATTGATATATATGATAATAATTCTATCTTTCAAACCTTCAAAATCTAAAGTCATTCCACGATGAAATGTTTCTCCTACATTAATTAAGCCAAAAGGCATTCTATTGTATGCAAATGTACCCCATGGTATGGTAAATGTAGTTTTGAACTGATCTACATCATTTACTTGAATTTGATTGTATATTGAATATCCATCCAACATGGACATCATCTTTGGTCCTGCAATAGTTTGTAAAAGGTGATCCATATTAGGGAGAGAAAAATTATCCTTCAGTGAGGCTTGATTTAAGTTTTTGAAATCTACACAAATTCTTATTTCTTCATTCTTTTTCCTCACTGGTACAATATTTTTCATCCAAGCGAAATGATGAATATGATATATAATCTTGGCTTGTAACATTTTGTCAATCTCCTTGAAGATTGCTCCTTCAACTATAGGATTATAGTTCCTTTGTTTCTATCTAAATGGTTTTGCTTCTAGTTTAAGAGGGATTTCATGTTTGAACTTCCGACCCATGAAATTCTTTAGGTCTTCATAACTCCAAGCAAATACATCTTGAAATTCAATAAATAATTTCTTGATCTCTACCCTCTCTTGTGAGGTGCGATACTTTCCTATGTTTATCATCTTTGGAGTAACTTTCATCCCAATATTGAATCCAACATATTCACCATAGGTTTTTATTTTCTTATCTCTTTCCTTGTTTATTTATGCATCATGTCTATCAAAACATTTTTTTAAAGAGATTAGATGAGGTGGAATCTTATTACCTTTTAGTTGAATCATATTAGGCTCTATTTTTTTTCTTGTCACCTATCATTGAATTATCACCATTTGAATTAGAGCTTCCTTCAAAATACAAGCATTCAAAAGGATCTTTCCCTTCAATGAATTTTAATATGTGTTTATAATCTTTAAACACCTGCCATGAATCTTCATTATTAGGGACATTAGGCTTGAATACTACTTCTACTTTATAAGTTTGTTCTTTGAAAGCAGGGTGTGGTAAGAGCAATGATGTGGAGACTACCAAAGAGTCAGCTCTAGAATTAAATTATCTAAGTACTAATGTAATTGAGAAAGCATTAAAACCTTCAATTTCATCTCACACCTTATTATGATAGCTTCTCAATCTTGAATTCTTCACTGCATTTTGATTTCTGACTTTTCTTACTACCAAATCAGCGTCTCCTTTTGCTTTAAGCATCTTGACTCCCTTTTGTTTTGTTGCCATTATAACAAGGAGAAGAACTTCATATTCTATAATATTATTAGTGTTTTTGAAATCCAACTTGTAATCAAAACAAGTTATTTCTCCATCAGGTGATATCAACACCATGTTTGCAGCTGAACCAACATTTGCACAACTTCCATCAAATTCCAGAGTCCATAGTTGATCACCTTTATTTGGTTCCAATTTTTCTAAGATTTTAAGTGTACCAGAGAAAAATATATAATTGCCAAACTACATCTCATGATATAGGATTTTAGATCTAGGATCATCTGATTTCAAAATAGTGAATTTTATTTTCTCTTCTAGTTCTAGCTTCACCTTTTTGTCTCCAACTTGTATAGTGGCACTAGACCAATATAATTTTATTTCTCCCCCCATGTCTTTGAAAAAAATTCTACTCAAAAGCATTCCATAGATTGCAGGGATGTTTGGTACTAGAATGGTAAGTTTTAATCTCTTAGAGGGGCAAGTAGCAAGGGCAACTTGAGCATCTTTAATCTGTCCTAGCAATGGCACTTGTTTAGCATCCATTGAGTAGCATCTACCAAAAGTTTTAGTCAATGGAAGACCTAAAGCTTTGGCCACAAAGATAGACATTACATTGTCAGAAGCTCCCAAATATATGATGCAATTACTCAATCTATTTCCATCAATGAAAAATGAAATATAAAATGGATCTAGCTTTTGATTTGGGTAGGTAGCTAAAATGATGGATTCTTCTACTTGAAATAGTCTAGGAATTGCAAAATCTTCATTATAAAAAGAAGCTCCACTAGTGCTAGCCTTATTATGATGTTCAAAATTGGCATTAGTATTAGCATGATCTGTCTCTTTACTATTATAATGCTCAACTAATCTTTTCAATTGATCAAGATCAGATTTCAAATAATCAAATGGAGATATCTAAATTCTTGTTTCTTCACAATATTGTACTATGTCAAAGGAATTAGCAGACTTACCTTTGTACTCCTTTTGTGAAGATGAAATTACTATGCCACTGTCTTTATCAAATTTATTTGATGGTGTATTATTCTTGACAGGGACTAAATTATTGTTCTAATTTCTATTCTTCTGACCTTTGGTCATTACTATTAACTAAGGTCCTTCTACAGTAGCAAAACAATCTCCTTCTTCTTCTAGATCTAACTCATACTCCAAGAAATAATTTTTAGAGTTGCCACAAGGAGCATAATCATCCTCACTTTTAGGATATTCAATTTTTTGTTCTTTGTTATCTGCCATCTATCTATAGCTAATCATATCAACACATGTATCTCCAACACTATTTTCTCTTAAGTGAAAATCACACATATTTTGTCTTTTTGGAGCAGGTTCAATTGCTAATCTCTGTTGAATAGGTGGTATTTGCAAAGCTTTACCTCCATTTGGATTTTGGTAACCTTCTTGATGAGGTTGATAAGTAGGTCTACTAATTTTTTTCAATGAAATGAGCTCATTACATGATTTTTGAAGCATGGATTCTATAGCATTGGAAGTACTAGTTGTATTTCTCATGGTTCCAGATTGAAACTCTCTTTTCCATTTACCAGAGGCTATCATGTCATCCTCCATTTCCATAGCTAGTGTTTGAGTAGCTTGCAAGTTGGCTACATTTGCTCTTCTAATCTGGTATTCTAGATCAGGTGGCGTAGAGATAATGTAGAAATTTTTCATATTATCATCAGTAGGTGCACTTATAGAAGGAATTCTTTTGAGAAGTATATTAAATTTTGCATTGAAATCTCTCATAGAAACTAAGGTTTGTTACTTTATTTGTGCCAATTGTAATAACAAGGTTTGTGCATCTTCTGTGCTTTTGTATCTTTCCTCAAACCTTTATTTCAAGATGTTCTAATTTGTGATGCATCCTACAGGTAGATCTTGAAACCAATTTGTGCCAATTGTAATAACAAGGTTTGTGCATCTTCTGTGCTTTTGTATCTTTCCTCAAACCTTTATTTCAAGATGTTCTAATTTGTGATGCATCCTACAGGTAGATCTTGAAACCAATTATTAGCATTATCCACCAATGTATCTACAAATATTCTAATTGCCACATCCTCATGTTGATGATTTACTACACCACAAGCCTTATGGAAAGAACTTAAAGTGTTGTTCTGTAGAAGTAGAGCCATCTCCATTGAATCTTGAAAAGTTTTTCCTTGATGCTCTTGGTAGATCATTATTAGGCCCAAGGGAAAGAGGACCAATAACATTTCCCCATGGTTGTGCCATAATTGCTTGTACAATGATTTGATTTGTCTGAAAAGTAACAGAGAGTAGAAGTGTTGCACCAATCAACAACAAAGCATCAAAGATAGGAGGAGTAGAATTTCTAACAACAAGAGGAGTAGGAGATTGACTTCTTTATGTTCTATTTGGAGGAACAATTGTACACAATACAGTATCTTGAAGTTGTTTGGTTACATATTCCTTTGCATGTGTTCTTCCTATTCTGCAAAGGTCTTCTAGGATAGGAAAGTTAGCCTTCTTGAGGTCTTCATATATTGGATCAATATTTCCTTTCTCCTTGGAACTTATGGTATATTTGGAATACAGAGTGTATCAAATGTTTAGATAAATGGTGTTTTTCAAATTATCTTACCAGTCTTCAACTTTGAAATTTGCTACACTTCTTCAACAGGTTGAGGCTATAAATTGGTATCAAGTTCTTATGGAAAACACTTGAATACCACAAGTCCTTTCTTGCAACTCAGATATATATTTAGAGTGTAACTAATTATGAAAGAAAATTCTTTAGAATTTTCATTTAAATTCTCACCAGTAGAGTCACTAAAAAACTATTGGTTAACAGTTTGTTCTCCTATTAGATTTGATAATCTTGACTCTTTGATATCCAATGTTTGGAGAAACAATAGGATGTTTACCAAAAAATGGGTCAGTGTATGTATCCTATCACTGCCCTCTGAATTTATTAGGTACAATTTCCTATGATTCTTACAATAATAGACAGTGAATATGTCTTTATGTGATAAGAAATTCTTGATATTATAAGCTCTTAACCTGAGAGTAATAAAGGATAACCAACATTTTTGTAGGAACAAAAAATTCAAGAAAAATATATTTGGACAACCTATCACACCCAATGGAATGACTATAATAGACTATCTTAAGATTCTTGACCCTTAACTTTTATTCTAAATGCAGTCTTAAACATCTAAATGTGAAAAGGAATGAACTATCTAACATGATATAGAATGAACAAGAGAGGAATCAAAATCATATGTGAGGAAAATAAATGGAATCACTTCTACTGCAAATATCAAAATGAAATGGAATCCACTTGATTATCACAAGATCACATATAATTATCCTTCAACTTGTAATGTAGAACTAATATATGTACGAGAAACAAAACGTGACAAGAAAACATTGTAAATGAAATTACAGACCAATTCCACATCAAGTTTGCCGACCTTTGTATTATCAAATGAGGTTATCTTTATAGCTAGATGTTATCCTCCTTTAATTCTGGTAGAGCAACCATCGTATAATAAAAAAGAATTAAATATAAAATTATCATGATATGAGCACTTGGTATCTATTCTACCGAAGATCCGTAATATTCCTAAAAACACCCCATGAACTTTTAGCTTCCTACAATTTCACAAATCCTAGAAAAACCCTTTAATCTTTCATATTCCAATGGTTGCTGCTAGTTTAAACTTCCATCATTGATCTTACATGATCTGACAATCATGATGAAACCTTTATTACCTTTGTTATGATTGCACAAAAAAGAATTTTGATGAATGAGGGCCCACAAATCCACATGTCCACATTATTTAAACTTCATGCAACTTTGGAAAGTAGGAAAGTACATGTTGTATATCTTCTGGGATCTAACAGTGGTAATAAATCACTATTAAGTCCCTCTTTTTGTGATGTAGGTCCCTCTTTCTAGCTAGGTACACCATTACATACATGTGCAAACATGCAACATTACTTTATTGCTTAGAAACTCTAACATTGAACCTCTTTACTCTGTGGCACCTTACGACTAGATTCTAACTATGCTTTGTGAAAAGTGATGGCCTACCAGACATGTGTCTCATCGCAGCTTCCCCACCTTGTTTATTTCTTGAGCACTTCCAGAATGTGGGAAAGTGTCGTGCATTTATCTTTCAAGATCTGATGGCTTAGAACATGCACGATCTTATGTTAAAAAAGGGGGGCCCAATTGACATGTAAGAATTTGACTTTTCAACTCACCAATGAAATGCATTATTTCGCTCATTTTAGAGAAAGAAAGTAGTAGCTGAGTGAGAAAATTTTGTTAACAGAGCTAGTAGTTGTGGCTTGGGAAACAAGAAGGGTGCTTGGTGGCTTGTGAGCATGAGTTGAGATTCTTCTTGGAGTTCTCTACCACAGTATGGATCTAGGCTAGCTAGGAGTTTGGATCTTGCAAGGTCTTAGAAAATTACTATTGTAATTGTTTATGTATTTGGCCATAATCCAAAAGGCCTTATAGTCAAGCATGTTGGATGTAAATTTTATGATGGATTTAAATTTCTGTGTTATTTTTTATATTCTACTGTGTGATTATTTGCTAGGAGTTAGGACATCCCCTTTGGAGATCAATTGGTGTTATTATGGATTTAAATTTCTGTGTTATTTTTTATATTCTACTATGTGATTATTTGCTAGGAGTTAGGACATCCCCTTTGGCGATCCTCCTACCTTGCACTATGTCAATTTCCCATCTTGTTGACAATAATTTTAAACCTCTTAAGAATTATGCTCAAGATCTAGGTTTAACACAATTTTCTACTAGTATTGAGACTTCCCTTCCTATTCACACTTTATTAATTAATGTTTCCACCTATACTCTACCTTTCATGACTGCATTTGTTTAAAACATAATTTTGATACATTTTGATCTAGGAAGAATTCCTAATCCTATAATTACTCCTACAAGTGGTTCACAACCTTTATCCATACTTATCTACAATAATGCCCCATTTTCAATTTCTAATTTACTTCCATTTCCTATAATGGTCTAAAAATTTCACACATGTCTCATAAAAAATCTCTCTAATGATTCCAATATTACTATTATTTATCAAATCATATTTGTACCATCTAAAAATGGACACACTTAACTAGTAAGACCTTTTAGCACCCATTCCATAATGACTTCCTATACCATGGATGGTCATGTGCACATTGCTCCCTTTTCCCTATTTCCTTCCAACTTCTTTCCTAGATATTCCCCCCTATCCCTGAGCTTTTTGAGGTTCGTATCCCCTTCTTAGGGACCAAGTCAACCCAAGTCAACTTGGTGTGGTCAAGGTAAATCCAAATTGACCTTGATTAGGTCAACCTTGACCCCAAGAATTGTGGGGCCTAGAGCCTAAAAAGCCTTGGGTGTTTAATTAGTTGACTTTGACTCTCCAACTGACTTGTAATGTTTTCCCACATGAAAATTCATACACAAGGAGATGAAGGCTTCATTTTTCATCCATCATATCATATAATAATTCCACAAGAGCCAAAAGTATACGTTTGTATTTTGCATTCAAGGAGTTTGAGTATTCATAGCCTTTTCAAGCATTCAAGCAAGTGAGATTTTACCAAGCATTGGAGGATCCTTTGTGGTAATTTCCTCTTCAAGATCTAGTATATTGTTGAGCACTAAGAGAGAAGATCTAAATTTAAGAATTTGTCATCTTTTACATTTATGCACACTTACATCCATGTAACCATGATGGGATTATGGTAGACCCATTTCAAATTTTGTAGATTCCCTACATTCACATATCGAATTCAAAGTCTTCAACACTCTACAAGGACAAATCCTTGTTGACAAGGGTTTTATAAGCAAGCTGAATCCTAACATCTATCTTGTTTCATCCACTCACATTTACACATATCATTTCAAGGTTTATTCCTCAATCTAGGGCTTGAATAAGGAAAGTCCCTATCCACCAAACAAAAATCTTTATTTTTTGTGTGTAGGAGAAGGATAGCGGAATTGCAATTGTAGATCTAGAGATAACTCCCCAAGGGTTTTATGGAGAAGTTGGTTAGACTTTTTTTATAGTGCCCCATGTACATGGTGACTATTGACATGAAATTTTTCACCCTTTCCTAAAGTTTTACCTAAAGGTAACCTCGTGTAACATGGAAACAATCTCGAAATTGTGGGACTTTGTAATTAGAGATTGAGTCTCTAGAGAAAGCCAACTTCCTTAGTATTAGGGTGCACATAACTATTGCTTGAGAGGAAAAGGGATAAGGAATGCATAGAAGCGAACTACCTATTCTAATCTAGAGGGAGTGATATACCAGATAGTATTGTTCAATCTTATCTCTACCCAAGGAAGCACAGTTCATCAATACAATTCTCTACAAATTCTATCTTAACTTTGACTCAACAATCATGTACATATCAGAGATTAATAAAATGATACAAGGAAAGATCTTCACTCTATATCATCTAAAGATAAATAGACATAGTTTATGATCAAAGAATGAAAGCAACACATCAATATAAAGCAACGAGATATTGCACTATATATTAATGAAAGAAGGAGATACAATAGAGAATTATATTCATTCATAGGAAAAGGCAAATTATAGTAGTAGAGCATAGAATACAATGCTATGGAATTAGAGAAAAGATCAACACTTGGAAAGGTTACAAAACTTGCTTTATAGCTCAAGAATAATTGAGAAAACTTCTACTAGAAGCCAAAGCCAACTACTACCATTAATTTTTTTAGAGAAAAATCATTGCTGAATCAAGGAAGATTTGATTGGGTGCATGTCCTTATGCAAAAAATCATGTCTTTAATACCAATTTTGACCTCAAAGAGACATAAAGGGTGGCCATTATTGCATGGTGAGTGAATCGATAACTCTAGGTGGCAATGGAATGTCCCTTGCATCAAACATGCATGAAGATCATCAAAAAGTAGGTGTAGATGACCAAGGAATTAGTTTGTGATTAAAGAGATACTACATGCCATGTTTGCAAGAATTCCAAGTAAGCCATGTCATTATTTGAATATTCAACCTCTCTATGTGGCCTAATACTCTCTCAACATTTTGTCATTTCATCTAGTTTCTATCCTATGTTGACTTGTTGACTACCTTAGATCATGGCTTCATAGCTTGAAGTCATTTTGGCACATTAACTATTGAGACCTTGCGAAAGTAGTTGTTTTTCCCTAGTCTCCCTTTCTTAGCTTATTATCCTTTCTAACTACATAGCCCTAGAAAACTGTGACTACCCATGTCCATGCTTGATCACTACTTCACAACTTATTTTTTACTTTATCCCATTAACCATAATGACCCAATGACTACCATGATCACCACTTTTTAGTCAACTTATGCCTTAGCATTTAAAACTAGTGACTAGGAAAACAAGCATTACCTTAGGTGTTCTTGATCACTTTTGCCTAGTCGTGGGTATCTCAAACCCTTCAGTCTTTAAGGCCCCAACTGTGCAAACACAAAACTTTGAAGCATCCTTTCCACTTAGGTGACTATGCAACTAAGGCTATGCTAACAAATTTTCTCAGTTGTAATACACAAAGAATATGGGCACTTAATTGCAATGACTTGATAATAAAAAAAAAATCCTCTTCATTGGGTTGCAACATAAGATGTTGTAGTTAAGAGGAATGACTTGACCATGTAATCATCATGAAATTGACCCTTCACAATATTTCCACAGTTAGGGCCTTAACATTTATTTTACCTATGAAATAGTGAAGCCATAAGATGTGACCACCATCACCCAGTCACAACCTTAACTTAGTTTTGTATTCAACTCCCTACAATGTTGTGAGCAAGAGGATCACCACTTCACTTCCCAAACTCTGAGCTAAGTCTAAACTCCTATGACTGTGCAAAAAATGGAAGATCACAACTTCACCACTTATGTTGTTAACCCTATGAATGAGTGATCAAGGAAATTGTAGCATTTCCAACTTAAATCTAGATTATACTTGACCCTCTATGACCTTGCGCAAACATGTAAATTAGATTATTGGAATTAATCTTTGCATGGTTGTAGCTTGAAAATGCCTAAGCTTGAAGCTTGTTGTGATCATGTGACCAATGGCTAATCACATAGTCACCACTTAAATCTAATTTTTACTCATTCAAGATGTGAAGCTGCACAAACCATGAACTTGACCATTTCACACCATTGCAGCCCATCAAACGGTTAAGTGCTAACTGCCTACAACCGAGCAAAAATGATAGTCACATCGTTGTAGCTTGACAAGCCTCCTTTGATATAAAAGTTATAACTAACTATGACTGAGAAAAATGGTCAACATTTCTAATGCTTAGAAGGGATGCGTGCTTGCTAATCATGGGCCAATGACCTTTGAGGAATCCATTGGGTTGGAGTCACAAAAAATGAAACCTTTACATTGTTTGAAGCCACCAAACTCTACCTCTTTTGCAACTGTAAAAAACTTCAAAAACTTTTCTATCTCTAGAGAAATAGCTTGTGCTCGTGCACTTCTTGAAAATAGGGAAAAACTAAAAAAAAAAACTTACTCTACTATGTACTGGAACTTTCAAAGAAAATAAATCAAAGAAATTCATTGACCAGCTTGTTAAAGCAGCTTCTCTTCTTCTTTACCTTGGAATGCTTGATATGTATAAGCATCATCCTCTCACCATTACATGGCTAACTGGAATACCACACTCCATTGAAATCTGACACAAGGGGTGGCTTAGCTTGGAATTCATATCTCTAACTTTAATGAATTAAATCATCCTTTATGTCTTTGAAGAACAAAAAATCATCATCAACATCTTAAGAGAAACATATTCTTTCTAGCTGCTATGTTTTGTTCTTGTTGCTCAAAATGTTCAACTAATGTTGACCCAGGAAGGACCTCCTCATTCTCAACAATAAATGTAGGGAGTTCATTGAAAGGGGCATTTTCCATCTCATTCTCTTTATGCATTAATGAAATCTTCTTCCCCTACTACTCCTTCACACCTTGGATAAAATTTGGAATGACACCATCTTATTCATGGATAACATAGATTCTTGGTTTAGGTTCATTCATAAGCCTAAATGGATCCAAGTAGTCTTCCTCCTTATCAAAGAGAGTACAATTCATGTTTGTAGGACTAATCATGTAGTTAGGATCTATGTGATTAGTGGTTAAAGGATTCTACCATGATGGAGGTCTTTATGTCATTTCTAGTTATAAAAAACATTTGGGACCAATTAGTAACAATATACTCACCACTAATTTTAGAAATGAAATCTATGGATAAGAAAATGACAGAGTGTGTAGGGAGATCTATAATTGATATATCTTGAAAAATAGTGTATCTGAGAGATGCGTGTAGGGTTAC
Source organism: Cupressus sempervirens (assembly GCA_028749045.1). NCBI lineage: Eukaryota > Viridiplantae > Streptophyta > Pinopsida > Cupressales > Cupressaceae > Cupressus > Cupressus sempervirens. The sequence goes on from CM053792.1 coordinate 294,055,376, forward strand.
ATGTAAATCTTTGAATACCTCTACTATTCCACAAGAACTGCCATCTAATTGAGTGACCCCTTGAGTCATAGGCTCATACTTTATGCCTAGCTGATCAACAATCCTCTTAGGCATGATTGAGGTACTAGCACCAGAGTCTATCATGAAATTATGAATGATTTGATCTCTTATGATTAAAGAGATATAAAAGGGAGGTGGATTTATTTTCTTACTTTGATTTTCCTCCTTGTGGGGTTATGCATGGATGGTTGAATTTGACGATTCACCCTTTGTTAATATAGGAACATCCTTAGACTCTTCTTCCTTCTTGCAACTTCTTCCTTTACTCTAATTTTGAACTAGTGTAGCTGCCCCATTTTCTACCCCTAGGTCCATGACATGCATATCTACAACACTATTGTTCTTCTTACCTCTACCACCAAAATCCTCCCTACTGAAGATGGCATAAGAAGCACCTCCTTGCATTTGAGCTTGATATGAAAAATTGGACTAAATTATATCATACTATTGTCTTGAAGTTGTTGGTTTCTCTTGTACATCCAAGGCCTAAGAAAATGTACCTTGATCATTGAATTGATAACCATGCGTGTATCCTTGTTATTTTTGTGCGAGGTTATTCTGATGAACAATTGCTCGTGACTGATTTGGGGCTGCATAAGGCACACCATTGAAAGATTTGTTTTGGGTTTACGGAACCTACCCTTGATGTGTTGGTTTATTTGATTGCAGATTTTGATACCAAGGTTGAGGGGACCTAACAATTTTGGATTACTGTCCTTTGAGAGTTGTCACCTCATTTTAAAGGGCTTGAAATAGAAAAAAATGTTGACCAATAGCTTGTCTAATAGTTTTTGTTTCTAAGCTTTGATCTTGGAACTTCCTATCCATACTTTGCATTAAAATTTGTATCATTATCTTTAATTCTTCCATTTCATTTGAGGATGTAGAGGCTATTGGGGTTATGACCAGAGGATGGCATGTATATGTAGTAGGAATAGGGGCTATTGTAGGCTAATGAGTAGGCATGTCTAGGAAGAAAGGAATTAGAGGTCTTGGAGCTAATTTACCTCCTTGGATCAAGATATTCTCTACCCTTATTGAAATTTCATAGGTAGCTAGCAAGGTGTCTCCTCCTAGAGTTTGAAAATTAGTAGCAATATCACTATTAAAAGCTCTAAGGTAATGCAAGAAGACATTACCAGGAGTAGGCTTTACTGTAGTAGGTATTCTATCCCATGTTTTTTGAAATATATAATTAAAATAAGTCATGCATTCATGGGGTTCTCTTTTAATTGTAGCTAGCTACTCCAAAAGTGATAGGTGGTCATTTTTATCTTCAAAATTCTTACACAATCTTTCACTTAACTCATCCCAGTTAGTGATTGAATTATGTGGTAACCCCCTATACTATTGTAAGGCTTTTCCTTTTAGAGATGAAGCTAGAAATCTAACAACAACATCATCTTCTATAATTCCATGGATATTATAGATGTTTGAGACTTCTTGAATGTGCTATAAGGGAGAGATGGAGGTTTCGCCAGTGAAGTCTGGTAGACTTCTAAGAGCAACTATTGGGATGTCATGTCTTTCAGCTAAAATGAGAGGACTCCCACCATTGAAGGTGGAAAAAGCATGCACTCTAGGGAGGGCCATATGGAATAATGATCTATTTAGATGAAAATATGGTACCCTAGTTTGTGAGCTATCAACAAGAGGAGTAGAAAGAGATTTTGCAGGTGTATGTGCTACTACCGAACTACTAACTAGTGATAGAGAGAGTTTATTCCTTCTTCTTCTAGATTTGGAAACTAAAAGTTTAATATATTGAAATATACCTCTAGAAGATGCCCTTGTATGAGCTTTGGGCATGAATCACAACAACTTTAGTCTAGAAACCAAGATATAAAGATGGAGTTGCCAAGTACTTGAATGTCAGCCTCCTAAAGGCTGAAATGATAAGAGCAACACTATCTTCTTATCATATATTGAAGTCCTTTTCTTTGCCACTACTAAACTAATAGACTTAATAAATGCTTCAATATTTGTCCCACCAGGTGTGCCAAAAACTACCGACACAAACATTTGCACCCTTGCCTAAAGTTTTACCTAAAGGAAACCTCATGTAACATGGAAACAATCTCGAAAGTGTGGGACTTTGCAATTAGAGATTGAATCTCTGGAGAAGTTTGACTTCCTTACTATCAAGGTGCACCTAACCATTTCTTTAGAGGAACAGGGAGAAGGAATGCATAGAATCAAACTACCTATTCTAATCTAGAAGGGGTGATACACTAGATAGTATTGTTAAATATTATCTCTACCTAGGGAAGTACAATTCATCAATACAATTCTCAGATATACAAATTCTATCTTAAACTTGACTCAACAATCATGCACAAATTAGAGATCAATAAAATGATATAAGGAAAGAGCTTCATTATGTATCATCTAAAGATAAATAGAAAAAATGTATAACTGAAGAATGAAAGCAATACATCAATATAACGAAAGGAGATATTAAATGATATATTAATGAAAAAAGGAGATACAAAAGAGAATTATATTCATTCATAGGAAAAAGGGAAATTATAGTAGCTAGCATAGAATACAATGCTATAGAATTAGAAAAAAGACCAACCGTTGGAAAGGTTACAAAACTTTCTTTTATAGTTCAAGCATAGTTGATAAAACTTCTACTAGAAGCCAAAGCCAAGTACTACCATTAAATTTTGCAGAGAGTAATCATTGTTGAACCAAGGAAGATTTGATCTGGTGTGTGTCAATATGCAGAAAATCATGTCTTTCATACCAATTCTAAACTCGAAGAGACAAAAATGATGGCAATTATTCCATGGTTGAGTGAATGGATAACTTAGGGCAGAAATGAAATGTCCCATGCATCAAACAAGCATGGAGATCATCAAGAAGTAATTGTAGATGATCAAGGAATCCATTCACCATTAGAGAGTTGCTTCATGTCATGTCCGTAACCATGCTAAGTAAGTTGTATGATTATATGAATAATCAACCTCGTCATGTGGCCCAATAATATCTCAACATTTTGCCATTTCATCTAGTTTCCATCCTTTATTGACTTGTTGAGTACCTTAGATCCCAGCTTCATAGCCTGAAGTCATTTTGGCACATTAACTATTGTGACCTTGTGAAAGTATGTTTTTCCCTAGTCACCCTTTTGCAACTTATTATCCTTTCTAACTACATAGCCCTGCAAAACTGTGACAACCCATGTCTATGCTTGATCCCTACTTCAAAACTTATTTTTTAATTTATCCCCTTGACCATAACAACCCAAAAATTACCATGATCACCACTTCATAGTCAACTTATGGCTTAGCATTTAAAACTAGCAACTAGGTGAACAAGCATTTCCTTAGGTGTTCCTAATCACTTCGCCTAGTCATGGCTATCTCAAACACTTCAGTCTTTAAGGCCCCAACCATGCGAACACAACACTTTGAAGCATCCTTTCTATTTAGGTGACTATGTAACTAAGGCCATGCTAATAGATTCACTTAGTCACAATACAAAAACCATCTGGGCACTTAATTTCCATGTATCAATGAACAAAAGAAAAAATAGCCTCTTTGTTGAGTCGCAACATGAAATGTTATAATTAAGAGGAATGAATCAACTGTGTGATCAACATTAAATTGACCCTTTGAAATATCATCACGGTTAGGGCCTTAACATTTATTTTACCTATGAAACTGTGAAGCCATCATAATGACCACCATCACCTAGCATGACCTTAACTCAGGTTTTTATTTAACTCCCTATGATTCTATGAACAAGAGGATCACCACTTCACTTCCTTGACTCTGAGTTAAGCCTAACCTCCTGTGACTGTGTGAAAAAGGGAAGATCACAACATCACCACTTAAGTTGTTAACTCAGAAGTTGACACTATGAATGAGTGATTAAGGCAATCATAGCATCACCAACTTAGCTCCAAATTAGGCTTGAACCTTTGTGACCTTGCAAGAACATGTAAATTAGACTACTAGAGTTAATCTTTGCATGGTCGCAACTTGAAACTATTTGAACTCAAATCTGCCTATGATCATGTAACCAATGGCTAATCACATGTTTGCCACTTAAATCTAATTGTTAGTCGTTCAAGCTGTGAAGTTGCACTAACCATGAACTTGACCATTTCACACCATTACAACCCATTAGATGGTTAAATGCTAGCTCCCTATGACCAAGTGAAAATAGATAGTTGCATCATTGTAGCTTGAAAAGCCTTCTTTATTATGAAAGTTATAAGGCTTAGGGATATAAGGAAAATTCAAGATTTTTTTGTATCCCTATTGGTCAACATGACAATTAATGAATATGATAATGGACCTAGACATGAATATCACCCTGGTTTTCATGAGATTGGTAATATTTGGAAAACAAAGGGTTACAGGGGGGGGGGGGGGTGGGGAGAATGGTGAACAGTGACCTTGCAAAAACCTAACATGTCAACTAACAACTAGGTTGACCTTTTCCTTGCTGCTTTTTGAGAAAAATAGTTTCTAACTTAATTCTAATTCATCATTTTATTCAAGAATCCACACGTAGATATTCAAAAATAGGCCTAGATCTTTTTTTTATAGAGCTTGAATACATCCTCCTTTGGTATGTTTTAAGATGAATCTTTCATATTTCATTTCCTTTCATACTTTTGGTTAGAACCTATATCTTAATTAGGTTGTGTGTATTCGTTTAACATCTAGATCTACATTATTTAATTATTTAGTTCAGTTTTATAACACAAGGATTTAAGAGTGCATTCCATAATATTATATTCCTTCTTACAATTCAAATTTAGAATTGGCACCCTTTCTCTTTTAGGTCTTGCTGATCTAATTTGGATTTAAAAAGGGATCATATTTAGGGATTGTCTCTTTCCCTTCACACATCTTTTAAATGGCTTATTGGCAAAAATTGGAACTCTACATCCTATTAAAATGGTTCTATTTTTTCCCTAAATATTTTGGTGAACTTGACCTCATGTCCCTTTCTTATTGGAGTTAGCTTGTTTACATTGGATGTTTCCCTTCTTTTGGTGAACCTGACATTTTCCCCCTTCTTATGGATTTTGAAGTCAGATCCTTTGATCTCCCTTATTTCCTTCTTTACATTAGATTTCTTTATCTCTTCTTTGTACATCTAGATCTAGTATTGTTTTCTCTAATAGTATTTACCTAGATCTGTCAATTTTATCGATTTTTTAACATTGAGTATGTACTTTTCATGGTCTATTGTTCAAATATTTATTGGATCTTGTATACATTTTAATGGCAAAATGATTAGTGGGATCTACTCTATATGCACTTATCTTTTCTTCATATTGCAAAAATACTTTAAAGAATTTTCCAAATAGTATTCCCTTATCTTTGACATAAAACATCACCCTCCTATCAACTTAGATATAACATATTATCTTCCTCTTTATGGAGATGAGTGGAAAAATGATATTGGTACTCCTTCTAATATAGGCCTTGACTATGGGGATGCATTTCTTGATGGTAGCCCTACATCTTATTTTAATCCTCCCCCTTTTATAGACATGTCAATTCATGATTATTCCTCTATAGTGTGCTTTATTGAGAGATGTCCCTTTTATTGATAATGCTACTATTTGGGATGAACCTCTAGATAAAAATCTTGACTATTCTCTCCCTCACAAAAAATATAACATGATTATTGACACCTTTTGTTTTCAACATGAAAATATTAATGTTTCTTCTTCTTACATATCCTCTACCTAGTGACATTTTAGAGAAAAAATAAGGCATTATAAATATTTTCATCACTATGACCTTGCCTTCATTTTATGCTCTTAGTACAAATGAAATATTAATAGAAATCCACAGTCCCTTTTCTAAGGATTCCTTGGGAAAAGAGGATAATAATAATATCCCTAATTCTCTTCCTTCTAGTGATGAGTCTATTGAGAGGAAATATATTAATCAAGTTAATCTCGTTCAACCTAGTCTCACTCTCAAGGGTTATCCTTCACTAAATAAACCTATTGTTACCCTTAAGGGTTGTCCATCCATAACTCTTAAAGGGCAATGTAGCAATTATAAGGATTATCATATGGTGTCTCACACCTATCATACAAGGAATAATCCTCAACCTACTACTTCTATTTTTCCTTCTCAACCCATTCTTCCTCTTCTACCTCAGCTTTCTCAAAATCTTGGAATGGATAATGATTTGGTATCACAATTATTGGTACAAGGATGAATTGAACAGCTAGGGCCAAAGGCACACCTAACTATCCAAACACCTTGGTGAGTAAACACAATGGAAGCAAAAACAAAGAGAACAACACTAATGAGAGAGAGAAAAAAACACTTTTATTGATTCATCAAATTATTAGCATACATGCCCAGCTATAAGGCCTTCTAAGTTATGACTAGATAAAAAATACAACTTCAAGATCTATGATCTATCTTCAAATTTATAATTTCAAAAATATGTGCTATGAACTCTCTAAGTCTCGACCTAAACTAAACCAAATAACTTTAATTATAATTGCCAAAATGGCTTACAAAAGATTCTAGATCATTACATAATATAAAAGCCAACCTCAAAATGATCGACACTCATCCCTAAACAAGATCCTATCATTAAATTCACAATCCAAATTAAATACACAAGTTGAATCATACTAAGAACTAATCAGAAACAAAATCAGTCAAAGAAGGACTCAAGATCATTAACTATCAGGTTCAATTAGTGCATGAACGAACACTCGGTCAACACTAAACAACTTGGTCAACACTGCTAGAACTCGGTTAACACTAGACAACTCATTTAACACTACTAGAGCTTGGTTAAAACTACTATATGTTGGAAATGTTTTAGAATAACTGAGGGGGGGGTGAATCAGTTATCCAGGGTCTAAATGCCTTAATAATACTTTTTCACTAATTACAGTGAGCCCATTGAACTACTCATCCATCCAAGCTTAAAACAACCATCTTAGCAAGTTACAACAAATGAACATGCAAGAATAAAACATGCAAGATCAACACATGACACAGTGATTTAAGTGGAAACCCAATTCGAGAAAAACCACTAGTAACATGCTACTCAATTCTCACTCTTCTAAAGTGATGCCCTATTAAAGGTCTGCCCCGTTAAAGGCTTACAACACACTATTAAATGTGACCTTGTTAGAGGATTTCACCATACTATTAGGAATGAGCCTAGTCAAAGGACTTTGGAACATTCACTTGAAATGTCACCTTGTTAAAGGATTTACAACATGGCTATTAAACCAACCTAAGTCCATAGGATTTATACTAACTGTTAAAATTGCTAGAGAGTAACAATAAATGCTTTTGATCTAATACAACTCACAACATATCTTGTAGATTTTAGATCACACTTCAGTTCAATCCTTTTCTTGGCTTCAATCACTGCGACTTTGACAACTTGTCTCTTCAAGCTTCATCTCCTTGATTCTTCTTGCTCATCATACCAATGCAATCATCTTCTGTTGTCATCTATCAAAACAGAGTTTCTGTGCTCTCTTCCTCCTTAGCACCTTCTTCAACACTTCATGCTTTCATGCTTGACCAAATCTCTTGCTTCATGACCTTATGACTCCTTAAATAGAAATCTAGAATACTTTTCCCACTCAATTCTCCGTCTCCAACTTTAGGGTTTCCATAGATTAGGTAGGATACAAAGTATCTATCCCATATCTCATTTTTTCTAAAAAAATTGTCTAGAATAAAGTTGTATTCACCAAAAACATTTTATATAGTGTTCTATGCCACCAACTCATCATTCTTATCTTCTATCTGGTTCACAAAATTCTAGATAGCAACCACGTCGACTTAGATTTGGAAAATCTTTGACTTTTCAAAATAATGCAACAGCTCGACACTTTTGACTTTCTGATGCTTAGCACATGAACACATCTTGACACTTGATCTTCACTTGGCAATTGATTTTTACTCGGCACTTGATTTTTACTCAGCACTTGATCTTCTCGTATATTGTCAATACATCACTTTATCATTGTCTTAACTGATCTTTGCACTTCATTCCAAAACCATAACTCAACCTCTCCCTTAGGTGCTTTCGTTACATCTTATTGATTCCTCATCAATCAACTAAGTGATAGTTCTTAGATCTTATAAGCAATTTCCATTCCAGCAAATAGAAAGTTTGACATTAGTGACAAAATAATGATTGAACACATTCTATAGCAACAATATCTTTTATACAATGATCTGTTTCAATCAGATCACAACAATCTCCCTCTTTGGCATTGATGGCAAACCAAACTGATCAACCAAAACTAATTGATCAACCAAGTTAACAAAATTTTAACTAGGCTAAAATAGTAAGTCAAATGCCAGAAAGAAAAATTGTTGACTTTTGTATTTCCCTCTGATCTTATTCCTTCTGATCTGTCTTTGATTTTGTCTTCTGAGCTGTTCCTTTTGAGAGTTGATTAGTGTCAGTTATTCCTCTATTTCAAGAATTTGACCAATTGTAGCTATTTTCTCCCTCTTTAATCATTTCCCTATGTTTTCTACTTTCTCCCTCTTTCTTTGCTTTGATCAATTTTTTCTATTTCTCCCTCTTTGACAATAATGCCAAAGACACATTATTTCAACATCTTATCATGCAACTGTAGCATTTTTCAAGACCTTCCAATATCTCCCTCTGTCACCTTGCTTGTGACTTGTTTGGAATGTTAGTACTTTGATTACTTCAGGCTAAACCTAAAGTAAGTACCCTCTGCATCAACTTATATCATCTGATCAATCAACTTACTTGATGCAGGGTAGTCTTGTTGTTACTTAAGCTACCTTGGTTAGGGGTATCACCCCTAACTTACCTGTAAGATATTCAAATGCATCTTTAGGTAATGGTTTTGTGAAGATGTCAACAGTTTGTTCTTTTGTATTGATATATTCCATCTTCACTTGCTTTTCTTCCACCAATTCTCTTACATAGTGATACTTGATTGCAATATGCTTTGTTTTGGCATGCATCATAGGGTTCTTTGATATGTTGATAGCACTTGTGTTATCACAATAAAGTATCACAGGTTTAGTTATTTCTTCCTTAATTCCTTTCAATAGATGCTTGATCCACACAATATTTGTACAATTTATAGCAGCAGCAACATACTCAGCTTCTGTTGTGGACTGTGATGTACAACTTTGCTTTTTACTAGTCCAAGTGACTAATCTTTTTCAAAAGAAAAGTGCTCCTCCATTGGTTCTTTTTCTATCATCTATGTTACCTCCCCAATCTGCATCAGTGTAGTCCTTTGAATCAAAATTTTTAGTCCTCTTGTAGTACAAACCAAAATCTTTTGTACCTTTTAGATACCTCATTATTCTCTTGATAGCCATAAGATGATTGTCTCTTGGGTTTGCAAAAAATCTTGCCACTATTCCAATGGATAAAGCAATATCTGGTCTACTGTGTACAACATATTGTAGTTTTCCAATCATGGATCTGTACATTTTCTAATTTACTTTACCTGAATCATCATTCTTAGATAACTTATTTCCTATTGCCATTGGTGTACTTACTAGTTTTGATTCATCTAAGCCAAATTTTTTGAGTATTTCCTTGATATATTTTGATTGGGTTACAAATATACCATGTTTTAATTGATGTACTTGCAATCCAAAAAAAAAATTGATCTCTCCAAACATTGACATCTCAAATTCATGTCTCATTTGATCAGCGAAATCTTTGCATAAAGCATCTTTTCCTCCAAATATTATATCATCAAGAAAGATCTCAGATACCAATACATATTTACCTTTCTCTTACTTGATATATAGATTTCTATTGTCAACTATTTTTTCAAATCCTATCTTGATAAGATATTTGTGAAGTCTCTCGTACCATGCTCTAGGTGCTTGTTTCAAACCATAGAGTGCTTTGTGTAGTTTACAAACCATATCCCTATTGTTCTCATCAACAAATCCCTCTTGTTGTTCAATATAGACTTCCTCTCGCAATATACCATTCAAAAAAGTAGACTTTACATCCATTTGATAAACTTTAAAACCTTTATATGCAGCATATGCAAGTAAAGTTCTTACTCCTTCCATTCTAGCAACAGGGGAAAATGTTTCCCCATAGTCTAATCCTTCTTCTTGAGCATAACCCTTACATACTAGTCTGGCTTTGTTTCTAGTAATCTCACAATTTTCATCTAGCTTGTTTCTAAATATCCACTTGGTGCCAATCACATTCTTGTCAGCTGGTCTAGGAACCAAACTCCAGGTTTTGCTCCTCCTTATTTGATCAACCTCTTCTTCCATAGCTTTATACCAGTCACCATCTTGTAATGCATCATATACTGTGTTAGGTTCAAATTTTCTTAACAGACATGATTCATTTCTTAATCTATTCCTTGTCATTGGTCTTGCATCTTTGTCACCAATTATCTGTTCAACAGGGTGATGTCTTTTCACATATTTGGATAATCTTGGTTTTGTCCTTGTTTCCATGTTTGATCTTTTAGATTTAGGGTCACTATGCACTTCATTGTCAGGTAGTTCTACATCTCTTTCATGTGTATTGACTTCAAAATTAGAATGTGCATTTTCTTCATTCTACAACTCGGCTTCTGAATGTAGCTCAACATTCACTGGTTGTGACTCAGCTGAAACTGAAACTTGCTGTCGAATCCCAATTTGATTGATAGCATCCTTGTCAATAGGTATTCCTTCATAAGAATACAAAAAGGTTCTGTAGTCATCCATTCTCTTTGGTTCTTCAACTTGGACTTTTGTATGCTCATCAAAGTTTACATTTGCACTTTCCACAATTTTGTCAGTGTTAGTATTTAATCACTTATAAGCTTTACTTCTAGTGGAGCAACCAAGGAATATGCCTTCATCACTTTTTGCATCAAATTTTCCATTTCTAGTATCTTTAAGGATAAAGAATTTGCAACCAAATACTTTGAAATGCTTTACATTGGGTGAGTGACCATACCATAATTCAAAAGGTGTTACATTTGTACCTTTCTTGGCTTGTACTCGGTTTAGTGTATGAACAACCACACTTATAGCTTCTCTCCAATATTTCAGAGCAATAGTCTTTTCCATTATCAATGTTCTGGCATAGTCAATCATAGATCTATTTCTTCTCTCAGCAATTACATTCTGTGGGGGAGTCCTTTGAGCTGATGTTTGTCTCTTGATTCCATTGTCATTGAAAAATGTCTCAAATTCATTTGATGTGAATTCTCCACCTCTGTCTAATCTCAAGAATTTCAAACTCTTTCCTATTTCTTTTTCAACTCTAGCTACATACCACTTAAACATTTGAAAAGCATCAAATTTTTGCTTTAAGAACATAACAATCATCATCTTAGAATAGTCATCAACAAACAACATTATATATTTATTTCCTTTGTAGCTTTGTACTACTATTGGACCACATAAATCAGTATGGACTAACTCAAGTACTTCTTTAGATGTATAGTTTTTACTCTTGAAAGTTGACTTAGTCATCTTTCCTAGTTGACATTGTTTGCACATGATGTTGTCAGGCTTCTTCAGTTTAGGTAAACCTCTGACTTTCTTCATTTTACTGATATTGACCAGATTATCAAAGTTGACATGACATAGCCTTCTATGCCATAACCATTCATCATCAAATTTTGCAACAAAACAAGAAGCATTTTCCATATCAAGATAAAATCGATTACTTCTTGTTTGATCTCCTTTTCCTATCAATTTTCCATCAGTATCATAGATTTTTGTAGTTTTGTTTCCAAATTCTACTTTGCACCCTGCATTGCCTAACTGTGAGACACTCAACAAATTGTAGTTTAGTCCTTCAACATAGTATGCATTATCACATGAAATTTTCTCTATAAGCTTAATGGAGCCTTTTCCTTTGATTTGACATGGAGCATCATTTCCAAATCTAACACTATTTCCATCATACTAAGTAAAGTCAAAAAAGTTACTTTTGTCTCCTGTCATGTGGTGTGAGCATCCACTATCTATGATCCATCTGTCATTCTTGTTCATACATGTTACCAGTGCTATAGGTTGTTCTTCATTAGATTGGTCCTTCACAGCCACATAAACAACTTCATCATCACTATCATCGGAATTCTCTTCAATGATATAGAACTTCTTGTCCTTGTCTTTGTAATCTCTCTTATCATCTTCTCTTCTATTTTTGTACTTGATGCCTTCCTTGTAATCCTTTTCTGTGTACACCTTGCAGCAATATGTCCTACTTCATTGCAATTGAAACAAATGATAGGTAGCTTATCCTTGAATTTTCCTTTGCCTCTGTGAAATATTCTAACTAGTAATGCTTCCAATTGTTTCACATCTTCCTCATCAGTGCTACTATCACTGGATACATATTTCATCTTTCTTCCCTTCTTTGATTTCACCTGTTCAGTATCTTTTAGTGATAGCTTGGCCTTGAAAGCAGATTCAACATTCTCAGGTCTGTAGTTGTCAAAGTTAGATAACTCAAATGCTGTGAGTCTTCCCACTATACCTTCAAAACTTAGATTGTTTCCTATCACACATCTTAGCTCTTGTATAGCTGATACTCTAATAGCATAGATAGGGAGCAAGGTTCTTAAGAACTTACTATTAATAGTATCATCATCTAATTGACCATTCAAACATCTTATTGCACTTACCACTTCCTTTATTCTAGAGGCATAGTGAGCAACATTCTCACTTTCCTCCATTTTCATGTCATCAAACTTTCCTCTAAGGCTTTCTCTTTTTGCTCTTTGGACATTTTGATCTCCTCCATAGATGTCAAATAGGGCTTTCCACATCTTAAATGTAGTGTCACATCCTTTGATATAATTGAATTCAGCATAGTTGAGTGCAGAAGCAATCTCCAGCATTGTCTGATTGTGTTCCTATTTGTTTTTCAAATCTTCTATAGTAAGAGTACCAGTTGGATCAACATGTTTAGTAGAAATTGAATTTTGGGCATAATCTCCTATGGTTCCAAGATGCAGCTTCATCAAACTTTTCCATGCAACAAAGTTGTCTTTATTGAGCTTGGGAACTTCTCTCTTAGGCATTTTGATCTTTTTTGCTTCTAGTTCCTTTAAACTAAATCAACAGCAAGGCTTTGATACCAATTGTTGGAAATGTTTTAGAATAACTGAGAGGGGGGGTGGATTAGTTATCCAAGGTCTAAATTCCCTAATAATACTTTTTCACTAATTACAGTGAGCCCATTGAACTACTCATCCATCCAAGCTTAAAACAACCATCTTAGCAAGTTACAAAAAATCAACATGTAGGAATAAAACATGTAATATCAACACATGACATAGTGATTTATGTGGAAACCCAATTCGGGAAAAACCACCAATAACATGCTACTCAATTCTCACTCTTCTGAAGTGATTCCCTTTTAAAGGCCTACCTTGTTAAAGGTTTACAACACACTATTAAATGTGACTTTGTTAGAAAATTTCACCATACTATTAGGAATGGGCATGGTCAAAGGACTTTAGAACATTCACTTGGAATGTCACCCTGTTAAAGGATTTACAACATGGCTATTAAACCAACCTAAGTCCATAGGATTTATACTAACTGTTACAATTGCTAGAGAGTAAGAATAAAGGCTTTTGATCTGATACAACTCACAACATATCGTGTAGATTTCAGATCACACTTTAGTTCAATCCTTTGCTTGGCATCAATCATTGTGGCTTTGATAGCTTGTCTTACTTTCAAGCTTCATCTCCTTGAATCTTCTTGCTCATCATACCAATGCAATCATCTTCTGTGGTCATCTATCGAAATAGAGTTTTTGTGCTCTCTTCCTCCTTAGCACCTTCTTCAGCACTTCATGCTTTCATGCTTTCATGCTTGACCAATTCTCTTGCTTCGTGACCTTTTGACTCCTTAAATAGAAATATGGAATACTTCTCCCACTCGATTCTCCCTCTCCAACTTTAGGGTTTCCATAGATTAGGTAGGTTACAATGTATCTATCCCATATCTCATTTTTTTCTAGAAGCTTCATCTGGAATCTAGTTGTATTCGCCAAAAACATTTTACATAGTGTTTTGTGCCAACATCTCATCATTCTTATCTTCTATCTGGTTCACAAAATTCTAGATAACAAGCATGTTGGCTCAAATCTGGAAAATCTTTGACCTTTCCAAATAATGCAGTAGCTCGACACTTTTGACTTTCTGATGCTCAGCACATGAACACATCTTGACACTTGATCTTCACTCGACACTTGATCTTCACTTGGCACTTGATCTTTACTCGGCACTTGATTTTTACTCGCCACTTGATTTTTACACAACACTTGATTTTTACTCAGCACTTGATTTTTAATCGGCACTTGATCTTCCTGTATATTTTCAATACATCACTTTATCATTGTCTTAACTGATCTTTGCACTTCATTCCAAAACCATAACTCAACCTTTCCCTTAGGTTCTTTTGTTACATCTTATTGATTCCTCATCAATCAACTAAGTGATAGTACTTGGATCTTATAAGCAATTGGCATTCAAGAAAATAGCAAGTTTGACATCAGTGACAAAATAATGATTGAACACATTCTGTAGCAATAATATCTTTCATACAATAATCTATTTCAATCAGATTACAACACTATAATGAACAAAAGAGTAGGATTACAAGACAACCCAGGATGCTCCTGCATTAGACAACTAGGGTTGAAAGAAATGATTCTCCTAAATCATGTGAGTTTCACAACCTAAGCTAAATCCAACTCAGATTGAGAAATCCATGTAGCATCTTTAATGGTTTTTTTTCCGCTTTACCAAATATTTATAGTAATCTTTTCCTCTTGTGCTCTTAACAACTCTCTGATCCAATATCTATTCAACCTCTTCAATTTGCTTCTTAGGATAATCATCTGACACATAAACTTCATCATCTTACTCATGATACTTATAAAAATCAACAACATTGAGTATAGGAGATATATCCATGTTATGAAATAATTCAACTTCATAAGCATTACAACTATCAAACTTCCTAAAGATCTTACAAGGTCAAAATTTCTTCATCTTCAACTTATTGTATGTTCCAATAGGAAATCTTCATTTTAGAAGCTAAGTACCATAAATCTTCCTTTCTTCAAATGAACCATCACCTCATCACCAACTTCAAAAACATGATGTCACCTAGATTTTTCAACATTCTCCTTATACTTCTGATTACTTTGTTCCAACTTCAACTTTACTTCCTAATGCAAAGTCTTTATAAAATTAGAAAATATATTCCCTTCAACACTTATCTTATCTTCATCAGCAACATCCCTCAATTCTAATATTCCTCTAGGTTGCATTCTAGTAATTATCTCAAAGGTGTTTTCCCCATGTTCCTATTCACATTATTATTATATAGAAACTTAGCTTGTGCCAATATCATATCCCAATTACCAGGCTTATCTCCAACTAAACATCTCAAAAAATTATCCAAGCTTCTATTCACAACCTATGTCTATCCATCTATCTATGAATGGAATGTAGAACTAAATCTAAATTCAATACCTATCTTCTTTCACAAAGTCCTCCAAAAGTAACTGGCAAACTTAATGTCTCTATCATAAATAATACTTTTTGGTAATCCATGCAAAATAACAATCTCTTTGAAGAAAATCTCAGCAACATGCATAACATCTGATGCCTTCTTACATGGTATGAAATGTGCCATCTTAGAAAATCTATCCATCATAACAAATATGGAATCATACCCTCTTGATACCTTAGGTAATCTAAGAACAAAATCCACACTAATGTCACTCCAAGGTTTCTTAGGAACAAAAATAGGTGTATACAATCTAGTATTCTAACTTACTCCTTTTTCAACTTGACAAATTCCACAAATCCTTACAAACTTTTGAACATCCTTATAAATATATTGCCAATAATACTTATCTTTCAACAAACTCAATGTCTTATCAATGCCAAAATGTCTAGCCAATCCACCACAATTATTTTCTTTAATCAAATTAATTCTCATACAACTTCTTGCTATACATAACTAAATTTCTTTGAACAAAATACCTTCTTGAATGAAATACTCATCATACTTACTCATGTGATCTGATAGATTTGGTGCTTTGCACTCTCTCCATGCCTCAGAAAAATGAGGGTCAGTATCATATAATTCTTTCATTTCATCAAAACCAAGAACTTCAACCTTCATCTCAATCAATAAAGAACATCTTCTACTCAATACATCGATAACTCAATTAGTAACTCCACTTTTATGCTTTGATCACAATTGTGAAACTCAAAAAATGTTTAAAACACTTCATATGTCTCTGATTCAATTTAATTTGACTTCCCAAATGCTGTAAAAATTTATGATTAGTATATAACACAAACTCCTTAGGAATCAAATATTGTCTCCACTTCTTCAAGGCTTGAAAAATAGCATAAAACTCTTGTTCATACACATAATATCTCCTTTTAGCATCATTCAACTTCTCACTAAAGAAATAAATAGGTTTGCCTTCTTGAATTAACACAACTCCTATTGCACTACCACTTGCATCACATTCAACTTGAAATACCTAATTGAAATTAGACAAAGCCAATATAGGTAACTCAACAACCTTTTGTTTCAAAGTCTCAAAACTTTTATTAGCTCCATGTGTCCACTTAAAATCCTTTTTATCTTCTCTCATTGTCTCAGTCACAGCATTACAAATAGAATTGGAATTCTTTATAAACTTCTTGTAGAAACTAGCCAAACCATGAAATGATCTTACCTCACTCACATTCTTAGGTGTAGGCCATTCTAAATTTTTGTTACCTTCTTAGGAACACTTTTTCAACTTAATCATCAACTTCTCCTCTTTCAATCTCTACAATACTTGTCTAACATGCTCAAGATGTTCTTCCTTAGTCTTACTAAATATCAAAATATCATCCAAATTAACAATTACAAACTCATCTAAGAATCTCTTGAGAACTTCATTCATCAACCTCATGAAAGTACTAGGTGCATTAATGGAACCAAAAGGCATTACCAACCATTCATACAAACCATTTTTTTTTAATCTTGAAGGAAGTATTCCATTCATCACCTTCTTTGATTCTAATCTAATGTTAACTACTCTTCAAATCAATCTTGGTAAAATAATTTTCTCCACTCAAACAATCCATTATGTCATCCATCCTCAGAATTGGAAACCTATATTGCACTATGATCTTGTTAGTAGCTCCGGAATTAGCACACATTCTCCATTCTCCATTATTCTTAGGTGCTAAAATATTAGGTACAACACATGGGCTCAAAATTTCTCTGATCAAGCCTTTATGTGACAACTCATGCACTTGTCTTTCAAATTCTTCATTATCTAGAGGTGTCAATCTATATGCTGCTTTATTCAAAAAACTATCTCTAGGAATCGGGTCCATACAATGACTTATACTTCTTATTGGTGGTAAACCATCAAGTATATCCTCTGCAACAATTTATTTATACTCATTCAATAACCTTTCAATTTCTTTTGGCACTTGGTCAATACTACCAGCTTCTGTTGTCACTTGGTTTCTACTAAGCTCTATCACTTGATTATTATTGTCTGTCACTTGGTTATGACTAGCATAACTCAATCTCCTAGGAATTAAGGAAAAATATTTGATTCTTCTTCATTTCCTTCTCAAATTTCTTTCCCTTGATCACACAAACTCAAACAACAATACAATTAACCTCATCTAGACTTTCAATCAAAGGCAAGAATAATTTTTTTCTCCCATTTCCCAAATAGTATATCGATTCAAGCTTCCATCATGTACAACATATTTATCATATTGCCAAGGTCTACCCAACAATATATGACAACAATCCATAGGTGTAACATCACACAATACTTCATCAAAGTAATTTCCAATCTTGAACTTCACAACACATTGTTCACTTACCAATATCTTATGTTCATTCAAGATCTAGGAAACATGATAGGGTTTAGGATACATCATCTTTGTAACTAGCTCCTCTAATGACAATTTTTTTGAACTTCCAATGTCAATGATCATGTTGCAAAATTTTCCTTCCATCTTACGTTTAGTCTTGAAAAGACTTCTCCTAAGGACACATTCCTCATCAACTCCCTTACTACACAAAGTTATTCTCACCATCAAATTTTTCCTAGCCTTAGGTCCACTCGGTCAACCCTCAAGATCTCCTTGAATCATAGAATTTATGTTACCTTGTTCATTCTCACTAGAGGATCTAAACTCAAAGGATCTATGCCCTTCTTTACCACATCTAAAACAATTACAATGAAAACCACCTCTAGAATAAGAATGACCTCTTCATCAGTAAGAAATGGCACCTCCTCCGTAAGAATTACCACCTATCCATTCAGTCTTACCTTTGTCATCATTTTTCCATTTAGATTTACCCTCATCTTACACAAAATTGTCAGACATGTCACCTTCTCCATAGGATCTACTTCTACCTCTCTAGAATCTACAACCTCTACCTCTGTATCTTTGTTCATGCTTCTTTTTCAAGATCTCCTCAGCTTTCAAGGAATATTGGTATTCTTCTTCTACACTTTCCAATTTCAAAAAACTTATTTCATCTTGAATTTTAGATCTCAATCCATTGAGATACCTTGCAACTTTCCCAACTTCATCATCCACATGTCTAGATCTAATGTCTAATCGATAGAATTCCTTAGTATACTCCTTCACACTCATGTCCCTTTGTCTCAAATTTTGCATCTTCCTCAATAAGCTAACTTGGTAATCAATAGGAAGGAGCTTCTTCTTCACCTTGTTCACCATTTTTAGCCAATTCTTGATCTTCTCATTTCCTCTTCTTTGTCTATCAGATTGCAAATGCTCCCACCACAGTGAGGCATGACCTTTCAACTTAGTGACTACAATTTTCACTTTCTTATTATTAGGGGTGTTTTCAAACTCAAAGAGCTTCTCCATATCAAAGATACAATCCAATAGAATATTGGTTTCCAATTTTCCATCATAAGGAACAACTTCTACAATAGGCTTTGGATGTTCCCTATAAAACACTCTCAATAATCTTTCCTCATCTTGATCTTCCTCAAATTATGGAATAAGATTTGGTGTCATTACTTCATCATCACTCAAATCATCTAGATGTGCTCCTCTCCTCTAGGCTATCTGCACAAAATCTAATATGGTTGCAATTTGTCTCAACATGTCCATAATAGTAGTGTCAACATTTCCTCTACCTGAAACCATCTTTACAAATTCATTCTTTCAAGATCATAACCCTCTGCAAGTTATAGGTCAAATCCATAGATCTACCACCCTACAACCAAATTCAACTTATGGTTCTACAACTGACTATCCAAACACCTTGCTGAGTAAACACAATAGAAGAAAATGCATAGAGACCAACACCAAGGAGAAAGAAAAAACACTTTTATTGATTCATCAAATTATCAGCATACATACCTAACTATAAGGCCTTCTAGGTTACGACTGATACAAAATACAATTTCAAGACCTATGATCTAGCTTCAAATTCACAATTTCAGAAACATCTTCTCTAAAATCTTTGTCCCTACCTAAACTAAACCAAATACCTCTATGTATACTTTCCAAAATGTCTTATAGAAGATTCTAGATCATTATATAATAGAAAGGCTAAACTCAAAATGGTCTACACTCATCCCAAGACAAGATCCTATCATTAAATTCATAATCTAAATTAAATACACAAGTCAGCTCATACTAAGAACTAATCATAGATAAAAATGGTCAAAGAAGGACCCAAGCATAAACAAATATTAGGTTCACTCAGTGCATGAAGGAACACTTGGTCAACACTGAATAGCTTGGTTAATAGTGTAGGAACTCGATCAACACTAAACAACTCAATTAACACTACTAGAACTTGGTTAACACTGTTGGAACTTGATTAACACTAGATAGCTCAGTTAACACTGTCAGAACTTGGTTAAAACTACCAAAATGAACAAAAGAGTAGGATTACAAGGTATCCCAGGATGCTCTCACATCAATTATGTAGTAACCCCACAAATATTTCTCTCTGGAAACTTCTTCAAACATCTCCTAGATATCATGAAGCCTTGAAAAAATCTTTAGCTACTCTTCCAACTCCACCTCCTAATCAAAATAACATCAATTCCTTTTTATAATGTATGAATTCTACAATTGTCTCACCTCAAATTGTGTTTACGAATGATGATTATTCTCAATGGAAACCTTATTCATAGAACCTTTAATTGATAATGGGTCTAGGCTTAATATTTGTAGTATGGATATGCTCAAAGAAGTCAAAGTCGATCTTTCACATATGAAAAATATAATCCTATTAATTTCTTTGATACTATTTCTAAGAAAATTTTAGGCACTATCACTTTACCTATTAAAGTAGGTGTACATATTCTCAATACTATTGGAACTATAATTAGAACAATTGTTATGTTGTCATTGATGTCAAACCTTATCGGTGAGATAACTATTATCTGAGTAGAGTTCCATATCAAGATGATTGATGACGAGGATTTGAGAAGAAGAGATAACAAAAGGACCTAGATGAAATGTTGAGTTATGTGAAACTACAATGGGCACTTGATTAGTTAGACCTTGACAAGATAATGTGATTGTTTAATCATAACCTAAGTGGAGAAGATAGTTGTATTAAATCCTAGAAGAAATCATCAATAGAAGACAAAATGCATAGACTTGCCGAGAAAAAGAGTAGAAGATTAAGGAGCTAGAATACATGCTGAGTGATGCTATTGTTGATTGAGCAACATGATATAGTGTCAATCAAGCATCAGTATCAACCGAGTAGAACAATTAGTATTGATGACCGATCGAGTGTCAACAATCGAGATTATGTGAGTAAATCTTGATTTCTAGATGACATAGTTAAATTATTAGAATATAGAAAGCATGTTGAAGATAAGGATGGATGACCTAGAGAATTTAATGCATAATAAACCATTTTTTTGTGTTCCTAGGCATGGATTCAAAGAGAATTTTGGAGAAGTATCTAGAAGGGGAGAAGGAAAAGGAAATGGTGGAAGGATTCAATGAATCTAACCAATCCCTAAGATCTATAGTGATGTTTAAGTAGAACAAGATAAAAAAAACCTTTTTAAGGAGGCATGAAGGTAACCTAATCAAGTTTTAGATGTGTGTTGATGCTATTGAATGTCAAACTTAAGCAGTAGGGTGACAAGAGTTGTGAAGAGGCGGAGTGTGATCGCTTGAAGGTATGCCAAGTAGATTAGAGACAAAGATGACAATGGAGGTTAGTTAGTGGATCAACATATGAGCTACATTGTGATCTATATTTGAAAAACTAGTTGTTTAACCCGTTGTTACTTTCTAACCATTATATCAATTTGAAATCCTTTCATCAAGGTTGATCTAATAGTCATTTGTAAATCCTTTCCTCAAGGTGAAATTCTAATACATGGTAACTAAATCCCTTAACATGGTCACATTCAATAGTGTGTATTATAACCTTTAACAAGGTTGGCTCCTCATAGAGCTCACTTTAGAAAAGGGAAAATTGGTAGCATGTTACTTTCCCAAATTAGTTTTCCACATTAAATCTTGATGTCATACTTGTGTGGATATAATCTGAGATGTTTTACTATTAATGTTTTACATTCTTTAATTTTTATGTTAATTATTATTTTTTATAGAGTCTGAGCTACTTAATCATTAGATTTGAAGTAATTAAAAGTTGAATTGGTACATCTAGACTTGAGGATAACTGATTCACCCCAACCCTCCTCTCAGTTATTCTAAATCATTCTAACAATTGGTATCATAGAATTGGTGCTTGTTAATAAAATTTTGAAGGTACTTGAAGCTAAAGATCAAGATGTGCAAGAAGGAATTGCCAAAGCTAAATAAGGAGAACTTCCCTACATAATAGAGTTTGGTGAAGTTACATATGTAGAGATACCAAGACCTTTGAAATCCCAATAAATGAAACAGAAGCAAGAACAAAATCATGCAATTTTAGAGATTGTATTATCCCTAAGATATATTGAGTTTGATGGCATAAATGAGTGCTCTACTACCAATAAAATATGGGATACACTATAGACTATCTATGGAGGAGACACAAATGTTTTAAGAGAAAAATCATAGAGCTTGAGAGGATAGTTTGATGAGATAAGAATGATTGAAGGTGAAACTATTTCTCAATACTATGGATGGGTCAAAAAGGTGGTAAATGCTACAAGAGGATCCAATGGAAAGATTGATGATGAAACTATTATCAACAAGGTACTTAGAACCCTAATTCCTATATATGCTATTATAGTCTCTAAAATACAAGAACTGAGATGTACTCTTGGTAACAATATGACTTTGGAAGGATTAGTTAGTAGACCTATTACTTTTGAATTGCTAAATTTTGATAATTTTACTCCTACTACTATTTAATCATCTTGCAAATCTTAACTGGTTCATAATAAGAAAGGAAAAGGAAAGTGTGTGAATAATGATAGTGATATCTCTAATGAGATTGAAGCATTAATGAATAGAAGAATTCCAAGTAGAAAATCAAAATTCAAAGTTAAAGTTCCTATAATATGTTTATCATGTAACAAAGTTGGTCATATTGCTACAAGGTGTCCTAATAGAGAAGACAAGGATGAAAGAAGGGAAAGAAAGTATAAAGGTAGAAGAGATGAAAGAGACAAAAGAAGAAACAAGGGCTATATAGATAAAGGTAAGAAATCTTCTCATATTTCTGAAGAAGAAATTGACAATGAGTCTGATAGTAATGATGAGGAAGTTGTCTATGTTGCTATGAAAGAAGATTTTGATGAAGATGAGAAAATTACATTAATTTCATATGTGAGTAAAGGTGGTAGATGGATAATTTATAGTGGATGTTCATATCACATGAGTGGTGATAAAAGTAAGTTTAAAATCTTAGAAAAATATAAAGTAAGCTGTATCAATTTTGGTAATGATGCACTATGTCTTGTGAAAGGTAAAGGATGAATAAAATTGACTAATAAGATTAGGTGTGACAATGTTTATAAGTTGAATGATTTAACCATATTTTGTTGAGTGTTGCATAGTTGAATAGATCAGGATACAAGGTTGACTTCAATCACAAGAAAGCCAAGTGATGCAGGAGCATCCTAGGTATTATTACTATCCTACTTATCTTTATTCATTCTACCTATTAGTGCCAAGTTTCAATGTTGGTCAAGCATTTTTGTATGTGTTGACTTGTCCAATGTTGGCAGAGTAGTTCTATATGTGTTGAGATTTCTAGTGTTGGTCGAGTGTTCCTTCATGCATTGAGTGAACTTGATGTTTATTGATGCTTGGTTCCTTATTTGATCATGTTTGGCTATGATTGGTTCCTAATTTGAGCTGACTTATGTATTTAATTTAGATCATGAATTTAATGTAAGTATCTTGTCTTGGGATGTGTGCAAAACATTTTGAGGTCAGCCTTCTATTATGTAATAATCTAGAATATTTTGTAAACCATTTTGGCAAGTATAAGTAGGGGTGTGGGGGCGAGTTGGGGATGTTGGAAGTATGAATTAAGGATCTATAAAAGTTCTAAGTTTGGGATTTCATAAAATCTTATTGGTTGTAACCCAAAAGCCCTTATAGTTGGGCATGTATGTTGATAATTTGAAGAATCAATAAAGCATTTTGAAGTTCCTTCTCTCCTTAATGTTATTCTCTATGTTGTTTTCTTCCATTGTGTTACTCTATGAGGTGTTTGGATAGTTAGGTATGCCTCTGGCCTAAGATATTCAATTCCTCCTTGTGTCACCAAGATATCTGATGCTATTGGTGAACTAATTGGAAGTGGAGATCAAACAAGAGGTAACTTGTTCTATCTAGATTTATCTAATGAGACATGCTTATTTGTACAATTTTATGATATATGGTTATCGCATAAGAGCTTATGTCATATAAAATTTGATAATTTGGTAAGCATTAGTAAGATGAAAAGAGTAAGAGGAATACCAAAATTGAGGAAACCTAATAATGTTATATGTAAGTAATGTCAATTGGGTAAAATGAAAAAGTCTAGATTCAAGAGCAGACCTACTCATCCAATGATATTTTGGAATTGGTTCATATTGACCTTTGTGGACTCATTGGAGTGCAAAGCTATTGCGGTGATAAATATTTCATTCTATTTGTTTATGACTATTCTAGAATGATGAATGTTATGTTTCTAAAAGAAAAATATGATCCTTTACAATTGTTTAAGTGGTATTTAGAAAGAGTGGAAAAGGAAATAGGTAAAAGTTTGAAGTGCTTGAGATCTGATAGAGGAGGTGAGTTTATCTCTAATGAATTCAACATATTGTGCAATGAAACATGAATCAAAAGAAGATATCAACACCCAAAACCCTTCCACAGAATGGAATAGTTGAAAGAAGGAGCACATTAATCATGGATTGTGCTAGAACACTGATGATGGAGAAAATGTATCACAAAAATACTAGAGAGAATTTGTATGTACAACATTTTATACTTTAAATCAATTACAAGTCAAGAAAGGTACAAATGTTACACCCTATGAATTATGGTATGGGTATGCACCTAATGTGAAATACTTTAAAGTTTTTGGAAGAAAATGTTATATAATAAAGGAAAATAGAAATGGAAAAAATGATGCTAAAAGTGATGAAGGCACATTCCTAGGATATTCCACCAAGAGAAAAGCTTATAAGTGTTTGAACACTAACACTGACAAAGTTGTGCAAAGTGCAAATGTGAGAGTTGATTAAAATGCTAAAAATAATGGAGTAGAATACAATAAGGAACCTAAAGATTACAACAAATTTATATATTTCAATAAAGGTGTACCTTGCACCTTACTTGAGCTAGATAACAAGGCTACCAAGCAACAAAAAACTATGAATGCCTCATTGCAGTAGCACATTGCTGAGTAACAAATTATAGGAGTTGAGCTTCAAAATGATGATGTCAAGATACAAGAAGAGGCTACCAAGCTTCAGGAAGCCACTAACAAGAAAATGGAAGCAAAAG
The DNA here is from genome assembly GCA_028749045.1 of Cupressus sempervirens. Classification (NCBI taxonomy): domain Eukaryota; kingdom Viridiplantae; phylum Streptophyta; class Pinopsida; order Cupressales; family Cupressaceae; genus Cupressus; species Cupressus sempervirens. The sequence continues at coordinate 294,080,421 of CM053792.1, forward strand.
CATAGATATAAAATGAACATGAAGTAGATCTTCAAGATGGACCTAAAGAAGAAGAAAGAAGAAAAGAGCCCACATTATGAAAATATGTGAGAAGAGATCATGCACTTGAGAAGATAATTGGAAATAAAGATCCTAGAGTAATGAAAAGGAAAATACTAAGAAGTAACACATGTTTACTTTGTGAGTTTGAGCATAAAATAGTGAAGGATGCTTTGGATAATGAAGACTAGACTCAAGTAATGAATGAAGAAATTGAATAAATAGAGAAGAAAAAAACCTGGTCACAAGTACCTAGACCAAAGGACTGTTAGGATAAAAACACAGATAGAAATAACAATTGCATGCAAATATAACCAATAACAGAAAATAATAGATCACATAGAAAAGAACACAAGACACCAACATTTAACATGGTTCACCCAATCCCTAGACTACGCCCACCAAACAACAAGTTTGATATTATTAAAATCCAGTGATTACAACCTGATTACAATCTGTAATCTCTTATAGCTCAATACCACCGCAAGAACCTATTTCACATCACCACTATGAAACAACCATAACCTTAAACCCTTTTATACAAGTATTAAACCACTTTAGGGTTACTACATGTAAGCCATAAATTAGCCATAACTTTAGTGACAAATCTATGAATGGTGAGTCTACAAATAGAAAAGAATTTATGAAGTATGTACAATACTTTCTTGATCAGTCACCACATACTAATAATCTCCCACTTGGGGAATAATCAAGCTCCACACTAAACAATAATCTCCCACTTTGAGACTAATCTTGTAGCAATTGCACTACACCATGAGGCTCCTACTAGATCAAACCACCCTAGACTCTGTTGTTCTTTTATTCATGTTTAGTCTAGAAGACATACCAAAGTTGAAGAGGAGTTTAGCTTCTCCCTTGTTACTACCTTTGTCAACATATTTGATAGATTGTCATTTGTATATATCTTCTCCAGCTTTAACTATCCATCCTCCTAAACAGACCAAATGAAATGGTACTGCAACTATATGTGTTTGGTCTTTGAATGCAGAGCTAAATTTTTTGCAAGATGAATGGCACTTTGACTATCTGTGAACAAATAATTATCCTTTTGAGGATGCCCCAATTCTTCCAAGAATAATTGAAGCCACATCATCTCCTTGGCTACCTTTGTAACATCTACATACTCTGCCATTGTAGTGGATAAAGCATTAACCTTTTGTGACCTAGAAACCAAGCTCACGGCTGCCCCACCAATAGTAAAGACATAACTTGTAGTACTCTGCGTAGTATCAATTCCCCCTATAAAATCTAAGTAAACATAGCCATATAAATTAGTAGTAGAGCCCCCAAAGTGTAAATACTTATCGGATGTTCCTCTCAAATATTTGAAAATCCATTTGACTACATTCCAATGTTCAATTCCTAGATGACTCATATACCTGCTAACGACTCCCACTGCATGTGCAATATCTAGCCTAGTACATACCATAGCATACATCAAGATTCCTACAGCTAAAGCATAGGGTACCTTGAAAATCTTATCCTCCTCTTCTTGTGTCTTAGGACACATCTCCTAAGTTAACTTCAAATGACCAGGTAAAGGTGTGCTGATAGCTTTACCATTCTCCATAGAGAAATGTTGCAACACCTTCTTAACATAATCAGCCTAAGATAGTGTCAATGTTTTGTTCTTCCTATCTCTACAAATCTTCATACCAAGGATCTATTTCATTTCTCCCAAATCCTTCATAGCAAATGCATGTGCTAATTGGCGATTCAGACCCTTAATGTGATCCATGTTAGATCCAGCTACGAGCATATCATCAACATACAAACATAAAATAATGTAGCTATCATCATCCAACCTCTTAAAGTAGACACAATGATCTAAATGACACCTACTATAACCATGCTCATGCATAAAACTATCAAATTTTAGATACCATTGCCGAGGTGCTTGCTTTAAGCCATATAAACTTTTCTTCAATTTGCACACTAAGTTCTCCTTACCTTTGACCATAAATCCCTATGGCTAAGCCATGTATATCTATTCATCCAAATCACCATGAAGGAAGGCTATTTTAACATCAAGCTACTCCAAATGCAAATCTTCAATAGCCACAAGACGTAAAACAATACAGATATAAGTCATCTTAGCAACAGGAGAAAAGATCTCATCAAAATCAATTCCTTTTTTCTATGCAAATCCTTTTACAACTAACTTGGCTTTAAATCTTTTCTTACCTCCTTCCTCTTCTTTGAACTTGTAAACCCACTTATTCTGTAAAGCCTTTTTACCTGCAGGAAACTTGCACAAATCCCATGTCTTATTCTTCAACAAAGAGTCTATTTCATCTTTCATTGTAGACTCCCACTGAATCTTAGTATCCACCTGCACAACTTCATCATAACTTTTAGGTTCACCAGCATCAGTAAATAAAATACAATACAAAGAGGGAGAAAATCTTTGTGGAGGTCTAATTTGCCTTATTGACCATCTGACATTCACCGATGTGTGTGGTATTTTTGTTTGCGATTGTTGCACATCATGAGGAATGGCTAGAAAATTAGCTTTTGGAGTATCATCCAACACTACATAATCATCTTCTTTCTTCTCATGTTGCTGCAATAGATCTTTGTACAACACATTCTCATTGAATATGACATCCGTACTTCTTACAATTTTCTAATTTTCAAAATCCCAAAGCCTATAACCAAATTTAGTAATGCCATATCCAACAAATACACATTTCTTTGACTTAGCTTCCAGCTTGGTTCTATTTTAGAATCTATATGAGCAAATGCTTCACAACCAAAGGTTTTGAGAAAAGAATAACTCACCTTCTTACTAGTCCATGCTTCTTCTAGAATACCATAGTCCAAAGGAGTAGAGGGACCTCTATTAATCAAATATACAAAAATATTGATAGCCTTTTCCCACATGTGTAAGGGCAACCCAACATGAAACCTCAGGCTCCTTGCATGCTCCATTTTAGTCTTGTTCATATGTTCAACCACTCCATTTTCCTATGGAGTCCTTGGAATAGTTTTTTGTCTACAAATACCATTAGTGGTGCAATACTCACCACCATTATTAGATCTAAGACATTTTAATTTCTTACTAGTCTCATTTTCAACCAAGCATTTCTATTTCTTAAAAGTTTGAAATACATCATATTTCTATCTAAGGAAATAAACCCATACTTTTCTTGTTGCATCATCAATAAATGTAACATAATAATGAGAGTCACCAAGGGAAGATACCTGAGATGGTCCCCATACATCAGTATGCACAAGCTCTAATTTCTCCTTTTTGTTTTTCTTCCCAGTCCATGCTTCCTCTAGAATACCACAACCCAAAGGAGTAGAGGAACCTCTATTAATCAAATATACAACAATATTGATAGCCTTTTTCCACATGTGTAAGGGCAACCCAACATGCAACCTCATGCTCCTTGCATGCTCCATTTTAGTCCTGTTGATATGTTCAGCCACTCCATTTTCCTATGGAGTCCTTGGAATAGTTTTCTATCTACAAATACCATTAGTGGATCAATAATCTTCAAATTCATGACTGCAATACTCACCACCATTATCAGATCTGAGACATTTTAATTTCTTACCAATCTCATTTTCAACCAAGCATTTCTATTTCTTAAAAGTTTGAAATACATCAAATTTCTATCTAAAGAAATAAACCCATACTTTTCTAGTTGCATCATCAATAAATGTAACATAATAATGGGAGCCATCAAGGGAAGATACCTAAGATGGTCCCCATACATCGGTATGCACAAGCTCTAATTTTTCTTTTTTGTTTTCCTTCCTAGTCCATGCTTCCTCTAGAATACCATATCCCAAAGGAGTAGAGGGATCTCTATTAATCAAATATACAACAATATTGATAGCCTCTACCCACATGTGTAAGGGCAACCCAACATGCAATATCATGTTCCTTGCGTGCTCCATTTTAGTCTTGTTCATATGTTCAACCACTCCATTTTCCTGTGGAGTCCTTGGAATAGTTTTCTATCTACAAATACCATTAGTGGAGCAATAATGTTCAAATTCATGACTACAATACCCACCACCATTATCAGATCTCAGATATTTTAATTTCTTACTAGTCTCATTTTCAACCAAGCATTTCTATTTCTTAAAATTTTGAAATACATCAAATTTCTGTCTAAGGAAAAAAACCCATACTTTTCTAGTTGCATCATCAATAAATGTAACATAATAATGAGAGACACCAAGGGAAGATACCTGAGATGGTCCCTATACATCGGTATGCACAAGCTCTAATTTCTCCTTTTTGTTTTCCCTCCCAGTCCATGCTTCCTCTAGAATACCATAGCCCAAAGGAGTAGAGGGACCTCTATTAATAAAATATACAATAGTATTGATACCTCTACCCACATGTGTAAGGGCAACCCAACATGCAACACCATGCTCCTTGCATGCTCCATTTCAGTCCTGTTCATATGTTCAACCACTCCATTTTCCTATGGAGTCCTTGGAATAGTTTTCTATTTACAAATACCATTAGTGGAGCAATAATGTTCAAATTCATGACTACAATACCCACCACCATTATTAGATCTAAGACATTTTAATTTCTTACTAGTCTCATTTTCAACCAAGCATTTCTATTTCTTAAAAGTTTGAAATACATCAAATTTTTGTCTAAGGAAATAAACCCATACTTTTCTAGTTGCATCATTAATAAATGTAACATAATAATGAGAGCCACCAAGGGAAGATACCTAAGATGGTCCCCATACATCAGTATGCACAAGCTCTAATTTCTCCTTTTTGTTTTCCTTCCCAGTCTTCACAAAACTCACTCTCTTTTGTTTTCCATACACACAACTTTCACAGAAATCCATATTAACACATAAAGACCTAGTAAAACTTTCTTTGAATGAAGTACTTTTATACCTTTCTCACTGATGCAGGAGCATCCTGGGTTGCCTTGTTATCCTACTCATTTTGTTCACCTAGTAGTTCCTTCATGCGCCTAGCAGTCCTTCATGTGCCTAGCAGTTCCTTCATGTGCCTAGCAATTCCTTCATGTACCTAGCAATCCTTCATGTGCCTAGTAGTTCCTTCATGTGCCTAGCAATTCTTCATGTACCTATCAATTCCTTCATGTGCCTAGCAGTCCTTCATGTGCCTAGCAATTCCTTCATGTGCCTAGTAGTCCTTCATGTGCCTAGCAATCCTATTTTCTTCATGTGCCTAGTAACCCTATTTTCTTCATGTGCCTAGTAACCCTGTTTTCTTCATGTGCCTAGTAACCCTATTTTCTTCATGTGCTAAGTTACCATAGATTTTCCTTCATGTGCCGAGTTACTATAGCATTCCTTAATGTGCCAAGTTACCTAGTGTATGCCAAGTGATTCTTCATGTGTTGAGTTACTCAGTGTATGCCAAGTGTTTCTTCATGTGTCGAGTTCTCAGTGCATGTCGAGTGTTTCTTCATGTACCGAGTTACCCAGTGTTTGCCAAGTATTAGTATTTGGATGTGATTTTGCGAGCTAACTTGCAAGATTTATTTCATTCGTGACATTTATGTTAAGAACTTTTCTTGGGATAAGTCCATACCATTGTTGGGTCAGCCTTCCTTTTATGTAATTATTCTAGAATGATCTGTAAGCCATTTTGGCAAGTATAAATAGAGTGTTTAGGCTTAGAGTTAAGTAAGTTGAAGGGAAGAAGTTTTGGAGAAAAAGTTTTTGGGAGAAGTTTTGGAGAGAGTAGAACTGAAAGTGCAAATTTGCAATTGGATCTTGGAATGTGAATGTATTTGTAATTGGCCGTAACCCAGAAGGCCTTACAGTGGGGCATGTATGAAGATATTTTGATGAATCAATAAGCTATTTCTCTCTTCTTCCTCCTTTGTTTGTTGTTCCTTGTGTTTTCTTCCATTGTGTTAACTTTTTCAGGGTGGTTTGGATAGTTGGGTGAGCCTTTGGCCCTAGTTATTTGTCCTCTTGCCTACATCACTCACTTATGTGCCCAAGTCTATTGTGCCACAACACTATATTAGAATCTACAACAACTATTTGTCCTCCCTGCTCAACTACAACAATTGTTCCTGAACATTCATTTTTCTCTAAAACAATTAAAGTAGAAGGAATAATATGACCTATACAAAGATATAAGGTGCCTACTTTCACACCTTTTGCTACTACAAGGGAACCTTTTGAAACCTTCCAATTTTTATCATTAAAAGTAACTAGAGAACCCTCATCACCGAGTTGTCCTACTAAAATTAAATTCCTACTCAGTCTTGGAACATGCCTTACCTCATGTAGTAGCCAATGATTCCCATTCTGCAACTTAATCTTAACTTTTCTCTTTCCAAAAATCTAACAAGGTTCATTATCTCCCAAATAAACAAGCCCAAAATCCCCTTGGACATAATCAATGAAATAACCTCTATGAGGTGTAGCATGAAATGAAGCACCAAAATCTAAAACCCATGAATCATCAACACTTTCTAAAGATAGAAGCAAAGAATCCCCTTCAAATTTGTTACTTACCACATTTGCCTCCTTCATTTTTCTTTTGATTCCAGCAATCTTTCTTTTTATGCCCTATTTTACCACAGTACCAGCAGTCATTTGGTCCTCTTGATTGAGACCTCCTCCCCTTTGACTTTCCTCTTGATTTCCCATGATTTCCAGAGTTACTTCCTCTCTCAATCATTCTGCCCCTACTTTGTGCATTCAAAGCACTTCCTGATGTAGATCCACCTGAGGTTTTCCTATGAGTCTCCTCACTCAAAACAACACCAATCACATGTTCACATTTTAGGGTACTAGATCTAGGAACAAAATTACTCATAACCATTACCAAGCCATTCCAGCTTTTAGGCAAAGAACACAAAATCAAGAGAGCCCTAATTTCTTCATCAAAATTGATACCCATAGAAGATAACTAACTAGTAATAGTATTAAACTCATTTAAATGATGTGCAATAGATCCACCTTCTGCCATTTTCATATTAAATAAATGCTTCATGAGAAATACCTTTTTTGAAGTGGAGGGCTTTTCATATAGTTTTCTAGGGTTTGCATCAATTCTTCTATCATCTTTGCTTTTGTAATATTAAATGCCAATGATGGTGCTAGGCATAATTGAATGCTTCCAAGTGCCTTTCTATCCAAAAGATTCCATTCATTATTTGACATAGATCCCTGATTCTTAGCTTTGCCTTCCAATAGCTTTCATAAATCCTTCTAATAAAGATAGTCTTCCATTTGCATCTTCCATAACTGGAAGTTTTTCCTATTAAACCTATCAACCTTCAGCTCACCCTCGTCTACCATCACTCCCACTCAACCCTGAGACTTTCCTACAGAGGATAACTAAAAAAAAAGTAGGCTCTGATACCACTTGTTAGGATAAAACCACAGATAGAAATAACAATTACATGCAAATATAACCAATAACAGAAAATAATAGATCACATAGAAAAGAACAAGACACCAAGATTTAATGTGGTTCACCCAATCCCTAGGCTACGTCCACCAAACAACAAGTCTGATATTATAATAATCTAATGATTACAACTTGATTACAATCCATAATCCCTTATAACTCAATACCTTTGCAAGAACCTATTTCACATCACCACTATGAAAAAACCCTAACCCTAAGCCCTTTTATACAAGTATTAAACTGCTTTAGGGTTACTACATGTTGGCCATAAATTAGTCATTACTTTAGTGGTGAATCTACGAATAGTACCCCAAGCCTCAAAGAATTTATGAAGTATGTACAGTATTTTCCTAATCAGTCACCACATACTAACAAGGACAAGAATGTTATTGGAACTAAGTGGGTATTCAAGAACAAGATGAATGAGAAAGGAGAAGTCACAAGGAACAACAAAAGATTGGTGTACAAAGAATATGCACAAGAAGGCATTGACCATAGAGAAACATTTTCCCTAGTTGTAATATTAGAAGGAGTTAGAACTCTACTTGCATATTCTTCCTACAAAGGATTTAAAGTATATCAAATGGATGTCAAATCTACATTTTTTAACAGAATACTGGAAGAAGAGGTTGACATTGACCAACCAAAAGGATTTTTTGTTCCTAGCAAGAAGAACATGGTATGTAAACTACACAAAGTTCTATATGGATTGAAACAAGCCCCTAGAGCATGGTATGTAAGGTTGCACAACTATTTAGTAAAAAATGGTTTTGCAAGGACCAATTGAAGGTGGTAAAGGGATACTGTTAGCTGAAATATTTATGGATGATATCATATTTGGAGGACAAGATCCATTATGCAAATCATTTGTAAATGTTATGAAGAAGGAATTTGAAATGTCTATGTTTGGGGAAATAAATTTCTTTGTTGGTTTGCAAGTATATTGGATGAAGCAAGGTATCTACATTACATAATGAAAATATATCAAGGAGATACTAAAATTGGGATGGAAGATTTAAGACTAGTCAACACACTATGGCTACTGGACATAAGCTCTCTAAGAATGATGGTTCTAATAATGTGAACCATACAATGTATAGCTCAGTGATTGGGAAGCTACAATATGTTGTTCACAATAGACTAAATATTGCATTAGTAGTTGGGATTGTTGCAATATTTTCTACAAATCCTAGGGAGAATCACATGATGGTAGTGAAAAGAATAAAATGATATCTGAAAGGCACATAAGACTAAGACCTATAAAGAATGACAAGTTGGAACTAAAAGTGTATACAAATGCTGATTAGACATGAAATGTTGATGAGAAAAAGAGTACAAGTGGCAAAGATTTCTTCCTAGGAAAGAGATTGGTTTCACGGACAAGTAAGAAGCAAAGCTGCATTTCACAATCAACAATAGAAGCTGAATATGTAGTAGCAATAGTCAATCATCCTAATGTTGTGTGGATCAAGAAATTATTGAAATGAATGAAGGAAGAGATCATTGATATAGTTATTATCTATTGTGATAACATAGGTGTGATAAATATATCAAAGAACCTTGTGATGCACACAAAGACCAAGCATATTACTATCACGTATCATTACATGAGGGAACTAGTTCAAGACAAAGAAATGAGATTGGAATATATGGACACCAAGGAGAAAATAGTTGATATTTTCACTAAGGCTTCACCTAAGGATGAACATGAGTATCTAAGAGGTAAATTAGGGGTGATTACCCTAGCTAAGGTTACTTAAGCTAAGATGGTGCTCTCCATCAAATGTGTTGATCAACATATCTTGTAAGTTGTTTAAAAAGTCATACTTTAGGAGCTACCTAAAGTAGTGAGGAGAGAAAAACAAGATGTTGTATTAGTCATAAGAAAAGATGACAGATGAAGAATCAAATTTAGAAGTATGGACATAAAAATGTCTACATGGTGAAGATGTATGAGAAATATTAAATGTCTTTGGCATTGCTGTCAAAGAGGTAGATGTCATACAATTACCATCAACTGTATGTTGGAAAAAGGGAGAGTAAATAAAGAGAAAAATCAATGAAAGGTATTGCCAAGCAATCAAGGAACTCAAAAGTTCAAGAATTATATATCAAAGAGGGAGTTGATTGATTTCATGATATGATATAATATGATAGAGGGAGTCTATGTATTGCATATCTAAGTTGCATGCATGAGAATCATAATGAAACTAAAAAGGGAGATTGTTGGACATTGAGAAGAGAATCAAAATGAAATATGGATATTAATGAAGATTTGATACTGAATTGAGGAGGAGATTCTCAAAGAAATTGAATGTTTTGGATTGCATGGTAACTAGAGGTGTTTCCATCAATGCAAAGAGGGAGATCATTGGAACTACAATTGGAACAATTGTCATGTTGTCATTGATGTCAAACCTTATGGTGAGATAGTTTCTATCTGAGTAGAGTGTCATATCAAGATGATTGATGAACAAGACAAAAGGACCTAGAGGAAAGGTTGAGTTATGTGAAACTACAATGGGCACTTGATCAATTAGACTTTGAAAAAAATGTGATTGGTTGATCATAACCTACATAGAGAAGATAGTCGTATTAAAGCCTAGCAGAAATAATCAATAGAAGACCAAAGGCATAGGCTTGACCAAGAAAAAGAGAAGAAGATTAAAGAACTAGAAGTATATAATGAGTGATTCTAGTGTTGACCAAGTGACAATATAAGTTGAGCATAATGTAGTGTTGACTATGCATCAGTATCGACTAAATATCAAAATGTGTATACAGAAAAACAATTAGTATTGACTAAGTAATTTAGTGATGATTGAGTGTCTAAAGATAGCGATGACCAAGTGTCATTATTTGACATTGTGTGAGGAAATCTTGATTTCTAGTTGACATTGTTGAATTCTTGGAATATGGAAATTATGTTGAAGATAAGGATGAATGACCTAGAGCATTTAATGCATGATCAACTATGTCTACGCACTCCTAGATGTGGATTCTAAGAGAAGTTTTGAGAAGTATCTAGAAGGGCAGAAGGAGAAAGAAATGGTGGAAGGATTCAATGAACCTGACCAAATCCTAAGATCTACAATGATGTTTAAAGAGGAAAAAGATTATAACTACCATTTAAGGAGGCAAAAGGGTAACCTAATCAAGTTTTGGATGGGTGTTGATGCTATTGACTGGAAAACTTAAGAAGAAGTGTGAGAGGAGTTGTTGAGATGAAGAATGTGATCACTTGAAGGATTGCCAGGTATATTGGACAAAGAGATAACAACTGAGGTTAGCCAGTGGATTAACATATGTGCTACATTGTGATCTATATTTGCAAAGTGAGTTGTATTTATTTAGATCAACTTTCTATTACTTTCTAACCATTGTACTAGTATAGAGTCAATGACTTTTCATTCATGAAATCTAGAACAAATCCTCTTTCTAATAACTTTGTTACTACTTCCCATCATGTTGGATCTCTCAAACCTAGTAATTATTGACTAATGGAGCTATATAAAAATAACCAAGATACTGGGGGGTTGGGGGAGTGGGGGTGGATCAAAATCTTAGACACTTTGAACTTTTTACCAATTCGTTCATATCTAATAGTAAACTTGTGAATGTAAAACCTGTAATGACAACTTGTTGTAACATGTAAATACGATCAATCACATGCATGAAAATAAACACATAACACAATATTTTTTACCTAGAAAACCTCCAAGTCGAATGTAAAATTGGGGTGGGGATGGCACCCACAAATCTTCACTACTACAATAATAAAGTTAACTTGTTATGGTTATAATTTTTTATCATAATATATGATCTACCCTATGAGGGGTCTACCCTGTTAAAATCTTAAGAGAATCCTAGGTCTCCCCTTTTTATAGGATTTAACACTTACAAAAAAGTAAGGACTATGTTAGGAGATTTGCAAAGATCTATTAAGTCCACTTTGTTAAGAGATTTACCCAGATTCAAGTTGATTAGAATTGATTCAGTACCTGACTCTCGGTATACTCTATAAGATGATTTCAAGTCTCCTCCTTGCTAACTAATCCTCTCCTCTAATCTAATATTACTTTTCTTCCCCTTCACTTCAATGGTTTGAATAGGTCACTTTCTTTGTTAAGTGATAACAAAACCCTTTCACTAACTTCTAATATGATTGTGATCCTTCACTTGCATATTACTACTTGTTCACATGCATACACTTCTCCTCTCTTTCTCTTTCTCGCTTTTGCACATACATATTGATCTAGGTTAAAATCTTTGCTATTTAAAGAGTTTTGTAAAGATATTTGGAGATGATTCCTTAATAGCCTCTCCATTTGAATTGTTGATTGCACAACAAAGGGATATGTAATCCACTCATTCATGCATAAAAATCTCTCTAACAACCTCTATAAACATAAATGTTCCTTCCACGTCGGCTTGAAAATGTGTTACCTCAAAGTCTATTCCATTCCTAAATTTTATGTGAACTCTACATTACTCAAATTTTTCTATTTTCTGACACTCGACATTGTTGTTGCCGAGTCTGCATAGTGCTTAATACAAACTATGTCACTCAACACTTGTATGCTTGAAACTTGTTCAATCATTGTTGAGCTCAACTTGCATAGAAAATACTTGGTGACCATAAACTTACTTTGCTCCTATAGAGCTTGAGACATATGTACTTATGTACATGACTTGGCCTATGTAGAATAGCTTGGTCATAGTGATGACCATTTAATTATACCTTATAAATGACTAAGTGGTTGACACTAAAGAAAACAATGGTTAGAGATACCAACAATCTCCCCCTTTGACATTAGCAAAAAAAATACTTTGTCATATTTACAATTTTATAATACAATTTGATAATGAGCTCCCCCCCTAAGTCTTATGACTTATGCCAATGAATAAACAATGAAATAAACAATGTAAAATTAATAATAGACTCATGCCCCCCTAATTCAAATCTATTTCCCCCTTATTTTCTTTTAACAAATCCAATTAACCCCTTGTTTTTGAACACTTTATGTCATTGCTACTAGGGTTGAATAAGTGGAAGTAATCCATATTTGTTAATGAATTCCTTATGAAATTTGATGATTATAGAAAATGCATGATCCCATGTGGTTCTAGATGCTTCACAAATATTATTTTGCAACTATAATCTTGTGGCTAAATGAATTAAATTGTCAGCCACTGAAATATTATAATCTTTTGTGATAAGGTTCTATGCTGATTTTAGCTCTCCCTATGTTACCTCCAAATGAAGTATCATCATTTCTTGAGTAGAGATCAATTTGGATCTCATATTGCTATCAGTTGATTGAAGCTTCATCAATGTACCTTGAACATTCAGAAGATTATTATAATGATCCTACTAACTCTAAAATAATACTACTGGATCTCTTCATCTCAACCTAAATTTGGTTTATTTGTGCATGGATGTCATTTGTGAATCTTGGCACATATGACAAAATATTGTACAAATGTTGTACCTTTTGTATGAGTTCTAACATAGCCTATACTTGTTCTTGAAATTGCACTTTCTACTTAGTAATGGTTATGGAAATTTTGTCCATAACCTTGGTCTCAAATCTTCTTGCAGCCCAATACATCAATTTTTCATTTGACTCCATATTACCAGCATTGACTTGATCAACTATATTTACAAGCTAGTTGATGATTGGAGTTTCTTCATCAAGTTTTTGAATATCAAAAGCATCAACAAAAATATGCTTTACATCATAAAGTACCTTTTTTTTCTTGAATTCTCTTCTTAACTCTTATTGTCTTTTCTTCTTTTCCAAAACCTCTTGTAGCAAAATGGTTTTCTCCAAGGTGAGATTTTTCAGATCCAATTGTGGCATCTCAATTATTTCATCTAGACTAATTTCAATAGCTAGTGAAATTCCTTTTATTATTCTCCTTTTGCTCGGCAAAGGAGTGTTACTGCTTGACACTTCTTTGAGAGTTAGTGAAGGAGTTTCACCACTTGGTCATGATTCTACATCAATGATTGAAACAACAATGGTGGCACTCAGTTCAGCTTTACTTGATTCTTTATTTTCCTTAATATGAGGTGTTGAAACAATCTTACTATCTGCACTAGTTTCTTTTACCTTAGTTGTTGCCTGTAAGTCTATGAGCCTTGATTGCTTAGCCTCTAGAGTGGCAGGGGTGTCGAAATGTACTAGTGACATGCTACCTTGGAGAGTCAACACACCTGAGCTTTCTCCACTACCGTAATAATCTTCAATGTTTATAATATCTATCTCTTTCTTTGCTCCTTTGGTAGATAATCCAAAAATGATTTTCCAAAGCAATTCATCTTGTTGTGCTACAACTTCCATTTTATTTTGTAAGTTCAAAAACATTTTGTACTTAGGAAAAAATATGCTACTGTACTACTCAAAAAATATGTTCTATTGATCCTAGGATAGATCAAGCATGACTCTAACTAATGTGTCAGTCCTTATATTTTTCTCTTCTACCTTTTCCTATTGCCATCTTCTTTCTAATCTATCATACAAATCCTTAGGTATTTTATTTTCAATTTTTCCAGGAGCTAACTTATTATTAGAAATCATATCCACCATAGCCTTCTCAATTTTGGTTCGATCAACATTATCAATTTTATCATAATTTACAAATCTAAAATTAGATAATCCAAAGATCCTCATAGATTTTCACATACCTCTTCAATAGACTTCGATAGCCCTTTAGGTGGTCCTCTAAAAAATCTTCTTCTCTTTATTCTAGGGATGCTAGGCTCTATAGTCTCTACTACTCTCTACTTTGTATATTGATTGACAATAGTAGCTTCCTCGGTCCTTGGCTTATTTGGTGGTGGAGGAGAGAGGGGTGTCACTAATAGCTTCTTCTTGGTTCATTGATCCTTCTTTCTTGGTAGAGTGACAATAGCTAGGGTTTTACCCTTGTCTCCTTTTGCATCTTCCTCTTCCTTGTCAATGTTGTCTCATACTTTATCTTCTCCAAGAATTTTTTTCAACCATAATGGTTCCTTTCCCTTGTTGAGGGTGCCTAGTTTAGCTTCTAGGTCTTCAATCTTCCTCTTCCTTTTCTTTTGTTTGGAACCTATCTTGATATTTATACTTATTCTATCCTTTTCTTCCTCACATCTCCCAAAAGGTTCATTCTCAACATCTATCTCTTCATTCAAAAATGCTTCAATGTTTGCACTTACTACATCACTATCTATTTTATAGTCAAAACTTTGTAACCAAGCCTTCCTTTGCTTCACTACATGTACAAAAGTGTTGTTTGTGTCTACAAGAAAGCATATGTCACTGTAATATCTTGTGAGCAATTCTCCAGGTATCCTCATCCTCAACCTCATTCTTTTCTTAAATTCATCAAAATAAGAATCCATAACACTCTAAAAATTTGATGGTAATTGAGTAATGTACTCAATTGTTTGTCTTATGACTAGTTTGTCTTGTTCCCATAAACCATTAAAAATACTAGGAAAATACCTCTGGATATAAAAGAAAATACATAGAATGAGGGATCCAAACTTACACATTGAATTCTTTGCTTTCGTTATAGATGATAGATTCTCTACTAGTTGTAGTCTTTGTAGCTTGGCAAGATCATACTCCTGATCTTTCATCACTATCTTCCATGCTTGATCCACATCCATACATGGCACACTATTCAATCTGCTTGACTAATAGAATTTTTGAGAAATAATCCTTATAAAAAATTCAATTAGTGGATTAGAAATGTTTACAATGTACAGACCATGTCCATTCCACTCAGCTCTAGTGTTTTCTTCAATTTCTTCACAACTCAAGAAACACATGGTTTTCTTCTTGTCTAGGGTTGGATAGCCTATAACCCTATGAATCATTTTCTTTGTGATCTCCGTGGGTCCATTCTATAACCAATACTTCATGTCATGGATTTTTCTCAAAACAACTTTAATCCATTCAATCTTGAAATTTCTTAGGAATTCTAGTGCACAAGTTAACCCTTTCCTCTCAACAACTTTGAATTCATCCTTCAAAACACCTTCGTTGCACAACTTATCATAAGATTATCTGATCTTATAGTCTCCTACTCTAATTTTACACATGTAACAATTTCTAACATCATGGATCATAATAACTTTAGGTGATATTAAAGATAGTGCACCCATTGAATCTCCTTTCATAACAATCTCTAGAATAACATGAAACTTTGGTGGAGGACAAGCGTCACTCTTCACCAGTTGAATTATACTAACCTCTTGAATCATTCTAGTGGTTGATGAAGCTTCCATGATCATTGTTAGGGTTTGAAGTTCTTTCTTCTCTGAATTACTTGACACAGTTCAAATCTCCACTTGTTCAATCTTCTCATCCAAAACGCTGTAGAAAACTATTGTTGGTTTCTCAAATTGTTAATATCGCTCTATGCTCCTTAAATTTGTATGCAAGGTATAAAATAATGTCTTCAAAATTTGACATATAACTTCTTTTGATCATTTTAAGGTTTCCATTAATTTTGTGTACTTAGGTAGGTGTAATCCAACTCTCTCAATCAATATTTTCCTTTTGAACTAGGTCTTTTCTTTACAGATTGATCTCTTCCATATCACTTGGTCTCTTTTGAAGTGCTCAGTCAACATAAACAATTTTACCGATGCTTGAAAATATTTCATGAATTTGTTCTTATAAATCTTTATATATGCATATATGAACTTTGGCGCATTTATGTAAGGAACTAATGTATGATATATAAATTAAGTATACAGTTCCATACATACCTCTCTTTCTTAGTTTGAGATTACATGATCACCTACTCCATTGGATTGGGTGACCTTAGCTCCATTTTCTTCACTATTTCCATCTTCTTCTCTCTTTTTCCATTTTTTATTCATTTTCTTTTTTATTTTCTTAGTATCTACTTTGCCTTTTCCTTTGTCTTTTGTTTGATTTGTTGAATCTACTTAAGTCTTGCAATTCTTCCTTAAATGTCCAAACTTGTGACATATGGAACATGCATTTTTAGGTGCATTATTCTTGCTTTGATTTGTCCAATAAGGTTTTTTTTGAGATATACATTCATATTATCTATGCCCATACTTCTAACAGTTATAGCAATATCCTTCAAATCTAAGTGTAGTAGATGAATTCCTCAATGTTGACCTACACTCATGTATTTGATTTCATTATTTCTTGCTAAAAAATAGTAACCAGTAAACCTATGTTTAGAATTTTGCATATTATGTCTACTTCGACAAATATTTGCAGTATGACCAAGTTTTCCATAGTGATAGCATGTTGGTTTGTCATTTGGTTTTGTATTCCAAACCTCTCCTTTCCTAGATGATTCTCCTTTCTCAGTGCATGAATGTCCAGACCCATTAGAACAACTAGATAATTTCATAAGTTCTTCAAAGTAATTCATTGCCTCTTTAGGTTTGTTGAGTCTCTCCATAGATTCTTTCTCATTTTTGAGTTCATTCTTCAGTATGTTCTTTTGTGATTTGAGATTTGCAATTTCCACATCTTTGTGATTCAATTCCTGATTTGCAAGCATTAGTTGATTCATCATGTCCAGTTGTGTATTTGTGAGCTTCTACACATTTGATATCCTTTCTTCAAGTTTAGTACCCATTACTCTTTCATCTTCCTCGGCCATAGTCCTATCCTCTCTGGCTTTATTCTTTTGTTTAGTCACTCCACATAATCATACTAATTGGATTTCATGTTCTCTTTTCAGTCCTCTTATTTCTTCATTCAAAAGTTTGTCCTTTCCAAGTAGATTTGCAAATGCTTTGTCATTTGGATTGATTGTTTCAAATATTCCTTTAGTCTTAACTTCTTCATAGGAAAATTATTTTATCTAGATAGAAATTTCCTTTCTCCTTTTTAAGGAACCCTTCAGATCTTTTCTTGCTTTCTCAAGTTTCCATAGTATGAGCTAGATGTCAATCACTTGATTGTTAATAACCTTGTTTAGTTTAAAATTCTCCATCTCCAAGATCTAATATCCAAGTGATTAAGCTTTTCTTAGAGAACCAATGCTATGATACTAATTGTGGACTAATGGAGATATAAATAGAATAACCAAGATACTAAGAGTGGGGGGGGGGGGGGGGGGGGGAGTGAATTAAAATATTAGACACTTTTTAACTTTTCATCAATTCATTCACATCTACTAGTAAACTTGTGAATATAAAACTTGTAATGATAACTTGCTATAGCATGTAAATCTCATAAATTTCGTGCATGACAATAAACACATAAGACAATAATTTTTACTAGAAAGCCTCCAAGGTGAAGGTAAAACTAGGGTGGGAATGACACCCACAAATCTTCACTACTATAGTAATAAAGTTAACCTATTATGGTTACAATTTTTTATCATAATATATGATTTATCCTATAAGTGGTTTTCCTTGTTAAATTCTTAAGAGACTACTAGGTCTCACCTTGTTAGAGGATTTAACACTTACAAAAAAGTAAGGGCTTTGTTAGGATATTTACAAAGATCTGTTAAGACCATTCTATTAAGAGATATACCTTGACTTAAGTTGATTGGAAGTGATTCAATACCTAACTCTCGGTATGCTATGTAAGCTAATTTTGAGTCTCCTTCTTGCTAACTAATCCTCTCCTTTGATCTGATATTACTTATCTTCCCCTTCACTTTACTACTTTGAATAGGTCACTTTCTCTATTAAGTGATAACAAAACACTTTCACTAACTTTTGATCTGATCTTGATCCTTCACTTGCATATTACTCCTTTTTTTCATGCATACACTTCTCCACTCTTACTCTTGATCGCTCTCACACATGCATATTGACCTAGGTTAAGATCTTTTCTATTTAAACATTTTTGTAAAGATTTTTCTACATGGTTCTATAGTAGCCTCTCCATTTGAATCATTGATCGCACAACATAGGCATATATAATCTACATCATTCATGCATAAAGCTCTCTGTAAAAACCTCTACAAACATTAAATTTTCCTTCCATATTAGATTAAAAATGTGTAATATTTTCTAGCACTCAACATTGTTGTTGTTTGGTCTATATAGTGCTCAACACAAACTATATCACTCGACATTTGTATACTTGAAACTTTCTTGGTCACTATTGATCTCAGCTTGTATAGAATATTCTTGATGACCATAAACTTACTTGACTTCTATAGAGCTTGGTACATACTTGCTTATGTACATGACTCAACCTATGTAGAGTAGCTCAATCGCAGTGATGACCATCTGACTCTGCCTTGTAAATGATTAAGTGGTTGACACTAATAGACAACAATGGTTAGAGATACCAATAGTAATATGGATTCTTACTTTCATCTTGATTATTATAGATTTATTGAGGATGGATTTGGTAAAAAAATACACAAAATCATATTCCCTTAGGTAATGGGGGACATGAGTGTAGTCTGTCCATACCATTTCTGATCATAATCTAGGATGTGTGGAAAAAAGTGTTGAATCTCACCCTTTATCCATATCCTCTCCATCGTATAACATATCTTCTCCTAGTAATCAATAAATAATTCAAGAGAACAAAAATATTATTGCATTAAGATTCAAAACTCATATTATTTAATGTGGATATGAACATTTCATAACCTTATTAGACATGATTAAAATATATATCCTCTCCACAAGAGAATAACAAGATGATTGCATTAAGATTCAAGATTTGTATTATTAATAATGGATATGGAAATTACATAACCTTATTGGAAAATATATATAATATGAATGGATATAAAGGAAAGGCCATAAGAGACAATGATAAAAACTAGATAACTTATCACATGCATAAGGTCGAGCCAAATGTCCACAAAAGGGAGATCATCCTCCATTATCAAATGAAGTATGTGTTAAAATGAGGATGATAATATGATACGTGACTAATGCTGGAAAAAATGCATATGGGAGATTGATGGATTCCCTAGGGATATTTGAAAAAAAATTTTGGAGATGATTGAGTGCTTATGTGTTGCATTCTTGACTTGAATTTTTATTGATGTCAACATATCAGCTTTCTAGATAGTTTGCGTAGATTAAAAAAGACCATTTTTCTCGGTGAGGTTAGTGGTTTCCAAGTTTATTTCACTGAGGTTAGTGGTCTATTATTGGATGCCTAGAGATTATATGTCAATATTCACAAAAAGAGTTATTAAGTTTTTAGCTAGTTACAAAAGATTTGCAAAGGATTGGTTGCAAGATAGTTTGCAAGAAAATGTATGTTGTTATTTGTATTGTATCTTTTTGTCAAGGTTGAAGCTTGTTAATTGAGCTTGGAATTTGGTTAGAGACATGTTCATGAAGCTATGTTCAAGATGGAAGAATCTAGTTTTCATTTTGTGAAGAATTGTGAAGGATCATGTGCAAGTTATTCCTCGGAGGTTGACCGCATTTTGTAATTGATGTAAATTTTAAAATAAGATGTGGAACCTAATTGTAATATCTATAATGGTCATATATTATTGATTGTACATTGGGAAATCCTCAATTCCAAATCAATTAGTTATTAGGACTTGGTATAAGGAAAGATGTTTCCTCGATTGTAAGAATTATAGGTGGTCATATGTTATCAATGTTATGTCATGTGAGCTTTGAATGTGAATTCATAAATATTAGAGTAGTAATTGATATTGAAGATAAGTTGTGGACCTCAAAGGAACTATATTGGAAAGATGAGTTATTGTTCAGTAAGTTCATTTTCTTGGATATATTATCCTAAATTGTTTAGTAAGAATAATTCTATAGAAATATGGGTAGTGGGTTCAATTGTCTACCTATCAAGTTATAATAAGGTTTGAACAAATCCTGACACAGTTGGGATTTCTCGAAAGGGATTCAAAGTCTCCTAACAGGGACTCATATATACTAATTATATTGAATTGAATCCTAATAGGGCCACACCCTCTTACAAGGAATTTACATTGGTACATCATCTTGTGGGCATTATTCCCACCAGGGTTTTCCATTTGATCAAGGAGTTCCATAGTTAACATATCCTAGGTCTCTTTGTATGGTTATTATATTGTGGTTATCTCTTGATTACATGTTTTAGTTTTGTTAAAGTTAAAAGTTATTTAAAGAATATAAATAATTCCCCTCCACCCTCTTACATATATTGATGGACTTTATTATGAAATGAAGTATGTGTCACAATGAGGATGATAATATGATATGTGACTAAAGGTGGATCTCACTTATAATGTGGAATGAACTAGCAACTATCACCACCTAGAGAAAAATTCTCCAACACCATGTGCTTAATTGAGGTACAAACTTCTAGGCATCTCAATGAAAAACTAATATGCAATGCATTATCCCAATTAATATTGAGGAAAGTGTAATTAGTTAATATTTAATTATAACCCCCCTCCTAGTGTAACTTATGAAAATACACAAACTCACAATGCAAGATGGGTCCTGATTACTAGGTCATTTTAGGTGCCCATGTACAATATGTAAATAAATACATAAAATGCAATCTCTTATAAAGAGGATAAAGAGGGTATCATGGTAAAGACCATCTCCCAAAAAGAGAGGTGAAAAAAAAAACTAGATAAATGGGTGGATGAAGTCATCAAGAGCATCCAAGGAGTACATACATCATATATACAAGTAATGGTTCCCACATAAGAAGGAATTAAAGAGACATGATATTCCCCATAATGAAAAACTTCCTGCAAAAATGTTGAGTTATTGATGAAAAATCATAGTTCAATGCCTAGAAACAACATTTCTCCCATTAGGAAGAAGATATACCAAGTACAGATGTAGGAATGAGTCCCAATCTAGATAGGAACTAGAAAATGTAATCTATATAATGTATGATAGTGATGTTCAAAACTAATTCACATCAAAATTAAAGGAGAAAGAAGGTCTCCAAATAATCATCTATGCAAGATAAATATATTTATCCATTCTCAAGGAATTGATCACATCATTAAATTGAACCATGAAATGTGACAAACTAAGTGATGAAGAATAATCAAGAGTGCCAATCTCCAAATAAGGAAAAGAAGTATCAAATTTAACCATAACAAAACTATCATCAAAGAGAAGAAAAATCCCCTCAAATGTGTCTCCAAAATAAAAAATGTGATATTCCAAAAATAATGAACCAATATTTGGCAAGTGGGAATCCTAATAAACAAGACAAATAAATACCTTTTGTAATAAATCATTGGAATCACAAACAAGAGATGCGATCTTAAATGAAGAAGTAGGAGCTACAATTGGAAACATAAAATCATCCTTGCTCTTAATATATGAATTATATTCAATTTCATCTAGCTTTTTCAATGAGCTTGAATTTTGGTCAGAGACATGTTGATGAAGCTATGTTTGAGATGACAAAATCTAGTTTTTAGTTTGTGAAGACTTGTGAAGGATAAAGTGTGAGTTATTCCTTGGAGGTCGACTATGTTTTATAATTAACATAATTTTCAATATAACATGTGGAAACTATTTTTAATATCTTATGATGGCCCTATATTATTAATTGGACAATGGGAAAGCCTCTAGGACAACTCAATTAGTTATTAGGACTTATTATAAAGGAAAGATATTTCATTGGTTGTAAGAAGTATGATATTTAGTCATATGTTTTTGATGTTATGTTATGATATATTTGGATGCAAATTTGTGAAGATAAAAGTAGTGATTGATATTGAAGATAAGTTGTGGTACTCAAAGGTATTGTATTGGAAAGATATGTTGTTTTAGTCAATTTATTTTCTTGCATGTTTTATCCTAAATTGTTTAGAGATAAATAGTTTTAAAAAAAATTGGGCAGTGGATTCAGTTGTCTTCCTATCAACTCCTAACATGGTTGGAATCTCTTGATAGGAATTCCAGCTCTCCGTATAGGGACTCAGATGTATTGATAGTGTTAGATTGTGGTGACTGATCAGGAAAGTACTGTACATACTTCATAAATAGTGGGAAGTAGCTGACATGGTAGCCGACATATGGCCGACATGTTATAACCCTAAAGTGGTTTAATACTTGTATAAAAAGGGCTTAGGGTTGGGTATTTTTCATGTGTGGTGATACAAAATTGGTTCTTGCGGCGGTATTGAGCTGTAAGGGATTACGGATTGTAATCAGGTTGTAATCACTGGATTGTAATAAGATCGGACTTGCTGTTTGGTGGACGTAGCCCAGGGATTGAGTGAACCACGTTAAATCTTGGTGCCTTGTGTTCATTTCTGTGTGTTCTATTATTTTCTGTTATTGGTTATATTTGCATGTAGTTTTTATTTCTGTGCGTGGTTTATCCTAATAGATAGTATTGAATTAACTCTTAATAGGGTCACACCCTTTCACAATGAATTTTATATTAGAACATCATCTGGTGGGTATCATTCCCATCGATATTTTCACTCTGATCAAGGGTTTCCCTAGTTAACATATTTTGTGTCACTTTACATGGTCGTTTTATTGTGGTTATCTCTTGATTAAATGTTTCAACTTTGTTAAACTATATCAAAGTTGTTTAAATCATATAATTGATTCGCACCCCCCCCCCCCCCCCCCCCCCCCCACCCCACCCCCCCACTCAGTTACACTGGTGAACTTATTAGAGAGTCAAGTCCTTGAAAATAAATTTTAATAGCTTAAGGACATCCATGGCTACATTTAGGAAAGAATGTCCAAAATTTGATGGAGTGAACTATAACAACTAGAAGGAAAGGATGAAGACTCACTTTCTATGCATGGGAGAAAATTTTGGTTGATTAAAAGAGAGAAAAAAGATGTAATAGAAGAAAAGGGTTTGGCATCATGTTCATAAGAGGAAAAAGATCTATTCATGTACAATATGTATTTTAGAGAGACATTGTTATCGCATTTTCCTGAAATAGAGTATTTGAGATAAAAGACTTATATCTTGCACATAAAATTTGGATTAAGTTACACAATTTATTTGAAGGACATCAATTTCTAGATAAGGTTAGATTACATAATTGGAAGAATATGTTGAGTAATGCTAGAATGAAGGAAGATGAATCTATTAGAGCATATTTTGGTAGAATATGTGAGATTTTTATAGGAATCAAGAGTTTTGAATGAATCATGATAGAAGAAGAGGTTCTATGGAAGATATTGAAATATTTAACCCTTAAATACACACACAAAGTTGAGATCATTGAATAAATTATTTATGTGACATCAAATTTCACCAAAGACACATTACTTGGGAAGTTACAAGAATTTGAACAATATTTTAAGTAGAAGCAAGGAGTGACAAGGATAGAGACAACCTTTTGTGTACAAAAAGACAAAGCTAAGTTTACAATGGTTGTGAGCACAAGTGAAGATTATGCTAGAGATTGGACGGTCAAAAAAGAGGAAGATAATAAGATTGATGAAGGACTTACATTTATTATGAAGAGAGAGCCCAAAGGTAAGAATTTTTAGGTAAGAATTTTTTTTTTTTTGGATTTGTGAAGAACTTGGTTATTATTCATCACAATGTTGTAAGAGAGAGAAAAAAGTAAGACCTAGGAAGCCTTATAAGTTAAAGTTTATACAAGATTGCTTCTATGTTGATGGTTATGATGGATTCAATTTTAAAGTGATAAATTTCTTAGAAAGCGATGATGAAGATGATGAACTTGGATATGTTTTTATTAAAGAAGAGACTCTTGAGAAAGAAGTGAAAGAAGAAGTAGTAGAAGAGAAAGCCTTGATATGACATGTTGAAAAAAATAAAGATTGATTTGATTATAGATAGTATTTTTTCTCACCATATGACAAGATATATGAATAAGTTTTTTGAGTTTAACAGTTATGATGGAGGAGAAGTTAGAGTTGGAAATAATGCACCATGTCAGATTAAAGGAAAGAGATCTATTACACTTGATGGGAAAACTAAGACTGGGGATGTTTACTTTTTTGATGGTTTAAAACATAATATTTTGAGCATTAGATAGCTTTTGGACAAGGGATATCAATTGAAATTTGTAGAGAAGACTTCTACAATCATGGATAAATATGGAAAGATGATTGAAAATGGTACAAGGACAAGAGGTAATGTATTTCAATTGCATCCTAGTACGATGACATGTCTGGTAGAAAAGGTTGATGACAGTTCATTATGGCATAAGAAATTTTTGGAGGAAATGATGAAGCTAGTAAGAAATTTTTAGGGAAAATGAAGAATGAATTTGAGATGAGTATTATTGGGGAGATGAAATATTTATTGGTTTTACAAATAAATTAGAATGATGATGGAATTTTCATATCATAGACTAAATATCTTAAGGGCATGTTGAAATTTTTGTGATTGGAGAATTATAAACCACTTGGGACACCTATGGTTATAAAATAAAAATTTCCTAGTAAGGATGAATCTTCTAGTGTAGAATAAACAAGATACAAATAAATGATAGGATGATTATATTATTTGACTCATACAAGACTTGATTAATCTGATGCACTTGGGATTGTAGTAAGATTTGAATATAATCCTAAATAGGAATTATTAGAATGGGGTTGTCATTGTACCAAAAGACTTATTTGTCAATGTTTGATACAACCACTCAACTTATAGTACTTAGGAGAAAGTTAAGCCCTTATCATGAATCTTGAGGGTAGCCTAAACAAAATTTCAAATAATCTCCCTCTCAGTGTTACATGAGGGTCTGAGGATTCAAACCTATGACCAAAATCTGATACCACTTGTTAGAATGAGGTTGTCGTTGCACCAAAAGAGTGATATGACAATGCTCGATACAACCACTCAACTTATAATACACATGAAGTAGTTAAGCCCTTGTCACAAATCCTAAGGGAGTACTAGAAAAATTTTCAACAAAAACACTTGGTGAGCATTTTAAGATTATTTTTGAAATGATTATTTTTATAATGGTACCTTTTTCATTGATGTAAATGGGGAAAGATATTCATGAAAAATATCTTTAATTAATGAGGGAGATTTAAACATGAAAAACTCTTTACAACCTATCTATACTGATGACAGAGAGTTATGCTTATGAGGAGAAATTTACATTCATTGGGGGAAGCATGAATGTGGAAAAAAAGGAAGATGAGGAAGAAACATGTTTTGTATTCTTGGTAATTTGACATTTTTCATCATATGTTTCCATCAAGGCCAAAGGGGTAGATTATTGACAAGAATGCCTATAGGAGATTGATGAATACCTTAGGGATGTTATAATAAGTGTTTTGGATATGATTGAGTGCTTATGTGTTGTATTCATAACTTGGTTTTCCATTTATGTTTTTGGATGCCTATAGATGTTATGTTTATGTTTGCATAAAGAGTTATGAAGTTTTCATTGAGTTACAAAAGATTTGCAAAGGACTAGTTGTAGGATAGTTTGTGGGAAACTATATGATGTTGTTCATGCTATATCTTTTTGGTGAAGTTGAAGCTTGTTTAGAAAGATTGGATTTTGGTCAGAGATATGTTCATGAAGCTATTTTTGAGATGGTGAAATCTAGTTTTTAGTTTGTGAAGACTTGTGAAGGATAACGTGTGGGTTATTCCTTGGAGATTGTCTATGTTTTGTAATTGATGCAATTTTTAATATAACATGTGGAACCTAATTTTAATATCTTAAAATGGTCCTATATCATTAATCTTACATTGGGAAATCCTCAAGCCAAATCAATTATTTATTATGATACTATATTTTGGTACATTTTCCAATAACCATTCATCGCACAAAGAAACAAAATAACCTCAAATGATTGACTAAACTCATCATCACTTAATGAGCATCCAAATTTTTGAGAGATTTAGAAGTTGTCAAAATAATGATGCTAAGTTTCACCAGTAGGATAAAGGGAAGTGAAATCTATGCAATAAACTTCATTGTCTCCACTCCCTCATAGGTATGACGTGTTGTCATTGGTAGCTCGGTGATATGCAGTTTAATTTATTGATGAGGTTGTTGTTAAATGTATGGCATCCTCGTCATATATAACATCAAAAAATATTAGTTTGATGTCACAAATATGATGATACGATGATATTATAATTGTGTCAAGAAAAATATTTTCCAATTAATGAGTTCCATTTGGTAGTGACATGGTATTCTCCTGCCATAAACAATTTTTTAAAGTTTAACTAAAAAATTGTAGAAATCTTCTAAAATAATGTGCAAATGATTAAATGAGGACTATTCATTATACAAGTGGCATACATCCATCTTAAAGTCCCAAGAGATTGATACAATTCTATCAATCTCTTGAATAAATTTCTTTAAGGTTTTTCTCATTCGAATAATGAGCCTTTAAGCTCGATATTTGTTAGTTGTACAATCAACACTCCTCATAACTATTTGCATATTATTTTAGAATATTTGTGAATTTTTTAAGGCAAGATTTAAAAAAATAGTTTTTGATAGAAGAATATTATACCACTACCAATGTGGAAATCATTAACTAGAAAACCTTTTTCTTGATACAATTATACTATGAAGAGGTCATCAAACTTCAAAAAAAGAGCACTAGTATGATCTGCAAGTTCAAAGAAAATAAAATAATAAGAAAAGGAAGCCTATGTTAATGATGTTCTATTTATACCAAAATGGTATTTCTATTATGATTTTGACAAGGGTAGGTGAATGCTTCCATAGGACATAATAAAGTGTGCATTGTATTACCAAATACAATGAGGTATGTAAATGGTTGCTTGAGAGAAATCTGATGCAAGAATCAGTCAGTTACCAAAATTTGTAGAGAACCTTTGAAACTAATCTTTTCCCTCGACTTTAAATATACTACTCATCAAAATTACTATAAATATTCTATTACAATACATTAAAAACTTTCCCTAATAAGTGCTATGAGAGTTTTGGAATGTGGAATCAAAATTAGTTCACAACAAAAGAGTGATCTTGGGTCCTTTGGAAAGCATTCATATTTTACTTCATTGTATCTTTTCACGAGTATACTTTTAAGCCTTCTTTCCATATTGCAAGGCATTGTAGAGTTTTAGTTATACTTAAAAAATTTACTCGTTGAATTTTTCTCCCACAATGGGTTTCTAACATAAACACAATGTTAAGGTGATGTTCTTGAAATAGTTTCTTTCAATTTTATTTTCTAAGTTATTATTTGATGCTATACATCTAATTCATTTCGAGCACTATGTCAAGTAAAGCAACATATGTAAGCTAATTTGATAAGAGAAACAATATTTCATTAGACTTACAGATAAATATCTAAGTTGATTTTAAAAACCACAATATCATTGGCTAAATATTTGAAGACAAAATTATAAGAATTACACAAAAATAATGTATTGTAGATTTCCTTCATCATCTATTCTCAATGGAGTCCTGTGCAGATAGTCAATAACAAATACTTGATATTTTTTTTGTGAGGATAGATGGAAAATCCCTACAAGAAACACCCATTACAAGTATAGTGATGCTTGTCTTAAAGAGATATTTGAATGTATGTTGTCAATCATGATCTCTATTGAGATAATGGGTGTTGTACACATTGCATAATATTGTTTATATGTTATTATGTAGTGTTACACCTAGGAGCACCTAGATGGATGTGCAACATGAAAAAATTCCCATGGAATATTTTTGATTAGTTGTATTGTAATATTGTGATAATATTTGATGTAATTATTTAATATTGGGAAAAATAATTAAATGTCCAATATTAAATGTGGGGTCAATGTGTTAGGTAGCATGTGGTTTTATCACATGGTTTATGTGATATCATTTGGTGGTTTCTTGGACTTGTTACTATATAAGAAACCACAAAGGTAGTTTTAGAGACAATACGAGAAGGGCAAAAAGGAAAAATGGAAAGTTGAGCAAGATAAGGCTTGACAGGTTAGCCAAGGGAACATTTGTGATAGTTGGAAGCATGGCATGAGATGTGTGAATTCATTCTTTTTGATATGTATTGCTTGGTTTTTTCTATGACTTCGAAGGCTTCCATGGTTGTATTACAATGGTTTTTGGCTGAATAATACATGGTGATGGATGCTTTTGGAGGCTGGGTTTTTTTCCCTTGATGAGGGTTTTTCAGGGTATATCTTGTGTCGGTATGTTGTCTATTCTTTTGCATGTGGATTTCAATAACATATTTATTTCAGATCTATTATGGGTTATGTGAAAATGATTATATTTTATATTGTAAGTTTTTTTACAAGTGGTATCAGAGCTATGATTTTGTTGTTGTACCCCTAGATTGAATCCATGGGAATGCATGAGAGGATAAAAGAAAGGGCAAGATATATAGGTTGTTTATTGTAGATTTGATGGTTTTGGGTTTGTTGTTATGATGGTGTTGATAGATTTTGGGCATGTGAAATTGTTGATCAAAAGGGCTCTTTCGATATTTCATTTAAATGAGGGTTTTAGGGGAGAGTTTTAAAAAATTACCTCCTAGGAAAAAATAGACCTCACCATTGGATGTAGGTTGGATTTTCGATTAATTTTGATAAATATATGCCTTAGTTTGGCCATGTGAAGACAAAAAGTAAAATGTTTTTAGTTTTAGCCTATTACGACCATCAAATTTAATCCTCTTAGAATTTTTTGTCACAAAAAAATCACGGTAAAAATGATAAAAAAGGGAGTCTTGGTAAAAAAAACCATAACTTTCTCTCAAAATATCAAATTTCCAACTTCTTATAATCGTTGGAAAGCTAATTCAAAGCACTACAACTTGGTGTAGGTTCAATTATGTGATTTTGAATTTTTTGAGTTTTATGAGCTTGAAAGTTAGGTGTTATTTATTCTAAGTATAAATTTGGGCATAACTTGGGTGTACAAAATCAAATTTTAGAATTTATGTTGTAATCAACATAAATTTTTCGAAGAAATCTACATATCGATTTAGATTTGGTATAGGTTTGGTACGGTTTATAAGGTGATATATTGATTTTAATGGTTTATGATATATATTAACTATGGTAATATTATGAGTTTATGACATTGTATATTTTGAAGATTGAAGATTTTATGTCATTGTAAACTCAACTTATATTTCAAATTGGTGTCATGATGATATGGTTATCAGTGTTTGGTTTAGATATATATGATGACTTGTTGGATTTACAAGTTGTACACTATTGTAAGTGGTCTATACTTACAAGTTTCATTAATGACTTGGCTATGGGTTTTCTTTGCCCAATGATCTTTCATTATTGATGTGTATTTATATTGGTGGCTTGTATTTGGATTCTCTATGCCCTTAGTCACATTATTTTCTAATTTGTCTTCATGTAGAGGGATGAGATATTTTTACTAGGTATAGTCATGATGGAGAATTGTGGTTGACTATTTTATGATGACATGTTTGACACTTTGAGAGTTAGATGCTTGATTCATGGATGTGATCATGGTGCCATAGGTTTTGGCATGATGTGATTGGATATACAGGTACATCCTTGATGTTCATTAGTTTGCATTCTTGATTTGGTTATGATAGTATATCTTCTTGGTTGAGGATCATGACTATTTGGTTTCTTTTGAGGAGCTCATGATGTGCAATTTGAGTTCTTCGATGGTTTGATTCCTTGGTTAATTCTCATGGTTAGAGGATGGGTTTTCATCATGATTTCATGGATAGCTTAGGTTCACAATTTAGTGGGAGCTTGTGACAATGATCAGGTGGCAGTGTAGGATTAGTTCCTAGTTTGGTTTCTATCTTCTTGGTTTGCAGATCTTGGTAATTTTACTTGGTACAGACACTTTGGTTGTGTGTGTTTAGACTTGGAGATGGATGTTATGATGTCATGGGTGACTTGGTACCATGTTTGACTGAGATTTTTTAGCATTGAAATATTTATTGATTATTTGCAGATGTTGTAGGATGACTCAGATCATGTTGTTGCAGAAGCATCTTTGACATTTTCATGGTCAACTTGGTTCTACATGGTGTGTGGAGATGGTTGCATCTTGAGGACTCATGGGGTTCTTGGTAGAGGTGTGGTTTATGATTTTATATTACATGTTATCCTTGGTATTAGGATGGTTTCATTATTATGTCATGGTATACTTTTGATACACATTTAGATTTTTGACATGTTATGAAATGTTCATACAGAGCATGTTATCTCTTTGGTTGAGATGGCTAGATCATGTTGTCATGTTTATGTTCCCGAGACCATGGTTGGAACTTTTACATTGATCTTGGTTTAGTTTCTTGGTATTGAGTATATTGATCATTTGATCGATACTTCATGATATTTCTATGTTGCATTTGGAGCTGGCATGGA
Source organism: Cupressus sempervirens (assembly GCA_028749045.1). Lineage (NCBI taxonomy): Eukaryota > Viridiplantae > Streptophyta > Pinopsida > Cupressales > Cupressaceae > Cupressus > Cupressus sempervirens. Next base: position 294,111,095 of record CM053792.1, read on the forward strand.
TTGATTGGTTATAGGTACTCATAGATACTTAGAGATGGTGGTGTAGACACCTAAAATTGTCCAAATACCTGTTCCTAGCCAATTAAATAAATACTTATTATTTATTTAATTCCCCTACCTTAATTAAATAAATTTTACATTTATTTAATTACGTTTGTCTTTCCTTGATTTAATAAACTAAGGTTTATCCAAATCCTAGCCTTTCCTTGATTTACTTAATTAACCCCTTTCCTAATCCCACTTGGAATTAAATATTACATTTAATCATATTTGAGCACATGGCTTCTACCTTTAACCCTCACCTAACCTCACTTGCTTAGTCTAACCCATGCTTCTAATCCTACCTACTTCTTTAATCATGCTTGCTTTGCATAATCACCTTGCTAATCCCCTTTTAATCCTAAGTGTGCGCTCACACATGTGCGAGGAATCCTCACACATGTGTGAAAGATGTTCACACTTTCCTCACCCATCATGTCTTCCATGCCTCTTGTACACTTGTCCTCTTGCATGAGAGTCAAGGTGTCTCACACATGTGTGAAAGACCATGCTTCTCACACCTCTTGATCATGTCACCATCAAAGGTTTCTCACACATGTGTGAGCATATTGCCCCCTTTGAATGGTCAAAACCCTAATCCATGTGGAGTCTACTTGGCCTCCACCTCATCGATCCTGAGAGATCCTAGCCCTTCATCTTGCATTCAATCTTAGCCGTCTGTTGCATCCATTTTCCTATAAAAGGAGAGCCCTCTCCCCATTTCATCAAGCACTATCTACCTCATTTTTATGCTACTGAAATTTTGAGAAACCACATCTCATAATGTGAAATCATCAATTACTTGGTGATTTCATGAGGTTTGCATATGTGCTATTTTGAATAGTTTATACTCTTTTGATTTCATGTCATGCTTAGTTACATGTTTATCTTTCATATTTTGAGGTTTGCATAATCATGTAGGAATAGATGTTAGTTTCTTAATGTTTATTCTCTTATTACATTTTTATGCAATAGAGGTGGTGATGTTGATCTCTCTTAGATTAGAGATGTATTTTTTGGAACAATTGTTTGTTTTCAACAAGGAGTTTGAGGGGCATTCACATGATATGACTTGAGAGGAGATTATTCTTAGATGAATCTTGGTTGGATACTTGGATATCTTGGTGAGCACTCTCATTCCCCACTATTGGTCTACTCAATCATTTACTACTTAAGAGTTATAGCTCATTATTTCTCTCAAGTGTATTATGTTTATGCTTGTATTTTATTAATATGGATCTTGACCTATCGTAAATGAGTTATTTCTAAAGGGTTCATTTGTAAGTGTTGGAAATAACAATGGGAAAGTAAATGCTGAGAGGGAGACGGGGTGGGGGGGTGAATCGACACTTGAAAACTTTAGCAATAAAACATTCACCGCACATCCATCTCATACTTTAGCATGTAAACTAAAATAACTAACTACACATTTTCATCCACAGCGTGAAAAAAATAAAACATAACATAATCAATTATTTACCTAGAAACTGTCCAATGAGAAGGTAAAATTGGGGTGGGGATGATACCCACAAATCTTCACTAGTGCAATTGTAAAGTGTAGCCAACTATTGTTATAATAATTTTTATCATAATCTATGATCTACCTTGTGAGGGGTCTTCACTGTTAAAGGCTTATAAATTTTGTTAGGTCTCACCCTGTTAAAGGATTTCAACACCCTGCTAAAAGTGTGCCTTGTTAGAGGACTTAAATTTACAATAAGAAAATCACTCAGTTAATAGATTTACACAAGTCTGTTAAGACTACTCTGTTAGGAGATTTTCTATGTATCACCTATTAAAATGATTCAACACCATGATCCTTTGGTTATCACTTTGTTGCTAGATGCCAGATCTTCTCTTTCCTAATGAATCCTTGATCCTTCTAATCAGATATATCTCCTCTATTCTCTCTTTGCTTTCCTCTATTCTCTCTATCTGATTTTGCAACTCATAACATTATCACAACCTCCATAGCCACCATGAATGTTCTCTTTTCACTTAGCATTCATCTCCTTCCACGCATTCACTCTCTATACAAAGTCTTTAGGATTTTCCTCCTTAAGTAAACATAGGTGGGCTAGGGTTAGGTAAGAATCAATGGTTGAGGTTGATCCATATTTCTACTTAGAACATCCCTAAATTTGATTGGTTGCATGTATTACATAGGGATTTATAATATACCTCCTTACATATCTTCTAGAATTGTAAAACAATCATTGTGTTTGCCCAAAAATGGTTTGCATAGAAGTTTTTTCCATTATAAAAAAACTATGTACAAAACTACTTACTTGGCATCTGAAGGATCTGATGCTTGTCCATCACTATATTCTTGATGTTGTAACTTGGTTCCTAGATGACTCGACATACTTTGTTTACTCAATTCCTGAATCACTCAATAGGTATAGTCTGCTTGGCTCGTGAGTTACATGGCACATAGTAGATATATTACTTGGTATGTATTGTTTGACCATTGATGCTCAACATGCTTTGATCACTCAACTCACTTTGGTCACTGTAATACTGATAGATAATGATTAAGTTTTTTGTCACTTCCTTGCCAAAACCAATCAGAGATTAATAATCTCCCCTTTGACATGAGTGGCAAAAACACATTGTCATGCATATGCAATCCTTATTATGAGCACAACTTAGACAATATATATTTGTGACTTGGCTCTCATACAAAATTTTAGAACTTCAAAATTTTGAAAAATGGATGACTAACTGGCATACCTTATTTTTCTATTACTCCCCCTGAGTAGATTTTTTGTACCTTGTTTCTCCATTATTACTCCCCCTTACTCAAAACTTCAATATCTCAATGACTTCATTATCCCCCTTTTTTGACGCTTATGTCAAGGGTGGTACACTGATAATGTGTTTATCCATAAATGATTTATGGATCTCCATTATGGTCTTTAGGGCTGCATCCCAATTGTTGCTTGCTACCTGTAGAGATTGATATTGAATGTCTAGCTCAGTAGCAAGGTCAACTTAGCAATCATGAGTAGAAAGTTGGGTATCTTTCTTCATCAATGTCTCAGCATATGCTAGTTCCTTATGCAACACTTCTATGTGTGGGGTCAACATGGATTAGATACTTATAAAGGTAGCTCTAATAGTATCATCTTGTGCTTACATCTTGACAAACCTACCTCGTACGGATAGCAGTGTCTAAAAATGAGCTTGGCTTTGACCAAGAGATTATTGAAGAGTAGTACCTATGGTTTGTAAATCTCCTTGCAGTTGGTCAACATGCCTTTGAACTTCTTATGTGAATAGATTCACATCACATAGTTTGGTGTATAGAGAGAAAATATTCTTTAACACCTTCTTCACACTCTCCATTTTGGTTGTTAGATCAACCTGTCTTAGTGTAATAGCACTAGACATCTTCTCAAGTACCTTAGTGTGAAATTTCCTTTTAGATCATTCAAGTAACTTGACATTTGAATCTAGGTCTTCATCCTTTATTTTTTCAACAATAGTGATAATTTTCTCAATGATGGGTTTATCTTCATTCATTTTTGGGAGACTGAAAGAATCATAAAATATGTCTTTAATTTCATGGAAAACTTGTTTTTTCTTGTACTCCCCTCTCATCATCTCTTGCATTTTCTTCCTTTGTAGTTCCTCTTGTAGAATACTCATCCACTCAATAGTAATTATTACCAAAACAAACTTTGGCAACTCAATTATCTCATCCAAACTGACATCCCCAAAAGATGTACCATCTGGGCTTCTCAATGTATTATCACTCAGCCTTGATATTTGCATTGGTGTCACATGTGTGCTTGGCCTTTAAAGACCTAGACTATTGGGAGGAGTGATAGAAATTGGTAGGGTCATCAAGGTGTATATATAAATTTGTTCCTCTGGTGCAATTGTCACCTTCAACTCTTTAGTCATTACACCTATAGTTTCTTCCTATGGTGCTTGAGTATAAGGTGTAGGACTTGCTTCATGACTTGTATGAACTTTTGTTCCATCTGCTGCTATTGTCAATATTGTTTGCATACCTAAACTATGTATACTAGGCAAAGATGTATCTATCTATTGTGCCTCTACCTCTTCAATCTAAAATGTAATTGTGGGCATTATAGATTATGACTCTACAGTAATTGTTATCTGTTTAGGGTGTGCACTTTGATCTACTTAGAGATCTTTTTCTAGCTTCTTCTTGTCCAACTATCTTTTCTACTTTCCTCTTCCATTTTCCCTTGTAGATTTGTTCTTTAACTTGGCTTGGTTTATCTTTATATGTTCCCCATCTCTCACAATCCTTGTTATTATGTGATGAAAACATCACATATGCATAACCTTCAAGTATTTCCTTGTCAAATTCATATCCCATTGGATGAATACATATCACTCTTGGATCCACTACTTCTATTCATGTAACATATGTTTCCACCATGAATTATATTATCTTTGCATACCTTTCCACAACTAATTTATGATTCTAAATCTCAATTTCATCTCTTTTTGAAATCCTTTCGACATTCCAAATAAATCTACATTTATATCACCTATGTATTGCATATTATAATGGTTAGTGATCAAATCCATTGTGCATCCATTATATGTCCATGTATTGGATGCATATTAGAAAACTTGTGCATTATGTGAAATAAAATTTATAGAATTAGTGATCTACATATGAAGGGTTGGTTTATGTCATGCTTTATCCTTTCTAAATTCTCAAACAATTACTATCTCAAGATCTTAAAAATATCAAATTGTTCCTTTTAGATAACCATTTTATAGGTAGTTTATATCACTCCTACTAAAATTGAATTATGCCTTGTGTTATAGTGCATTTTATACCCAAGCATTTTAGCAACTATCCTTACATCTATTTGTCTAATATTTGAAAGATTCGTGGCTCTCCTATCCCATTTTGTTCTATTATTCTTCTTGACCTCTTTCTTAACCATTTTTGTAGCTATGGAAATAATATCAACATTATCAAGTCCAGTTACTAGGCGAATTAGTTCTTTTGTGATAATTGTAGGTTTGTCTCCTAGCCATAACATCTTGTCATAACTTTTGATAAGTATGATCCTAATCCATTTAAGATCTTCAAACTCTTCATAATCAACATATTGTAAGATGTTTAGGTTTTGAAGTTGTACAAACTCAAGTTTTATAGTTTTTTTGAATCGTAAATCTCCTCCAAGTCTTACCTTATATCCTCATTCCAATAGTTTCCATCTTGCAATGTATATAAGCTCTAATATCCTCAATGTGCAAGACTCCTTCTAGGGTTTAAAAAAATGAACTAGTTTGGTCATCCTCCATAGATATGAATTGGTGCTTCTTAAAATGATATCTAGGTCTCTCTTTTATATTATATAATTGAGACTTATCCATGATATCCTTTGAAATGACTTTGCTAAAATTAAAATACCTTAAATTTATTTCATTGGGCCATTAACTAAAATCTTCGCAAACACTTCCAATTCAATCTGCTTCTTCACTCAAGGCTCTTTGCAATCTCAATTAACTCAAATGGCAATGAATAACTCCATTTTTTTTTCCTTAGATCCTTTTCCAAACAACTTAGAAATAAATGCATTCTATGCATGTATAAAAGATGATAAAAAGTTATAGAAAATTCCAAAACTCATTAAGGTCTTCATATCCTTTTAATTAACATATGAAACTTGGATTTAGGATCTATAATTCTTGACATAACTATATTTAACTCTACATACCTTAACTGATTGATTTTGGGGTAAAATATTTTTATGGTTAAGTGCTCCCCCATATATCTATAATGACCATTTAAACTAAAGTAGAAGGTTTAGTGTTAGGCACTGCATCTACCTTATTCTTTGTGCATTCTTGTCCATTTTCTTTCCATACCTTTTTTTTTTGCAATACTCTCATATTGTAATGTCTTATTATTTGTATGTATTCTTCCACCATAGTTATTTATTCTAGCATTAGGTGCTCTCATTTTGTTCACAAATCCATTGAATCTACAAATCTAAATTTATGTCCCAAATTATTACAAATATTACATGTAATGACTAAATTCCCATACTTTGATCCAAAGTAATTAACTTGTAATTTGTAATCTCTGGCAATGTGTCAAAATTTGTTACATTTAAAGAACATGAATCTATTATTGATAACATTGTCCATTCCTAAATGTCTTCTTTATGTCATGTTAGTTCTGTCTTTTGTTCTTACACTATATCTCTTATTACTCTTTTTGCATTAAGGTAATTTATGTCCATAAAGAAGGCAATTGAAAGAATATCTAGTAAATATGTTTGTATCTAAATTACCTTTGCAATCCTTCTTCACATGTCCATATTTGTTGAATGCATAACATCTCCCTTTGAATTTTTTCCTTTGTTCTCTAGGGTTCTCAATCTGATCTAATGGTTGATTAGGTTCTTGTTTAAGTTCATTCTTAACTATTATCTTAGACTCTTTGGAAGATTCCCCTTCAATGTATTCAATACATGTCTTGTCTTCTTTACTTTTTTGTTCCATTAACTACATATCAAGTTTATTTGTACTTGAATATAGCTTTTCAAGAACAAGTTCTCCTTTTATAATGCTATTGTACTTCTCAAGTTCTTTATATTTAAGCTTTGAATCATCAAATTTCTTTATCTCACCCTGGTAATTTGAGAGCTCAATTCATTAACCTTATCATTTACATTTTCTTCTATTTTTATCTCATCTAAAATCTTGGCCATCTTCAATAATGTGACTTCAAGTTCATGCTTAAGAACCTCATTTTCCTTCTTCAGTTTGATAACCAAATTTGATTCTTTGATATGATCAAATAGCTCTTTCCTTTTTTTTCTTGATGCTTCAATCTAATCTTTCAGCTTCTTGATATAATCTTGTGCATCCTTAAGCTTGTTCTTCAATATTTCTTTTTCATCATTTTCATGATCTAATTCATCAAGAGATGTTTCATAGTTCCTTTGTAAATCTGATGGATCCATTGTGATCTCCCTCAAGCTATTAGACTTCTTCTAAGTAGCTAAAATTTGGTACAACTATTAGAAATAGGGAATATTGAGGGGGTGCGAGGAGTGAATTAGTATTCCTACACACTTTACCCAACTTTTGATTTCAACAATTAACCATAAACATGCATAAACAATAAATTGAATAGGAATAAATAACATTCCACAAAGAAAATCATAACATCAATACTTTTTAACTTGGAAATCTTGGCCTAGGAAAACTCATGTGGGGATGATACCCACAAGATGTTGCACTAACCAAAAATACCTTGTAAGAGGTATTGACCTTGTTAGGAATCTATTACATTTATTTAGTATATTTGTCCTCATTAGAGGCCTCAACCCTCTTTTTTAGGAGTCATAATACATAATGATCTTACTACTCTTACAAAAATATACAACTTATACAAGTGGCATAAAGACTTTACCAAAACTAGCTATACTAATATCTTTAATATTTGATTAGTCTTTGTCTGCTTCTCACATTTTATCATGCCCATATAAATATTGAATACAATTATTTAATTGTATGGTGTCTTTGATGTTACACAAATGTCAAGTCTTTTATTGAGAAACCAGTGTTAGCCGAGATCACTCAAGCATTGAAGGAAGTTTCCTGTGTATGCCGAGCATTCCAAGAAAGACAACACATAACTAGTGTTAATTGAGTTCACTCAATTACCAAAGGAAGTTGGCATGAAACCACTGTTAACTAAGCTCACTCAGTTCCCAAAGGAAGTTAGCATGGAACTAGTGTTAACTAAGCTTACTCGCTTCCCAAAGGAACTCTGAAGGAAAGTATTTTCTTAGTTAGTGTTGACCGAGTTAGGTCGGATAACAAAGGATTTTTCTATATCAACATATTGGATCTAACAATTTTGTTTGTTATTTCTAGCCGACTCAAGGAATAAATACTATTTGTTTGAAAGTATATTCAAGATGACTTGACAAGGTAAATCATATAAATATAAGCTCAAGTTGAGGATTGAATTGTAGTAAGAGTCATGAGATTGAAAATATAAATTAAGGAAGTGAATTGGAAGGATATCAGAGTATCCAAGTTGAATGAGCTACAAAGAACATTCTAATAAAAGAGGATCAAGTATTCAAGCTAGAAAAAAGATCTAAAATAAACGAAGATAGTTTCATCAAAAATTAGGTCAAGTTATTGTTACTCTCTAATAATTGTAGTAGTGAATCAAATCTCTTAATAGAGTTAGCCTAACAACTATTTGCCAAATCCTCTAACAAGGTGGCATTTCTAGATTGAAGTGTCAAAAGACCTCTAACAAGCTCATTTCTAATAGGGTGAACTAAATCCTTTAATAGGGTCACAATTAAAAATGTGTTTTGTAACCTTTAATAGGGTTGGCTCTTAATAGGGCTCACTTCAGAAGATTGAAAAATAGTAACTAGTTGCAATTGGTGGTTTTCCTAAATTGGGTTTCCACATTAAATATTGGTGTCTCTTGTGTTCATTTTATTTGATTTATGATTTTGCAACTAATTTAATTAAGGTTAAATACACTAAACATCTTAAGAGCTGATTATTTTAATGTTTACCAAGTGACAATAATTCTTAGTGTAAATCAAGTGTTCATGTGTCAGTCGAGTTACAACAACATTTCAATTTTAACAGAGTTTTTGTTTTGTATTGTATTGACATATTAAGAGATCTTGGATTTATTTTTGCGATAACTAATTCACCCCTCCCCTCTCAATTACTCGTCTTATATTTCCACCAAAAATTTATTCTCTTCTCTAACAATCAAAACATATATATTTCAACATAAACAAAACTCACTTAACATAAACATAATCACATGTCTCTTCACATGTCAAAATTATCTCCTTTTATACCATTTTCTTTAACTTTATCCAATCAACTTGAATTAAAAAAAAGGTTACATGTCCAAAATGTGTTATTACAATCTTTTATGTGAGGGTGAATGTCTAAGATGTTGTCCCTACATTGCTAAGTTCTTGAATTGTCAAGACAATTTAATACCTTAGCCAAATTATCTAATATTTTTTGTGTACTTTGCCTCTGTGATAAAAAAATGTCTTCTAGATATTCATCCAAAACTCATACCAACTATCATAATAACATTAGAAAACATAAGTAGGCAAAAGCCTACAACACAACTGTAAATTATGAGCCTCTTATCTAGGATGTCTTGGGTTCAAATCTACTCAAGCTTAACTAATAATCATAATAATCACAAAAAAAAAAAAAAAAATTAACCTTGGCCTTGACCTCTTACTGATAAAAAAAAATAAAAAATAAGAAAACATAAGTGCATCATATAAATTATCTATTCTCTAATATTCCAAAATTGTAGCCTTTCATTTGCTTCTAGTGAAGCTCACTAATGAAAACTATATAATTGTTGATAGATATTCCTAAATATAATTAGATAATTTATTCACAATACAATACCAAAAATTTATCTTAATCATGAAAAATCTTAACTAATAATGTTGTTTCCATTAATAACAACATCTAACTATTCAAGAGGACAAGATAGAGTTCAAGGAAGGAAGCCTTGATTTTTGTTGCTTCTTCGGTTGTTAACTCCTTTCAGGATACGACTAAGATTGGTAAGGAGGTAGTTAAGATTATCATGGAACTGCAATAGTTTCTTTGGGTCTGCTTTTCTGGTTGGGTTCCTGTTCAGGTACTTTTTGCTGCTTGTTACATCTGGTTCTTGTGTTTGGTCATGTTTTTTGGTTTTTAGTTTTAAACTATATTGGAGGTTCTAGGTCCTTGTAAAACCTGGGTACTTTATTTGGACTATGTATGTGGTTTCAGGTCCGTGTAAAACTTGATTTTGGTGCTACTTCTAGTAGGTTTAAAGACTATTTTCTTGATGGCTATATTTCTTTTTCCTTTTTGAGGATGTGAAAGGGTTTTGGGGTCCCTTCAAGACCTATTTTTATCGTAATCTAAAACAACATCTAACTATTCAACTTAGCCAACTCGCCAACATATTGTTCTCTGCATCAATACTCAAGAGAATCATCACTAGAACTTGCTTCAACATGGGAGAAACCTTCAAGAATATAATATTAAGGTATAAAATATATCATTCAAATTCATAATGATAAATACATAGGGATCATAGTTGCGAGCTTACAACACAATGTTAAATTGTGAGCCTCTTATCTAGGAGGTCTTGGGTTCAACTCTACTCAAGCTTAACACATAATAATAACTGATAATACAAAAAATAATAATAAATAATATATATTATGGGCTTGGGCCATTTACCAATAGGAAAAAATGCATAGGGATCATATAAGAAACCATACATCAATAATGGTGGAATAGAGCAACCAGAACATAGTGATCAAACTCCATTAATAATTTTAGAGACCCTTTCATACTGTTTACAAATATTTTTTATAAAGTTACTCTAAAAAATATATTTTATCATATTTAGCTAGTAGAAGGGCACCTAATCATGCCAAAGAGGGTCAGAAGGCCAACATTTTTTTTATTCTATGTTATAAAGTAATATGTCGTTATGTGCATGTAATAGTCTCAATTTGGAAAAGTTTCTCAATTAATCAAATTAATGTAATCTTACGATGAAATGACATAAATGATTTAATTAATGTAATTTTGTCCATTTTAGAATGTTAGGAAGGCTATTTCTAAGTTTCAAGATAAAATATATAAAGATGCAAAAGTGAAACATTTGCAAAATGCAACTTTTTAAAGTTGCACAAAATGATGTAAGGGTGGAATATAAATAGTCAAGAGCCATTGAACAACCTTTTCATTATCAAGAAAGATAGAATATTTCATGATATGGTTGAGATTAGATAGAGTGGAATATCTTTGAGGAATTTTGCAAGGAAGTTGGCGAGATTCTTAGAATTGAGTTTTGACTATCATACTATGATTATAGTCCTAATGAAAGTTAGATATTGTGTATAAGAGTTTTTTACACAAATATCACATTCACTTGTTGAGAAGAGAAAGGAGAGGGTAAAATATTAAATATAATGAATATTTGTTAATAGATTAGTAAAAAAAGGTACATATTTGGTTCACCTTTCCTGATTAAGTTCCATGTTAACAAGGGTTGTTACTATTTTAAAGCCTTACTTTACTAGTAAATAAATTGAAAATTGAATAAATTGATTTGAAACATGTTGTATGTCTAGTTAACTATCGTTTGAACCAAATTTTGGCTTTGGATGTGTACAAAGGTGAAAAATCTTGTGAGTTTTATTAAAACTGTCACATAACCCTTAAGTACAAAATTGACAAAAAGGGTGTAACCAAATATTTAACAATGAGAAAACTATGAAACCTAGATGTTTGTAGTAGATTGAAATCACTTTAATATGGAAATTATTTGTAGTTGAGTGACATTATTCCTTTAAATATATTTTATGCCCTTGTAGGTAGCAACATAAATTTTTCTAGATTTTATAACATAAGTGAATATGACTAAACCCTTACACACATGTATGAATATGAGGGTTACTAACAGTTTCCATTAAAAATAACAAAACTTTACCTCAATTTCATGACTCTTATCCAAGTTTTCTTGAAAGGAAGCCCATTCATTATACTAATTTCCCAAATAAGTTTTATCAATGTTTCAATCCATTTACCATATAAAACTTGCATGAAAATAGGAAAATGTGCCTATTCTAGAACTGTTTATCTTTGCAAAATTAAAAGTGTAAATCCTTTATTGATTCTATCATACTATTACATTCAAAAGATAAATCATGCTTTCTTCTTCCTTGTAATTCACTTGATCACACATGTAGACATTTGATATTCATCCTAAAGAAGTCCTTGTTGCATTTTCTTTACTTCTTGAACCCTTTCCTTGCTAGCAATGACATCTCTATTGAGAATGTCATTGTTGACCCTTCCAAAATTAGTGCCTCCAAAGAAAATTTGAGAATATGAGGCCAATTTTTTATTTAAAAAAAATCCTCTCGTGTATCTTTTTTTTTTAGTCCTCCTACGTTCGTTAGAATTTTGATGAGTGTTAATGTTAGAATTCTAACAATCGTGTCTTTTGTCATAATTTCAATGAACACGAGTAAGATATAAGAAAAATAAAATTCCTTGTAAAATATGAAAAAGTAAAAGAAATATCATAGATCGTCAAAAAACTATCCCAAATATGTTAGTGTGTCAATTCAAAATTGGAATTATAGATTCTAGCACCTACACTATTAATAAATGAAAAAGGTTTGTTGTTATCAAATATAGGTGCAAGAAATTAGAAGTGATTTTTTTTATTAAGAGTAATAATTATTTTATTGGAAGTGTCTAGAGCCGAAGCGGACCTCACCATTCTGTCCAAAGGATCGATTCAATGAATTTTGACTATAAATTTGCCTACCCTAGGCCATAGTCAAATCTGAGGCAATTTTTTTTGCAAACTAGAACCCAAAAGCCCAATTTGTGAAATTGGTATGTGTTGGTCTTAGATTAGTTTTGACAATTGAGTGTCAACACACTTAACCAAATTTCAAGATGATGCAAAGTATAATATAGATGTTGAGCTATAGCATGTGTCAAGCCAAAAATTCAATAGGTGCTGAGTGAACTTTAGGTGTTGAGCAAGATTCAAGTGTTGAGTGATAAGTGATGTTGAGTCACTATAGGTGTCAAGAAAAGTATAGATGCCAAGTGAAATAGAATTACTATAGGAGCTGAGTGAGACAGAATTCCTATATGTGCTGAGCATTAGCAACTAGTAAGTGTCAAGTAACACAAAATCAACATATGAGTTTGTGCCTTCAAAAACTCAGATGTAAACTATCTTGAAGTTGACTTAGGATGAATCTCAAAGGATCTTGAAGATAAGATTGAATATTTTGCATTACCTATGTAATCAACATGCAACTATTAAGAAAAAATGGAGAAAGCATGCAACCAATAGGAAAAGCAAAAGAATTGAGCGAGAAAAGAAGAATGAATATTGATTGTAGATTCATACCTAACCCTAAGTCTTTAAAGCCTTTAAAAGGAGGATGAAACCCCATTGTGTGTGCATGAGTAAGAATGTATGTGAGAAATGTATGGGTAGATTATAGAAAAGTTCATAGGGGTGTTTAAAGACTTAGAAGGAAGAGCAGCATTATAGAATCCAGTTGATCAGAAAAGAGCAATCAAAATTTTGAGGAAAGACATATTAGATCAAGGAAGGATCAGGATAGTCAGAGCAGAACAAGGATCTAGAATCAGCAATTAAGGATTGCAAGTCATCAAGTCAGGACTTTCTAATACTCTCTAGCCATTGTATTAGGAATGAAAATCCTATGATGATAGGTTGGTCTAATAGCCATGTTGTAAGCCTTTAAACAAGGTGTTAAATCCTTTAATAGGGTAAAATTCCAAGTGAGTGTTTGTAAATCCTTTAACTAGGTTGCTTCTAATTGGATAGACCTTTCATAGGGTAGACCATTGGAAGTGGTCAAACTTTGTAACCTTAAAGAGTTACATATTGCTATAGTAATACTTTGTGGGTGTCATCCCCACCCTAGTTTTACTTTTTCATTTTTGGAGGGTTTCTAGGCTACCAAATCTTGTGTTTTCTATTTTCATGCATGTTCTTAATTTCATTTTTATTAGATGAATTAGATGCATGTGAATGATTTTAGCTAAAAAAGTTTTAGAGGTTAAATATAGTTACTTCTTATTCACCCCCACCCCCTCTTAGAAGTAAATCTTCCCACCTGTATAGTCCAACAATCGGTATCAGAGCCTAAGTTCTCAAAGGAGGAGCCTTATAGCTTGGAGAAAAGATCTAGAAATGGAAGTCTACAAACTTGGGAAGATTATAGAGAATTAGGCTATAGATATACAACTTTCTCTACACACTTTGGAAGAAGTGAGAGAAGAACTGAGAAAATCTTTAAAGAGAAGAAGAGATATTGCCATAGCTAAGAATGATACACAATACAAGGAGATTGAAACCTCAAAATTGTTTTCAAATGGAGATTCTAAATAGTTTGATGCAGCAATAGTAGACCTAATGGAGAAGAATAGAGCCCAAGTAGAAGAAATCAAAACACTCAAGCTTGAACAAGAATCACAAGCCATGATGTTTTATGAGGTGACTGAATAGAAGAAAAGAGCCATTGAAGATAAGGCTATGCTAGAAGATGACAAGAGATCTTGCCAACAGATTAGAAGAAAAGTTAATTGAGCTTGCAATAATTTCAAACATGCAGCTAGACATCCTAAGCCAAATGATGAATGCACATCATGAATTGAATATCAAGGACATTGAGATCTCTACACTAAAGATGTATAATGAACAACTACAAAATGACCTAAAAAGAGAGAAGGAGATTGCAGAGAGCTTAAATAAACCAATGAGGCCATCAAGTACTTTGAGCAACTACTGAAATCACCAAGGGCTAGCAATGATACTTTAGGATTAAGATACACCAGCACTAAAAAAGGAGAGTCATCCAAGACTACAAAAGAAAGGAGTAACAAAGGTAAGAACACTAAACCTACTTGTCATTTTTGTGGTAAAAAGGGACATACCTCTAATTTATGTAGGAGAAAGAATGCCCATCAGCATGAAAAACCTAAGAATGTGAGTCATTGTCATAAGTGCAAAAAGTAAGGACATCAAGCACATGACTGCAGGACTAAGACTATCAGAACACCAAGATTTGAAGGACACTGCTACAATTGCAACACATATGGACATAGAACTTTTGAGTGCAGATCAAAGCCTATGTGGACACCTAATCAACCAACAAGGGGAAATAACCATGGACATCATTACAATTGGGACTACCACACTAGGTATAATTGTCATTATTGTCAAGAATATGAACACATTCCTAAAAATTGCATAAGAACACATTTTAGTGGAAACTATAGTAGATGGTTAAGTTAAACCACGTGCTTTAGTTGTTTGAAGACTAGTCATATCAGCAAGAATTTCCCAACAAGGTCAAAGGCACCCAACTTAGAGATCAAAAAAGGAAAAGAGAAGGTGGATGTTGAACACATCAAAGGAGAAATGAATAAGAGACGGAAGAAGAAAGATGGGAGCAGCTCATCAAATGAAGAGATCACTTCACCTAAAAGGTCAACTGATCACATTTTATCAAACTAAGAAAAGAGAAGGCATGAGGGACTGATAAACAAAGTTTTATCATACATCAGTCCCCAAAACAAACAAGTACTAAAAAGAAGAGATCAACATGAATAGAGATGCAAAAGTTAAGACTTCAAGATTTCATCAGTGTTGTCAAGTTTCCCTCAGATGTCGAGTAAAATTTCAATACATGCTGAGTTGATTGCCAAAGACAATAAAAGCCAAATGATTAGTTGTAGCCGAGTTGGTAGTGGAAGTCGAGTAAAGAGAAATTTCAGTTGAAGTTGAGTGGAGGATACTTCTATGGATGCCAAGTGGTGGAAAGATAATGAAAGCTGGGTAATGTAGAAATGCTTAAGAAGCTGAGTGGGTAGCTGTAAATGCACTAAGCATTAAATGCTACAAAAGAAGGGTATATTATCATATTTTGAGTCATTTTTCTTCATCATGAAAAAAGAACAAAGATGAAGAAGAGTGTAGAATGACTTCAAAGTGGAGAATCTAGTGTTTAAGCCAATTTCAACAGTGATCCAACATAATTTCATCGAATTCAAGGTTTTTACATTTGTGTCAAGTTACACAATTTCACATTTTCTTTGTGTTCAAACCCTAGATCACACAAATGGCTTCTAGCTCTAGGAAAACTCAGGAGAAAGAGCCATTTGAGGTTAAACTAGTGTCTAACGAAGTGAAACAACCAGATTTTTGGCTAATCCCTAAAGTGGCATATAAAAAAAATCCAACAGGAGCACTATCTATCATACCCCCTTAAGGTAGTTATGGTTTAGGATGTTAGAAGATGTTACAACTGTGAAATTGGAGCCATAGGTGATATGGAGATGAGGGAAACCTATGAGAGGTTTTGTGAAAATGGAGTATTGAAAGAGGAGTACCAAATCATTGAGAAGAAGGGTTTGACGTGTGCCCTAGAATTCCCCACAGTTTTCAAAATAGAATGGACCAAGATAGTACTTAGTAGGATACATGATGGAAGCTTATGGTTGGAGGATGGTCCAGTAAAAATGACAAAGAGAATTGTACATAGAGTGACAGGGTACCCAATCCTAGATCAACCAAAGAACCTTAGAAGTGATGCCAAGGAAGCAATTGAAAAGAATATTGGTGCCAAATGGAATAAGAGAGGAATGACAATAGACACTATTTAAGACCCTCTTGTTGACTTTTCTATTAGGGTTATTGCACATCAATTTTACCAATCCAGTAAACTTAATAGTGTACCATACATTGTAGTGGATGTGGATTACAAGCCAGTGAAAAAGGATCATACCTATGATCTTGCAGAACTACAATTGGAACAAATCAATAGAATTTAGCAGCAATAAGGAGAACCAAGGGAGCACAATGCAAGTTTGGTGAAATTTTGATTTGCATATTCTTCTATGTATAGAATGAATTTCCATCTTTTGGTAAAGTTTTCTGGAAAGAAAATAGGTCTATAATAGCTCCAGTTAATGAATACATTGAATAAATGGGAGCTAATTTTGAAACACTTATGACTAGCTATTTTGAAGATTTCAAGAAGATCATGAAGCAGAGGCTAAGAATACTAGTTTCATTGGTAGAAAAGCATGTAAATGATGTATTCTTTCTTGTAGATATTGACTATACCTATATTCAATCTGCTACACCAAGAGTTAGATGGTTAAGACCTCTTAGCTATGAAATAAATATAGATGAAGCATCTGCAGCTATAACTACACTATTAGCTGAGGAAGTAGACAAGAATGCACCACATTTTGGTACTTTTATTTGGTAAGATCAAAGGTGGATATGGAGTTGAAGACTACCTCCACACTAAAGAAAAAGGATAAACTTGTAAAGAAACTCAAAGCCAAATTCGGTAAGGGCACTATAGAAGGAGAAGAAGAAGAAGAAGAAGCTAAAGATGATGAAGAGGAACAAGGATAGGAGACACTTGTATTGACCCAAGGTATGGGTGAAGATTTAGAAGAAGAAGAAGGTTCTAAGTAGGAAGCACCAAAACCAAAGCCTAAGAAGAGGAAGGCACAGAAACAACTAGTTGCATAGACCAAGGGGAAGACGAAAGCAACAAAGTTGAGCCCAGCCAAGCCAACTACAAGGGAAAATACCAGGGTAACAACACAAGTGGAAAAAGAATAGGGGAAGCAAAAATCCATAGAGCAAGAAGGGCCTACAGAACAAAAGAAAATAAGAAAATATGTTGCACCCCTAGAGTCAGATGAAGAAAAGAGAGAATCTAACAATGATCAATTCAAATTGGTAAGGCATTCCAGCAAATCTAATTTGGAAAGTATTTGTAATAAAATTAGGGACAATGCAGATTTGACTAGATTAAAAGGAATTTATTTCAATAAATTGTCAAGAGAAGAAAAAAACATAGTGGAAGAGTCTATCTACACTATGATGGCAAAGTTCAAGACTACCCCACTTGAACTTGACAATTCTATGCCTAAGGAACTAAGCTCCATTGTAGAAGATAAATGGCATTACTACCTTAAAATGGAGAATGAAATAAGTGAATAAAAAATGGCTCATGTGATGCCTAACCTAACAAAAGGTCAAATAAGTAAGGCTAGTAAGAAACATGGGAGCAAATTTGCACCCAAATACAGAGCCTTCCATACTCTGCAAAATCAAATTAAAGATGTTGTGCAAAAATCCACAGAAATGTGGAAATTGATTTATGGATTGACTACTATCAAGGAAGGGTAGGAAGATCCCTTTGAGGGAAGAAATGATGAGGAAGAAGAGGAGAATGAAAAGGATGAAGAAGGAGAGAAAGAAAAGGAAGAGGTAATTATGGAGAAGAAGACACAACAAGATGATGAGGCAACAACTGAGAAGTAGTAGCCAAAGTAGAGTGTCCAAGACACCAATTGCCACTACTAAGTCCACATACAACACCTACACTTGTAGAAACTATGACTATAAAGGAAGTTCCTAACACCTCAGGTCTGAACATCAATCCACTAACTGCAGAGGATCTCAAAAAGATCCTTCACCAAACAACATTGCAATCACAATTGTGCACAAAACTTTTTTCGGTGAGTGTAGATGAGTTAGAAAAGGTTGTTGTAGAAATTACCAAGGAGAAGGTGAACAAACAAGAACCACCTTCATAACCTCCCATAGCTATAGATGATCAACCAAAAGAGCAAGCAGCACAAGACACAACTAC
This sequence comes from Cupressus sempervirens, assembly GCA_028749045.1. Lineage (NCBI taxonomy): Eukaryota > Viridiplantae > Streptophyta > Pinopsida > Cupressales > Cupressaceae > Cupressus > Cupressus sempervirens. The sequence continues at coordinate 294,129,412 of CM053792.1, forward strand.
TAAGGTTGATCCCATAGCAATAGCAACAACAATTGCCAAGGAGTTAGCAAAGGAGAAGACAAGACAAGATGTTCCTATTGCAAAAAACCAAGGTGTAGCTCCTCAAATTATTGTCATTGATCAAGGCAGAAGTGGAGAAGATAAGAAAGAGGAGAAAACCCCAAAGGAAATAGAGAAAGAGGCAATATAGACACTAGTAAACTTGCCTACCTCAAGGAATCCTACCAAACAACCGAGCACTGATGTAGTACCTCTACAAATCTCTGCACCAGGCTTGAGCTCCACCAAGGTAGCAAGAGTACTTCACTATGGAGACCCTACACTTGATGAAGAAATAGTCATACCTAGCTATGACTATAAAACAAAGAATTTAGCACAAATAAATGAAGTGCAAGAGGCACTGGAGAGGAAGAAGAAGTAGGAGATAATTAGAAATGAGTATGGACAAAAGAAATCATTGGTAGAAATCAAAGATATATTCCTTGATGCATTAATCTTTTCTATACCTGATGAAACAAAGCCTATCATGGAGCAATTGTCCAACATAGTGGACCAGGTACAAAATGAAGACCTTAACACTAATGTTAAATTATTAGAGTGCTCTGAAAAGAAGTTTCAAATAAAAGTTAATGAGAAAATATCTAGTGAGATAGCACTATCACAAGTTGAACTCGCTAAGAAAATAGAAAAGGTGAAAATAGTACTTGAGAACATATTCTCATTATACTCCAAACTGTGCAACTCTTCATATTTCACACAAGAAACTAGCCAAAGAATATTGAGCTTGTAAAGGAATCTTAAAATATCTAGCACATAGCTACATAAAGATCCAACTCAAGTGAGAAGCATTTTGCAACAACGCTTCACACTCAAAAGGAGTTAGCTGTATTGACAACAGAAGAGGGCAATGTTAAGGCCAAATTAATACACATTTAGTCTGCTATTACCCCACATCTGGAAGTACTACATAAGGAAGTGGCCTATGCAGAAAATGTTTTAAAGAAAGATCCTAATCTTTCTACCTTAGAAGGCCTAGTACATCTTGCAATAGAGACAACCATCTAGCTCAAAGCACTAGAAATAGCATTGGACAATTGGGATGCTTCTCTAGAAATGATAATGGAGGTAAATAAAACATTTTTGGCTAAATATTCCATTCATTCTTGGGACCCTTTGACATAAGTGTCAAAAAGGGGGAGATATAATATTTTGGGGAGATAGAGATAGGAGATAATAAGAATGAGGGATTAATACCTTATGTACCTATGGGGGAGATATGCCCAAAGGGGGAGACAATAAAATTTTGAATCTTGAAGAGATAGATAAGGAAATAAAGCCAAAGGGATACAAAAATTGCAAGAAGATGTGAAAGGGGGAGCAAAAACAAAGGGGGAGTATAAACAAACAGATACATAGTATAGACAAGACAAAGAGTATCAGACACATTAGCATTAGACAAATTCAGCATAAGAGTCTTTGGTTACAGGAATGGAATTTTGGTTATAGAAATGGCACATTAGCTCAGGGGGAGTTACAACTTTTTAAGGTATATAATCGTCTACAAAATTTTGAACAAGTTTTTGAAAGTTTTGTACATATGCCGAATAGAATGTGTAGTATACTCATAAAGATCAGATTCATAATGTCTAGTTAAGTGTTTTTACCACTCATGTCAAAGGGGGAGATTGTTGGTCTCAGATTGGTTTTGACAATTGAGTGTCAACACACTTAAACAATTCTCAAGATGATGCTGAGTAAAATACAAATGCCAAGCTATAGCATGTGCTGAGCTAAAAATTCAATAGATGTTGAGTGAACTTCAGTTGCCAAGCAAGATTCAAATGCTGAGTGATAAGTGATGCCAAGTCACTATAGGTGCTAAGAAAAGTATAGATGCCGAGTGAAATAGAATCACTACAAGAGCCAAGTGAGACAAAATTCCTATATGTGCTAAGTAACATAGAATCTGTTGGAAAATGAAGATGGGGTAACTGAGAGGGGAGGGGTGAATCAGTTACCACAAAAACATTTTCAAAAGTCCCAAAGATGCCTTAAACATAGTTGCTGCTGCTACTCAATAAACATAAAAATTACTGCTTAAAACTTGATAGATGTTTAGTTAATTTATGAAGCATTTACTGAAATAAGCGATTATGCAAGAGAAAGTAATCATTAACACAGTAGACACCAGATTTACGGTGAAACCCAATATGGGAAAAACCACCAGCAACTAGTCACCAATTTTCACTCTTCTGAAGTGAGCCCTGTTAGGAGCCAACCCTGTTAAAGGTTACAAAACACACTGTTAGGTGTGACCCTGTTAGAGGATTTAATCACCCTGTTAGGAGTGGCCTTGTAAGAGCTCTTTTGAACAATTCAACTGAATTGCCACCCTGTTAAAGGATTTATGAAATGGCTGTTAAACCAACTCTGTTAGGAGATTTTGGAATCACTGTTACAATGGTTAGAAAGCAACAATGAATGATCTGAAAATACATGCAACTTATCTTGCTGAATACAGATCTCAGTTTGGCTCCACAAGATCCTTACTGATCAAATATATCTCTGCAGCTCCAAGATTTCTCTCTGCTCAATTCTACTTAGGCACACGCAAGTCTCTTCCTTGCACTTCCTTGCACTATCCGTACATACTTTTTTTCTCTTCTTTTTTTTTGCATCTTGAGCACCTCTTTATATATTATTCATAGTACCAGGTCGGCCCAACCAACTTGTCAAAACAATTCCAAAGTCGGCTTGCCCAACCAACTTGACGAAACATATTCCAAAGTCGGTCTTAAAAAACAAAATTCTTCACTGGCCGACACTGCTCGGTCAATATAGAACAAAAACTTCCTGTGTTAACCGGCAGAACTCGGTAAAAACTACAATTACCGAGGAATTCGGTAAACCTGCCACTTCCTTTGGAAACCGACTAGACTCGGTAAAAGCTGTCTTTGACTACCGAGTAAGATCGGTGAAAACTCGGCTTTCCTTAGCTTACCGTGCGAACTCGGTTAACACTAACCGTTCGCTACAAAATCCTTTGATACCCGAGTGATCTCGGTAAGAACTAAACTTTCCTTAGCTTACCGAGTGAACTCGGTTAACACTAACTCACCGTGTGACATACAGGAACGCTCGGTATACACTGCAAAAGGCTTTTACTGACCGACTGAGCTCGGTAGACTCTGTAAACTGTTTTTCTGGTTGATAGAGCTCAGTAGACTCTGTCTGATAACTGATATGACATTTGTGTAACATCAAAGACAATACACAATTATTTAATTGTATTCAACAATCTCCCTCTTTGGCATTGATGGCAACACAACATGTCATAGCAGAAATGAAATTTGAAAGCAAGTCTACTGCTACACAACACAATTAACAATTCTCCCTCTAAGATAGAGAACTCTCCTTCTTACAGTAATCTCCCTCTGTGAAGAAATTACTTAATCAAATTTCGGATTTCAGAAAAGATATGACAGTAAAACTCTCCCTCTTTGACAACACATGCCAAAGACCATCTAATTTCAAATGAATTTCATTGTACTTTTAGTACTGATTCATATGCAATATTTCCTTGATTTGTTGCATCAACTGATGATTGTTCAATTTTGTAAGAGCTGATGCATCACTAAAACTTATTTTAGTGAACTTCAGATAGGGGAATAACCCCTAACTTACCTCTGAGATACAAAAATGCATCCTTAGGTAAAGGCTTTGTGAATATGTCAGCAATCTGTTCCTTTGTATGTACATATTCCAATCTGATTTCCTTGTCCTGCACCAATTCTCTGACAAAGTGATACTTGATTGCAATGTGCTTGGTCTTAGAATGCATTACTGGATTTTTAGATATATTGATTGCACTTGTGTTATCACAAAACATGACGACTGGTTCCTTCATTTCCATCTTCATGCCTTGTAGCAATTGCTTGAACCAAACAATATTAGAACAGTTTACTGCTGAAGCAACATACTCTGCCTCTGCTGTTGATTGAGCTGTACAGTTTTGCTTTTTGCTTATCCAAGAAACCAACCTCTTTCCAAGAAAGAATGCACCTCCACTTGTGCTTTTTCTGTCGTCAAGGTTTCCTGCCCAATCAGCATCAGTAAACACTTTTAAGTCTAGGTTTCCTCCAAGTTTATACCATAATCCATAATCTTCAGTTCCTTTCAGATATCTCATTATTCTCTTGATTGCCATCATGTGATTTTCTCTTGGTTTGGCTGAAAATCTTTCCATAATTCCAACTGCGAGAGCAATATCTGGCCTAGTATGAACTACATATTGCAAATTTCCAATCATAGATCTGTACAATGTCTGATCTATTTCCTTTGAATCATCTTCTTTGGTAAGTTTTAGTCCAGTACACATGAGAGTTCCAACTGGTTTATAGTCTTCCATACCAAACTTTTTCAATATCTCTTTGATATATTTTGCTTGAGTGATGTAGATGCCATTCTTGTTCTGCTGAATTTGAAGTCCCACAAAGAATTTGATTTCACTGAACATTGACATTTCAAATTTCTTGCTCATTTGTTCTGAAAATTCTTTGCAAAGATCATCATTCCCTGTAAAAATAGTATCATCTACAAATATTTCTACCAAGACAATCTTATTTTCTGGTCCTTCCTTGATATACAAACTACTGTTATCATTATTTCTTTGAAATCCAATTTGAATAAGATAGCTATGCAATCTTTCATACCATGCTCTAGGGGCTTTTTTCAGACCATACAATGCCTTGTGCAATTTGCAAACCATGTTCTTTTTATCTGGATCAATAAAACCTTCAGGTTGTTCAATGTAGACCTCTTCATCCAATATACCATTTAGAAATGCTGACTTGACATCCATCTGATAAACTTTAAATCCTTTGTAGGCAGCATATGCTAATAAGGTTCTAACACCTTCCAATCTAGCAACAGGAGCAAAAGTTTCTCCATAATCTATGCCTTCTTCTTGAGAATATCCTTTGCACACTAATCTAGCTTTGTTTCTTGATACTTTACCATTTTCATCCAACTTATTTCTGAAAACCCACTTTGTACCGATTACATTTTTGTCTTTAGGCCTGGGTATAAGAGTCCATGTTTTGTTTTTCTCTATCTGTTGTATTTCTTCATTCATTGCTTCAATCCAATTATCATTTTCTAATGCATCTTTGACAGTTCTAGGTTCAAAATCAGCAAGTAAACAAGTACCTTTCAACTTACTTCTTGTGATGGTTCCATCAGATTTATTTCCAATGATCTGATCTGCTGAATGATGTCTCCTGACATATTTGGCTAGAACAGGTTCTTTTTCTTTTGGATGAATTTTGCCGTTATCTTCTTGCATTTCTCCTCCTTGCTCGGTTTGGTCTGGCTTGTTATCAACTGGCACGGTATGTACCTGCTCGGTTACCTCAGGCTCAGTAATCTCTAACTCGGTATTTTTTGACTCGGTAGACGTTGGCTTGGTAGATGTTTCCTGCAACTCGGTTAGTGATGACTCGGTAGAAGAAGATTTCTGATTCTCAGATGCAGTTGATATTATATCTGAATCACTGAAGATGAATCTTTTGTAATCTTCTGGTTCTTTTCTGCTTTCTTCTTCAGTCTTTTCTGCAAATTCATCAACTTTCACATGTATACTTTCTATGACTTTGTGAGTAGATAAGTTCAAGCATCTATATGCTTTACTCTTGCATGAGTATCCAAGAAATATACCTTCATCACCTTTTTTATCAAATTTACCTTTTATAGATTCTTTCAAGATATAACATTTGCTTCCAAATACTTTTAGATAACTTACATTGGGTTTATAGCCATACCATATTTCGTAGGGAGTTTTGAATGAGTCTTTTTTTAACTGTACTCGGTTTAAGGTATGAACTGCTGTACTGATAGCCTCCTTCCAGTATTTGATAGCAACATTTTTTTCTATCATCAAGGTTCTTGCACAATCCATGATGGATCTGTTCCTTCTTTCAGCTATGCCATTTTGTTCAGGTGTACCTGGTGCTGAAACCTGTCTTTTGATTCCTCTTTCAATACAAAAGTTATTAAATTCATGTGAAATAAATTCACCACCTCTGTCTGACCTTAGGCATTTCAATCTTTTTCCTGTTTCTTTTTCTACTCTTGCCAAATACCATTTGAACTTTTCAAATGCTTCTGATTTGTTCCTTAGGTACATGATGGTCATCATTCTTGAATAATCATCAACAAAAAGAATAAAATATTTTTCACCAGTATAGCTTTCAGTTTCAATAGGTCCACATAAGTCAGTATGCACAATTTCTAATAAATCTTCAGACTGATAATTTTTTCTTTTGAAACTAGACTTACCCATCTTTCCAATTTGACAATTCTTGCATAAACCGACCTCTAGTTTCTTTAAATCAGGAATGCCTCTCACTTTCTTGAATTTTCTTATCTTTACCAGATTGTCAAAATTCACATGACATAATCTTTTATGCCATAACAAACTCTCTTCTATTTGAACAATAAAACATGAATGTTCATCAAGTTCAAGATAGAACAAGTTACCTTTAGTTTGAATACCAGATCCAATCAGCTTTCCTTTACCGTTCAGCAGTCTTGCTTTGCCTTGGATGAATTCTACTTTGAGTCCATTGTTGAGTAACTGTGCCACACTCAATAAATTGTGCCTTAGTCCTTCTACCCAATAAGCATTATCACATACAAGTTCCTGGGTTAGAGTGATTCTTCCTTTTCCTTTGATGCAACAAGGTTCATTGTTTCCAAATCTTACACTGCCACCATCATACTCTTCAAATTGATCAAATTTTGTTTTATCTCCAGTCATATGATGTGAGCAGCCACTATCAATGATCCATGTATCATTCTTACTTATGTGAGAGATGAGTGCCATTTCTTCATTGTCAGATTCATCTTTTACAGTAATGTAAACAATCTCATCCTCTTCTTCATCATTAGAATCATTAGAATCTTTAGCCATAAAACATGATTTCTTACTTTTATCTTTAAATGATTTGAAATCTTTCTTACTGTTCCATTTATTATCTTTCTTTTCATCTTTATCTTTCTTATTTGGACACCTTGCAGCAATATGACCGACTTCTTCACATGAAAAGCAGATTAGGGGTACTTTACCTCTGTATTTACCTCTTCCTCTTGAATATTTCTTTGCAAGTAGGGCTTCAATTACTTCAAGGTCGCTGTCAGAGCTCTGATCTGATTGATCTTCACTCTCTGACTGAGATTCCTTCTTCTTTTTGCCTTTGTCCTTGAGTGAAAGCTTGGCTTCAAATGCAGACTCAATGTTCTTTGCAGCTGGAACATAATTATCAAAATTTTCTAATTCAAATGTTGTCAATCTTCCAACTATGGCCTCTAGGTTTATCTTGTGATTGGCCTCACACCTTCTTTCTTGAATGGCTGATACCCTGATGGCATAAACTGGAAGTAGATTTCTAAGAACTTTACTTATGACTGTCTCTTCACTGATACTTCCTCCAGAAGCTTTGATAGCACTGACACATGCTTTAATTCTTTCAACATATTTGGCAATATTTTCATCTTCTTTCATTTTCATCTGATCGAACTGTCCTCTCAGACTTTCAGCTTTGGCTCTTCTGACATTGTCATCTCCACCATAGATCTCTTTCAGTCTTTCCCACATTTCATAGGCAGTAGTGCAGTCCTTGACATCATCAAACTCTTCATAACTCAAGGCAGATGCAATATCAATCATCATAATGTTATGAGTCTTCTTTATAGCAATGTCATTGACTGATAATGTACCTGATGGTTCTACATATTTCTCATCAAGATATTTCAGACCAGTGTCACCAATGGAAGCTAGATGAAGTCTCATTAATCCCTGCCATGCTGAGAAGTTGTTTCGGTTAAGCCTTGGGATTTCCCTCTTATAAGACATCTTGATCTTTGGCTTAGATCTTTGAAATCTTCTCCTGCAAGCACCAAAAGCTCTGATACCAATTGTTGGAAAATGAAGATGGGGTAACTGAGAGGGGAGGGGTGAATCAGTTACCACAAAAACATTTTCAAAAGTCCCAAAGATGCCTTAAACTTAGTTGCTGCTGCTACTCAATAAACATAAAAATTACTGCTTAAAACTTGATAGATGTTTAGTTAATTTATGAAGCATTTACTGAAATAAGCGATTATGCAAGAGAAAGTAATCATTAACACAGTAGACACCAGATTTTCGTGGAAACCCAATATGGGAAAAACCACCAGCAACTAGTCACCAATTTTCACTCTTCTGAAGTGAGCCCTGTTAGGAGCCAACCCTGTTAAAGGTTACAAAACACACTGTTAGGTGTGACCCTGTTAGAGGATTTAATCACCCTGTTAGGAATGGCCTTGTAAGAGGTCTTTTGAACAATTCAACTGAATTGCCACCCTGTTAAAGGATTTATGAAATGGCTGTTAAACCAACTCTGTTAGGAGATTTTGGAATCACTGTTACAATGGTTAGAAAGAAACAATGAATGATCTGAAAATACATGCAACTTATCTTGCTGAATACAGATCTCAGTTTAGCTCCACAAGATCCTTACTGATCAAATATATCTCTGCAGCTCCAAGATTTCCCTCTGCTCAATTCTACTTAGGCACACGCAAGTCTCTTCCTTGCACTTCCTTGCACTATCCGTACATACTTTTTTTCTCTCCTTTTTTTTTGCATCTTGAGCACCTCTTTATATATTATTCATAGTACCAGGTTGGCCCAACCAACTTGTCAAAACAATTCCAAAGTCGGCTTGCCCAACCAACTTGACGAAACATATTCCAAAGTCGGTCTTAAAAAACAAAATTCTTCACTGGCCGACGCTGCTCGGTCAATATAGAACAAAAACTTCCTTCCTGTGTTAACCGGCAGAACTCGGTAAAAACTACAATTATCGGAGAATTCGGTAAACCTGCCACTTCCTTTGGAAACCGACTGGACTCGATAAAAGCTGTCTTCGACTACCGAGTGAGCTCGGTGAAAACTCGGCTTTCCTTAGCTTATCGTGCGAACTTGGTTAACACTAACCGTTCGCTACAAAATCCTTTGATACCCGAGTGATCTCGGTAAGAACTAAACTTTCCTTAGCTTACCGAGTGAACTCGGTTAACACTAACTCACCATGTGACATACAGGAACGCTCGGTATACACTGCAAAAGGCTTTTACTGATCGACTGAGTTCGGTAGACTCTGTAAACTATTTTCCTGGTTGATAGAGCTCGGTAGACTCTGTCTGATAACTGATATGACATTTGTGTAACATCAAAGACAATACACAATTATTTAATTGTATTCAACAAGAATCAACATATGAGTTTGTGCCTTTAGAAACTCAGATGTAAACTATTTTGAAGCCAACTCAAGATGAATCTCAATGGATCTTGAAGATAAGATCAAATCTTTTGCATTACCTATGTAATCAACATGCAACCAATAATAAAAAATGGAGAAAGCATGCAACCAATAGGAAAAGTGAAAGAATTGAGCAAGAAAAGAAGAATGAATATTGATTATAGATTCATAACTAACCCTAATTCTTCAAAGCCTTTAAAAGGAGGATGAAACCCCATTGTGTGCATGCATGAGTAAGAATGTATATGAGAAGTGTATGGGTGGATTATAGCGAAGTTCATAGGGGTGTTTAAAGACTTAGAAGGAAGAGAAACATTACATAATCCAATTGATCAGAATAGAGCAATCAGAATTTTGAGGAAAGACATATCAGATCAAGGAAGGATTGAGATAGTTAGAGCAAAATAAGGATCTGGAATCAGCAATTGAGGATTGCAAGTCATCAGGTTAGGACTTTCTAATACTCTCTAGCCATTGTATTAGGAATGAAAATCCTATTATGATAGGTTGGTCTAACAGTCATGTTGTAAGCCTTTAAACAAGGTGCTAAATCCTTTAACAAGGTAAAATTCCAAGTGAGTGTTTGTAAATCCTTTATCCAGGTCATTGTTAATAGGGTGTAAAGTCTTTAACAAGACAGGCCTTTCATAGGGTAGACCATTGGAAGTGATCAAACTTTATAACCTTAAATAGTTACATATTGTTGTAGTAGTACTTTGTGGGTGTTATCCCCACCCCAATTTTACCTTCTCATTTTTGGAGGGTTTCTAGTTCACCAAATCTTGTGTTGTCTATTTTCATGCATGTCTTTACTTTCATATTTATTAGATGAATTAGATGCATGTGAATGATTTCAGCTAGAAATGTTTTAGAGGTTAAATATAGTTACTTCTGATTCACCCCACCAACCACCCCCCCCCCCCCCCACAAAATTTTGTGAAAAAATTGGCCTTTTAGGCCAATAGGAGAGATTTTTTTTGCAAGACAAGATTGGAGCTTGCTGGTGCAAATCAAATATTGGCATCATATTCAGAAGGTCAAAAAACCCCCAAATTAACTTTTGTTTCATCAAAATTGGACATCTAAGGTGAAATCTAGAGTCAATTGATTTTTGGAGGTGCGATGATGGCGATTCAGGAAAAATAATTGTAGAGCTGATTTTCAAACAATGATATCTCCCTCATACAGACTCCTTTTTTTAAGAAATTTTTTTTTCTTTGGAGTAGAATTTCATGATCTAGACATTGGTGCAGGATTTTTGAGATCTTTGTTCTTGATTTCTTTTGCAAATCACAAATCCCAATTTTTGCAACTTCAAAAGCTTAGTTCAGGCTCATTTTGGACACATATTTAGGTTCCTATTTATTTTTAAAGTGCATAATTTTTTGTCTACTTTCCATATCTACAATCATATTATAGGCTTGTGTGGACAAAAATACTACTTTCAGAAATAGGTCCTTTTTTGCATTGTATTGCTTTGATTGAACTTCAAATTTTTTGTATATCTAAGCTACATTGCTAAGTACTAGATTTGAACTCCAAGAGGAGGTTGTACACAGTAAAATCAAAAGTTCACTTTTGTCCATTTTGACAAGTGGCCTACTGTAAACAAACTACATATAAAGTGCCTAATTCATTCATTTGGGGGGGTTCTTTGATTGATTGAAAAGGGGAGGCGTGTCTTGTGTTCTTTTGTCTCCTTGATATTATGCTCTTTATTTTGCATTATGGGTTCTTTTTCTAAGTTAACACCACATAATTTTGCTACTTGGGAAGAAAAGATGAAGGAACCATTGGTTGAAAAAGTTTTACTATGTTATGTAACTGGTGCAACAAAGAAACCAAATGATGATGTTGATGAGTCTCGTAAAGAAGACTGGGCATCAAAAAAAGAAATGGCCTTAGGAACCTCGTTAAAGAATATCTCAAATCCTATCAAATATCACATTAGGAACCTTAACAATCCAATAGAATTCTAGGATAAACTTGAAGCATTGTATGGGGTAGTAGATGAAGATATGGCCTACACCATTGAGGACAATCTTCTCAAATTGGATCCTAGGAATTTTGACACCATCAAAGATTATCTTACCCAAGTAGATAGGTATCGGGCACAACTTAAGAATTGTGGTGAACCCATCAAGGATGGGAAGTTGATCAAACATGTGATGACTCATCTTACTCCTAAATATGTAGCTTTTGTTTCAAGTTATAATCCTCACAAGTTAATAATGGGTAGTGCCTTCATTGAAACTTCATTCGAGTCATTCCCAAGAATGATGGTCTTAGAACATGAAAAGTTAGTGAGTATGGAAATTCTCTAGTCTTCCAAGACCAAAGACTTGGTAGCCAATCAAGGGAATCCAGGTGGCTAAAATTTCAAAAAGAAGAAAAAGCAGTGGAAGGCTAAGCCACAAGATGATGCACAACAATCTTCCTCTATGAAATAATCTTCCTCCACGCAATAATCTTCTTCACAACAAGGCAAGTATTTTCCAAAAAAAATAAGAAAGGGAACAACTTCAACAAAAGGGAGAAGAAAACGTGTGCATATTGTAAGAAGAATGGTCATGATGAACATGAGTGTGAGGATAAGAAAATTTATGAGTTTTTAAACTTAATGACAAAACATAAAATTGATGTGCCAAATGTCTATAAGGATAAGGATCTTCAACCACTTCAACAAGTAATGGACAAGCTTTGGTAGCAAGTACAAACAATTATGAGGAATCGGTTCCTGATTTAGGAGCTATACATCATATGGGTACTTCAAGGGAGCATTTTTCCTCTTTGAAACCATCACATGTACCTTACATCTATGTGAGAAATGACACTCAAGTGGAAGTTGAAGGAAAAGGAAATTTTGAGTTGGACAATGGAGTATTCAAGGATGTTCTTCATGTTCCCAACCTTAGCACCAACATTCGTTCAATCTAGCAAATAACTCACTTTGGATGTGGCAAAAAAGTGGAGTTCCTTCCTAATTTAGTTTTGGTGAAAAATTTACAAGATGATTCTATGGTGGAAATTGGAAAGGCTAGTCATGAGACAAGACTTTATTCTTTTTCTCATTTTGTGCCTAAGTCCACTTCCCTTGCCTTGTTGACCCACTCAAACTCACAAAGTAAACTATGGCATGAGAGGTTTGGAAATCTCAATTACTGCTAACTTCAACAACTTAACCAAAAGGATATGGTCATAGGTCTACCTCAAGTCAAGTATTGAGAGGGTGTATGTTCAGGTTGTGAAGTAGGCAAGCATCCTGAAGAGAATTTTGACAAGGGGAAGTCCTAGAGAGCTATTGTTGTTATTTAATTGGTTCATAGTGATGTAGCTGGCCCATTTCTAGTACCATCATTTGGAAAGGATTGCTATGTTCTCACCTTCATTGATGACTTTTAACACTACACTTGGGTCATGTTTCTTGCTCATAAGACTAAAGTGTTTGATAAGTTTTTCACCTTCAAAGCCCAATTTGAGAAGCAATTAGGGAAAGCCATCAAGATTCTTCGCATAGATAATGCAAGGGAATATGTGAACTCAAGGCTTATATACTTTTGTACTCATGAGGGTATTGAGCTTCAACATTCAGTAACAAAATAGTGTTTTTGAAAGGAAAAATAGAACCCTTAAGGAGATGACGACTTGTATGCTACAGCATAAGTCTCTAGATCAAATTTTTTGGGCAAAAGCCATGAATTGTGCCAATTACATCCAAAATAAAAGTCCCCATAAGGCCTTAGATGGAATTACACCTTTTGAGGCTTGGTGTGGAAGAAAACCAAGTGTAAAACACTTTAAAGTCTTTGGTTATCTAGTATGGGGAAGGATACCTCCACGAAGATGGAAGGCATTGGAACCTCAAAGAAAACCTTGTATATTTGTTAGATATCCTAACCATCTTAAGGCATACAAACTCATGGATCTAGAGACACATGAAATCTTCTTTGAAAGGAGTGTTCACTTTGAAGAAACTTGTCCAAGTTTCACTTGTTCAACTCCTCTTTCCTCCTTAATGGAAAGTGATGATAGTGACTTAGAAGATGATATTCCTTAAACTTTGACTCATAGGACACCACCTTCACAGGTTCAACAAATAGTTGAGGAAATTCCTTCTTATTTTTCCACTAGACCTCATTGGGCACAACAAACACTTGATTCAATAGGTTTGTTGGTAGGAAATCCTTCAGTTACTAGGAGGACAAGGTCACAACACAAATCATTTTCACATGCTTATATTGCCATTACTTCTAATCCACAGTCATTTAAGGAAGCATCAGGTGTTCCTGAATAGGATAGGGCCATGGAGGAAGAATACAACTCTTTAATGAAAAATAAAACTTGGGACTTAGTTCCTCTTCCTAAGGGAAGAAATTTGGTTCGGTGTAAGTGGGTCTATTGGACCAAGTTTGTAGTAGATGGAAGTGTGGATAAGTATAAGGCTAGACTTGTTGCCAAAGGTTTCTCATAGGTTCCTGATATTGACTATACTGAGATCTTTACACCAGTAGCTAAGATGAACTCCATTCATTTGACACTAGCTATTGTTGTAGCTAATGGTTGGGTTGTTCATCAAATGGATGTGAAGAGTTCATTCTTCAATGTTGATCTTCTTGATGAGATTTATATGGAGTAGCCATAGGGGTTCATGCAAGTTTCTACTTTGGCTTGCAGATTAAAGAAGTCTATCTATGGTCTTAAGTAGGCTCCCTGGGCTTAGTATGCCAAGATCGATTCCTTCTTACTCTTAGCAAGATTTACCAAGTGTTATTCAGATTCAAATGTATACATTATTCAGAGGGATGAATCAAACTTAATACTTGTGCTTTATGTAGATGACTTGATCATTACAAGAAGTACTTCATCCATCATTGCCAGTGTCAAGACTTCTTTGTAGGACAGATTTGCTATGAAAGACATGGATTTACTTCATTATTTCCTTCATATTGAGATCACATAGTCTTCAACTAGGATCACACTTTCTCAACCCAAGTATGCTCTTAATGTACTTGCTTGCTTTCACATGAGTGACTGCAAGCCTACACCTACTCCCTTTCTTTTAGGTGTTAAGTTAGAGGCCAAGATTTCCTCTCCACTTGTTGATGCTACATAGTATAGATGGTTGGGAGTCTTATCTACTTGATAGATACATTCCCTAACATAGCTTTTTTAGTTGGCATGGTTTCTAGCTTCATGAAAGAGCCACATGAGCTTCATTGAAAGGCAGCCAAACACATTTTGCACTACATATAGGGTACACATACACATGGGATATAGTATGTAGCAAGTACTAGACTTAAATTGGTTGGTTATACAGACTCAAACTATGTAGGGGATCTTGATTCTTGCCAGTATACTTCAGGTTACATTTTTCACCTTGGTTCTGACCCCATTTGGTTGTAGAGTAAGAAGCAAAATACTATTGCTCTTTCTTTGACTAAGGCTGAGTATTAATGCATTGTTACTATGGCTATAGAGGCTATTTGATTATAGCATATTCTGAAAGATTTTGGATTTGACATACTTAAACCCACAGTCATCTATTGTGATAATCAGAGTTTTATTGAGATCTCAAAACATCCAATTCAACATCAACGGACCAAACATATTGAGGTTCATATGCACTACATTGGAGAGTTGATACATGATTAGGTCATTGCATTGCAATATTGTCCTACAATAGAGAAATTCATAGATATCTTGACCAAACCCTTTACTGAGGTCAAGTATCTTCATTTGTGAGATCTCTTTGGGGTGTGAGACATTTCACTAGGGGGCTTCACATGAATCTTCTCCTCTTTATTGTACTTATCTCTCTTTTTGGGGGAGAGTTTTTCCCATGAGGTTTTCCCTCTTTCTTCATTTTCAGAGAGATTTCATTGCATCACATTGTAGAGCATTGCATTTGTACATGGGTACCTAACATGGCCTAGTAGCTGGAACCCATCATGCATTTTCATCCTAGCTTTTGTGAGCTTAAGTGCATTCCCCTAAGTTGCAATTAAGGAGGGTGTTAGTGTAAATAATTGATTATTATTTCACTTTACTTAAGTTTACTTAGGTTAAATGCATTATTTTATTATTTATCATATAGACACCTAGGAGAATGAGTAGTCATATGAGTTGTCTCGGTAACAACATAGGAGTTTGTATAATCATCTGAGTTGTCATGTAGAAAACATAATTGTTTGCACTCTAATTAAGCACATGGTGTCTACAACATCTCTTTATGAGATACACCTATGTAATCTTATCCTCTCATCATCACACTAACTTCTATGCTCAATGGAGGATAATCCAGTCTTGGTGGACATGTGTTGAGTTGTGAGGCGTATCACCTTGCTAACTCCTAGTCATTCTAGAGTCCTTTATATAGAGGCACTTCTAGTGTGTATGTACACATATGACATTCTCATTATTTTTATTCTGATAATCCATTATTGGTCCATATTGTGCTAATGTTTCAGCTTCTTGATCTTGGTGTTATTTTTCCCTACAAAAAATTCTTACAAGGAGCCAACCCTAATAAAGGTTACAAAATAAATTATTAGGTGTGACCTTTTTAAAGGATTTAGTCCACCCTATTAGGAGTGGCCTTGTTAGAGGTCTCTAGACACTTCAATCTAGAAATGCCATCTTGTTAGAGGATTTGGCAAATAATTGTTAGGCTAACTCTATTAGGAGATTTCATTCACCATTACAATTATTAGAGAGTAACAATGACTCTACTTGATTGTTGATGCAACTATCTTTGCTGATTTTTGATCTCTATTCTGGCTTGAATACTTGATCCTCCTTGATTAGATTTTTTTTTCAGCTCGATCAACTCGAATACTCTAATATCCTTCCAATTTGCTTCCTTGATTTATCTTTTCAATCCTATGCTTATTCATAATTCAATCCTCAACTTGACCTTATATTTATATGATTTATCTTTCCAAGTAGGATCAAATACACATTCAAACAAATAATATTCATCTCATGAGTCTGCTAGAACTAACCAATAAAACTATTAGATCAAATAAATTGATACAGGAAAATTCTTTGTTAGCTAACCGAACTTGATCGACACTAACTCAAAAATGACTTTCTTTTAGACTTCCTTTGGTAATTGAGTGAGATTGTTTAACACTAGTTCCATGTCAACTTCCTTTGGTAACTAAGTGAACTTGGTTAACACTAGTTTTGTGTTGTCTTTCTTGGAACACTTGGCATACACAAGAAACTTCCTTAATCACCCAAGTGAGCTTGATTGACACTAATTTCTCATTAAAGACTCAACATTTGTGTAACATCAAAGACAACATACAATTAAATAATAGTATTCAACAATCTCCCTCTTTGGCTTTAATGGCAACACAACATGTCATGATACAAAGAAATATTTTTAGTGAAAGAATAGAAGGATAATATCCTTAGTTTCATTTTGATTCTCATCCATGAGAACTCCCTCTATCAATTTGAACTTCCTTTGATATAAATCTCTATGATTTCTCTGATTGCTATGACTGCAATTTATTCTTCTGATAATAAACTCTCCTCTTTAATATCTGACTAAAATTTTTTGATTTTGATACGACAAACTCTCCCTCTTTACTGATACAAAAATTTCTCTTATATGAAAAACTTGACAAAATCTTTCTCTTTTACATCTAATGCCAAAGACAACAATCAATGTATTTTCCATGTACCTAATTTACTTATTCATATGCAGTCTACTCTATCAATACTACATCAACTTGTCTAATCTTCAAATTGCTTGGATAATGCATCACTAAAATCTGATTAGTGAGCTTCAGATAGGGGAATAACCCCTATCTTACATTTTAGATACAAAAATGCATCCTTAGGTAATGGCTTGGTGAATATATTTGCAATATTTCTTTTATATTCACATATTCCAATCTTACCTCCTTGTCTTGCACCAATTCTCTCAAGAAATAATATTTTATTGCAATGTGCTTGGTCTTGGTATGCATCACTCAATCCTTGGATATGTTGATTTCATTGGTATTATCATAAAATATAACAACTGAGTCCTTGATCTCCTCCTTCATGCCTAGAAATAGTTGTTTGAACCAAACAATGTTGGAACAATTGAGTGTTGCTACAACATATTTTGCTTCTGTTATAGATTGAGAGATACAATTCTACTTCTTGCTTGTCCAAGATACTAGCCTCTTTTGAAGAAATAATGCTCCACCACTAGTTCTCTTCCTATTAGGATTAACCTCAAATAAAAATAACAATTACATGTAAATATAAACAATATCAGAAAACAATAGATCACACAAAAGAGAACACAATACACCAAGATTTAACGTGGTTCACCCAATCCCTAGACCATGTCCACCAAAAAACAAGTCCAACATTGTTACAATCTACTGATTATAACCTAATTACAATTTGTAATCCCTTACAGCTGAATACTGTAGTAAGAAGCAATTTTTGCATCACACCTTATGAAACAATCCCTAACCCTAAGCCCTTTTATACAAGTATTTTTTCTACTTTAGGGTTAAAATTAGTTACAACATGTCAGCCATAAAATGTCAATAAAATAGCCCCAAAAAAAATTCTCGAGGGCTCCACCGCCAAACCCCTAAACAGTTATGGCATAAAAAACCTAGTTGTATTGGGGGTTGCCACCCCCAAACCCCTGCTCGGGTCCTAGCCTGACCTCGAACCCCACTAAGGAATTATGGAGTATGTAAAGTACTTCCCTAATTAGTCACCACAATCTAACAATCTCCTACTTTGGGACTAATCAGGCTCCACACTAACACAACAATCTCCTACTTAGAGACTAATCCTATAGCAATACTGCTACCACATGGGGCTCCCACTTGATCAAGCCACCCTAGACTCTATTGTTCTTTTATTCCTATTCAATCTAGAAGACCAACCAAAGCTAAATAGGAATTCAACTTCTCCCTTACCACTACCTTTGTAAACATATTTTTTGGATTGTCATCTATATGTATATTGTCCAACTTTAGTTGTCCATCATCCAAAACTGATCGAATGAAATGGTACCACAACTAAATGAGTTTTGTCTTTGAATGTAGAGCTGAATTATTGGCAAGATGAATGACACACTGGCTATCTGTAAATAATTTTTTATCCTACTGAGAGTATCCCTATTCTTCCAAGAATAACTGAAGTCATATCATATCCTTGGTAGTCTCAATAGTAGTAACATATTATGCCTCTGTAGTGGATAAGAATTACCCTTCTGTAACCTAGAAACCCAGCTCACTATTATCCCACCAATAGTAAATACATAACATATAGTACTCTACCTAGTATCAATATCCCCTACCAAATCTGAGTCAACATATCATTTTAAATCAGTAGTATAGCCCCCAAAGTGTAAACACTTATTGAATGTTCCTCTCAAATATCTAAGAATCTATTTAACTGTGTTACAGTGCTTAATTCTTGGATGACTCATATACCTACTAACAACTCCCACTACATGTGCAATATCTATCCTTGTACATACCATAGCATACATAAAGCTTCCTACAACTAAAGCACAGGGTACCTTGGACATCTTATTCGCCTCTTCTTGTGTCTTGGGACATATCTCCTTAGTCAACTTCAAATGACTAGGTAAAGGTGTGCTGATAGCATTAGCATTCTCCATAGAGAAACATTGCAACACCTTCTCAATATAATCAGCCTCAGATAAAGTCAATTTCCTGTTCTTCCCATCTCTACAAATCTTTATACCAAGGATTTGTTTTGCTACCTTGAAATCCTCCATAGCAAATGCATGGTCTAACTGGGATTTCAGCCCCTTAATGTGATCCATGTTAGACCCAGCTACAAGTATATCATCAACATATAAACATAAAATAATGTAGTTGTCATCATCCAACCTCTTAAAATAAACACAATGATATGAATGAAACCTACTATAGCCATGCTCATGCATAAAACTGTCAAATTTTAGATACCATTGCCGAGGTGCTTGCTTCAAGCCATATAAACTTTTCTTCAATTTGCACACTAGGTTCTCCTTACCTTTGACCTCAAATCCCTATGGTTGTGCCATATATGTCTCTTCATCCAAATCACCATGAAGGAAGTTTGTTTTAATATCAAGTTGCTCCAAATGCAAATCTTCAGTAGCCATAAGACTTAAAATAGTATGGATAGAAGTAATTTTAACAAGAGAGAATATCTCATCAAAATCAATGTCTTTTTTCTATACAAATCCCTTTACAACTAACCTGGCTTTAAATTGTTTTTTACCTCCATCCTCTTCTTTTAACCTATAAACCAATTTATTCTATAAACCCCTTTTACCTACAAAAAACTTGCATAAATCCCAAGTCTTATTTTTCAGCAAAGAGTTCATTTCGTCTTTAATTGTAGACTCCTACTGAATCTTAGTATCTACTTGTACAACTTCATCATAATATTTAGGTTCACTAGCATCAATAAGTAAAATAGAATACAAGGAAGAAGCGAATCTTTCTAGAGGTCTACTTAGCCTTATTAACCATCTAACATTCACTAGAGTGTGTGGTGTTTGTTATTGTGGTTGTTGCAGATCATGGGGAATTGTTGGAACATCATCTTTTGGAGTATCATCTAGCACTACATAATCATCTTCTTTCTTCTCATGTTGCTGCAATAGATCCTATAATTTTATGATTTGCTGCAACATATCCTACACTTTCTCATTGAATATGACATCCCTGCTTCCTACAATTTTATGATTTTCAAAATCCCATAGCCTATATAACTAAATTCATCAATGCCATATCACACAAATACACATTTATTTGACTTAGCTACCAACTTGGTTCTATTTTCAGAATCAATATGAGAAAATGCTTCACAACTGAAGGTTCTAACAAAAGAATAACTCCCCTTCTTACCAGTCTATGCTTCCTCTAGAATACCACAATCCAAATGAGTAGAGGGACCTCTATTAATCAAGTTTACAAAAATATTAACAACCTTTACCCACATGTTTAAGGGCAACCAAACATTCAACCTCATGCTCCTTGCACGCTCCATTAAAGTCCAATTCATGTGTTCAACCACTCCATTTTCTTGTGGAGTCCTTGGAACAATTTTCTACCTATGAATACCATTAGTGGAGCAATAATCTTCAAATTCATAACTGCAATACTCACCACCATTATTAGATCTGAGACATTTTAATTTCCTACCAATCCCATTTTCAACCAAACATTTCCATTTCTTAAAAGTTTGAAATACATTAGATTTTTGTCTAAGGAAATAAATCCATAATTTTCTAGTTGCATCATCAATAAATGTAATATAAGTTTGAAATAGAAGCAAAGCATCCTCTTCAAATTTTTTACTTACCACATTTTCCTCCTTGTTCTCATCTAGTTTATTTCCTTCATTTTGCTTTCGAGTCCATCAATCTTTCTTCTTATGCCTTGGTTTCCCACAATACCAACAATTGTTTGGTCCTCTCACTTGAGAGCTATTCCCCTTTGACTTTCATCTTGATTTCCCATGATTTCCAAAATTATTTCCTTCTCAATCATTTTGCCTCTGCTTTGTGCATTCAAAGAACTTCCTAATGTAGATCCACATGAGGTTTTCCTACGAGTTTCCTCACTCAAAATAACACTGATCACATCATCATATTTTAGAGTATTAGATTCATAAATGGAATTACTCATAACCATTACCAAGCCATTCCAATTTTCAAGCAAAGAACAGAAAATCAAGATAGCCCTAATTTATTCATCAAAATTAATACACATAGAAGATAACTAGCTAGTAACATTATTAAACTCATTTAAATGATCTGCAACAGATCCACCTTCTTCCATTTTCATACTAAATAAATAGTTAATGAGAAATACCTTATTTGAAGCAGAGGGTTTTTCATACAATTTTGCTAGGGTTTCTATCAACTCTTTTGTTGTCTTCACTTTTGTTATATTAAATTCCATTGATGATGCCAAGCATAATTGAATTTTTCCAAGTGCCTTCCTATCTAAAAGATCTCAGTCATCATTTGTCATAGATCCCTGATTCTTGGTTTTTCCTTCCAACGGCTTCCATAAATACTTCTGATAGAGATAGTTCTCCATTTGCATGTTCCATTATTGAAATTTCTTCCCATTAAAATTTTCAACCCTCAGCTTACCCTCGTCTACAATTGCCTCCCACTCAACCATTAGACTATCCTACAAAGGATAACTGAAAAACAACCTCACTCTGATACCACTTGTGAGGATTAACCTCAGATAGATTTAAAAATTACATGCAAATATAAACAACATCATAAAACAATAGATCACACAGAAGAGAATACAAGACACCAAGATTTAACATGGTTCACACAATCCCTAGGCTACGTCCACCAAGTAGCAAGTCCAATATTATTACAATCGAATGATTACAACCTAATTACAATATGTAATCTCTTACAACTCAATACCACCATAAGAATCAATTTTTGCATCACACCTTATGGAAAAATTCTAACCCTAAGCCCTTTTATGCAAGTATTGTTGCCACTTTAGGGTTAGAATTAGTTATAACATGTCAGCCATAAAATGTCAATAAATAGCCCAAAAAAAAAATCTTGGGGGCTCTACCCTTGAACCCCCAAATAGTTGTGGCCTAATGGGACTAGATGTATTGGAGGTTTCCACCCCTAAACCTCTGCTCAGGGTTGGGCTTGGCCCTGAACCCCACCAAAAAATTATGGAGTATGTACAGTACTTTCCTAATCAATCATCACAATCTAACACTTCTTGCTCAATCAACATTAGTGAATTATTTCAATTCAAAGTTGTCTCCTTTCTTATACCACAAAACATAATCTTCAGTACCTTTCAGACATCTCATGATTCGTTTGATTTCCATCATATGATTTTCTTTAGGATTAGCAGAGAATCTAGCCACCATACCAATTGCTAATGCAATATCAGGTCTTGTGTGCACTACATACTAAATTTTTCCAATCCTTGATCTATATGTAGTCTAATCTACCTCTTTGGAATCATCATTTTTGGAAAGAATATGTCCAGTAGACATAGGTGTTCCAACTGGTCTAGAATCTTCCATTCCAAATTTCTTGAATATCTCCTTGATGTATTTTAATTCAGTAATGTAGATACCATCCTTCATCTATTTAATTTGCAAGCCAAAAAAGAGTTTTTATCTCTCCAAACATTGACATTTCAAATTCTTTACTAATTTTGACATTTCAAATTCTTTTCTCATTTCCACAAAAAAAATTCACACAAGTCATCATTTCCAATAAATAATGTATCATCAACAAAGGTTTATGTCAACACTATCTTCTTATCTCATCTTCTGTGATGTATAGGTTGTTTTTATTATTAGTTTTTTGAAAATCAATATTTTTGAGATAATTATGTATTCTTTCATACCAAGCTCTAGGGGCTTGTTTGAGATCATACAAGGCTTTGTGTAATCTACAAGCCATATCCCTTTTTCTAGGATCAATGAAACCTTCTAGTTGCTCAATGTACACTTCCTCTTCTTATAAGATTTCATTCAAGAATGTTGATTTCACATCCATCTGATATACTTTGAATTCATTGTGTATTGCATATGCAAGTAGTATTCTAACACCTTCTATTCTAGCAACAAGAGAAAAAGTCTCTTCGTAATCAATATCTTCTTCTTGAGCATAATCCTTACAAACTAAACTTTCTTTGTTTCTTGAAACTTCTCCATTCTCATTCAACTTGTTTCTAAAAGCCCATTTTATGCCAATTACTTTCTTGTCCTTGGATCTAGGAGAAAGAGTCCAAGTTTTATTCCTTCCAATATGATCAATCTCTTCATTATTTGCCTCAATCAAAATTTCATTTTCTAATGCATCTTTAACAGTTCTAGGTTCAAACTCAGTAAGTAAACATGTACCTTTTAATTTTTTCCTTGCCATTGTTTCTTCTAACTGATATACAATGATTTTCTTAGGTGCATGATGCCTTCTGACATATCTAGCAAATCAAGGCTCCTTCTTTCTGAATTCACTTGGTTCACCATGATCTTTTGAATCATGTTTGGGTCCAACTATTTGTGACTCGAGTTCATCAGATGATTCAGTTTGCATTGGGTGAAAATTGAGTCTTTCTAACTGAGACTCAAGTCTTTCAAACTATGGCTTAGGTAGCACTAGCTACAACTTGGGTTGAGTTGGAGATTTTGGGGACTTGGGTGGTGAAGACTATTAATTTTCTTGAACTTTAGGTAAAGTATTTGGTTTATAGTAAAATAAGTTTATGTAATTTTTAGGTTTTTTTCTACTTTGTTCTACACACTCGTCTATAAATTCATCAATCTTTACATGTGCATTTTATATAACTTTGTGAATAGATAGATTCAAACATTTGTATTCTTTTCTCTTATTGGATTATCCCAAGAATATGCCTTCATCACTTTTCACATCAAATTTTTCTTTTCTTGACTCCTTCAAGATATAACATTTTCTTCCAAATACTTTGAAATAAAAAACATTAGGTTTACACCCATACCATAATTCATAAGGAGTTTGATCTAAGTCATTCATCAACTGGACTTGGTTAAAGGTATGAGTTGTTGTGTTGGTTGGTTCCTTCTAGTTTTTGATAGCAACATATTTTTCTACCATCAATGTCCTTGCACAATCCATAATTGATCTATTTCTACTCTTAGCTATGCCATTCTATTGAGGTGTACCAAGTGTAGATACATGTGTCTTTTGATTCCTCTTTCATTGCAAAATTCATTGAATTCATTTGAGATGAATTCACCTCCTCTATCTAACCTTAGACACTTTAGTTTCTTTCCTATTTCTTTCTCAACTCTTGGAATATTTCATATGAACTTTTGAAAAGCTTCATATTTATCCTTTAAATAAACAACTATCATCATCCTAGAATAATCATAAAAAGGTGCTTATCTCCACTGTAGCTTTTATGCCAATAGGTTCCCAAAATTATGTATGAACCAACTCCAAGACTTCTTTAGAATGATAATTCTTGCTTTTGAAACTTTTCTTTCCCATCTTTCCAATTTAACAATTTTTGCACCTTCCCATATCAAGATTCTTCAGGATTAGAATGCCTCTAACCCTTTTATTCTTTCTTTTATTGACTAGGTTATCAAAATTCACATGACACAACCTTTTATGCCATAACCATATTTCTTCTACTTGATCTATGAAACATGAATTTTCAGTTAAGTCTAGGTAGAATAGATTACCTCTTGTTTGATTGTTAGTCCCAACTATATTTCATTTTCCATCCAACAGCTTGGCTTACCTATTCTTGAATTCTACCTTGAATCCAATGTTATTTAATTGTTCCACACTAAGTAGATTATGTTTTATTCCTTCAACCCAATAAGCATTGTCACATCTGAGTTTATTGGTTAGCGCAATACAATCTTTTCTTTTCACATAAAAAGGTTCATCATTTTCAAATCTGATAGTCCCGCCACCATAGTGTTCCAAGTGCTCAAATTTAAGTTTATCACCAATCATTTGGTGAGAACAACCATTATCTATGATCCATGTATCATTCTTACTAACATGAGAAATGAGGGCCATCTTATCATTCTCATCATCTAATTCATCCTTAACAACAATGTAAACCATTTCATCTTCATCACTACTATCAGAATCTTTAGCCATGTAACAAATTTTTGTACTTTTATCTTTTTAGTCTTTGTACCTTTTGAAATATTTCTTTCCTTTGTAATTGTAAAGCTTCTTTTCTACTTTGCCTTCTTTTTTTGGACACCTTGTAGCAATGTGACCAACTTCTTACGAGAAAAGCATATCAAAGGAATTTTGCCTTTGTACTTTCATTTGCCTCTGGGAAATCTTCTTGCAAGAAATACTTCAACGAATTCAAGATCATCATTAAAACCATCTTCATCTTCATTTTCAAACTTCTTGCTTTTAGACTTTGCAGCTTTCTTCTTGAGTGATAGTTTGGCTTGAAATGCAAACTCAAAGTTACCAGACTTGGGAACATAATTATCAAAGTTATCTAACTCAAAAGTTGTCAGCCTTCCCACTAGTGCATCCAAAGTTATATCATTCTTAGGATCACATCTCATTTCTTGAATAACTGACACTCTAATTGCATAAATAGGGAGAAGAGTTCTAACTGCATTGCTAACCACTATTACATCATCAATTTTCCCACCTGAGGCTCTAATTGCACTTACACTAGCTTTGATTCTTTCACTGTATTGTGCAATATTCTCATCTTCTTTCATCTTCATTTGATCAAACTGACCTTTGAGACTTTCTACCTTACCTCTCCTTACATTATCATCACCTCCATAGATATCTTTTAGCTTGTTCCATATTTCATGAGCAATAGCACAATCTTTGACTTCATTAAATTCAGCATAATTGAGAGTGGAAGCAATGCCAATCATCATTATGTTATGATTATTCTTTTCAAGAATCTAATCCACAATCAAAGCTCTAGTAGGTTCCACATATTTATTTTCCATATATTTCAAACTTGTGTCACCAATGGTTGCCAAATGGAGCTTCATGAGTTCCTTCCATGCTTGGAAGTTATTTTTGTTCTGCATAAGAATCTCCCTTCTATAAGACATCTTGATCTTTAGCTTAGGTCCTTGAAACCTTCTCTACAAGCACCAAAAGCTTTGATACCAATTGGTTCAAATATAAGAGGAGTAGCTAAGAGGGGAGGGGTGAATCAATTATGAAATTTTTTTTTTTTAAATCCAAGATCCCTTAAGATGTCAATACAATACAAAACCAAAACTCCGCTAAAACTGAAACGCTGATGTAACTTGGTTAACATAGGAACACTTAGTTTACACTAAGAATTACAATCACTCAGTAATCACTGAAATAATCATTTCTTAAGATGTTTAGTTTGTTTAAATTTAATTAAACTAGTTTCAAAAACATAAAGAAAATAACATGAACACAAGAGACACCAAGATTTTACATAGAAACCCAATTTTGAAAAACCACTGATTGCAACTAGTTACTATTTTTCACTCTTCTAAAGTGAGCCCTATTAGGATTTGGTGTAGAAGCACCTAATCCTAGAGGTCACTATGAGATATATAAAGTTTTTGATTCATTTAAATTCAATTATATGATGTATTGATTCATGTTGAATCCTTTTGTAAAGGTGTTGAAAAGAAATGTAAGCATGTACACAATATTGCTCAAGTTGTCAAATAGGTCATGTTTAGGTTTACATGGTCAAATTTGTGTAAAAGAACCATGGAATGGTAAAATAATTATAAAAGGTCTTAAATATTCCATTTGGATATGTACAGAGAGGTTTGACAAAGTTTTGAAGCCATTTTGTCAAAAATGTAAAGGTTGCATAAAAAGTTGTAAAATGCAACATTGAGAAAGTTGCTAACATTCCGACAATGATGTAAAAAGGTAGATGGTTGGTCTTGCGGTATTTAGAAATTTTTATAACTTTAAAATGGATATAAATACCATTGTATGGTCGAACTAACTCAGATTTGAGAAGAGGAAATATTTTGATACATTTTTGGTGCATTCTATTGTTATTGTTTTGATTGGTTTTTTAGTTTTAGTTTTGTTTATATGCCTTTTAAATCCTTGTATGGGATGAAATCCATGTAATATAGTAATGGATAGATATAATTATGAATCCTCCTTCTCATGCTTTTGGTTTGGTTCAATTTTATAAAGAAATGAATAAGTTATGAGCATTATGGTGAAAGTGGGTATTTGCAGATTTGAGATTCCTTGAATATAGTCATGTTGCAGTGTGTAGTAAAAACACATTTCTAAGACTCATGACCTCTAATAATATTCATTGGAAAGCTATATTAATTATCTTTCATTTCCTTTTGGTTTGAGCCAATTCTATGCAAATTTGTGAAGTTATGCATATTTTAGTGGAATTAGGTTTTTGCAGATCTCCATTAGAGTTGTAGGCAATGCTTTGTGCTTGGAAAATTATTGGTTTTCACATGGAATTGGTTTGGTATCATTTGGATTCATTTTGATAAATATATGGGATTCCCTAGTTAGGGTTTGGTATTTTAATTCTGAATTATGATAGGGATATGGACCAGAATTTTTAGTTTGAAACAATAATTGTTTGAGGAATCAAGTGGGGTCCTTAGACCTCAAGATTTAGTGAGGTGATAGTTACTGTAGTTATCTACAAACTTTATCATTTCCAAAAAAAATTATTTTGAGTTTTAGTGGGTCAAATAACTCAATTCTTGGAAATTGCAAAACTTTAGACAGTATTGAAGTTCCTTGTTAAAGGAAGCAAACAAGTAGTATTTGCCTCTTTTCAATTGTTTCAATGATTAAATAAAGATTGGATCATCAAGATCTTAGATGATTGTTTGGTTTGTAAGATTCTCTACATCAAATTGGTATCAAAGCTTGAAGATCTTGAGTGTGTAGTTAGAGCGTCGAAGGAGGTAATCCACACTAGGACCTTGGAGATTCAGTATTTTTTTTTGATGAGTTTTGGTTGTGGGTGCTCATCCATCTTGTTGCATGTGAAGGTTGAGTTGTGTGTACAGACATTGAAATTTTTTCAAGGGCCAAGAGAAGGTCTAGGGCCAAGGATTGGTCCATTTTATTGCCAAGAAACTAGGGAGAGAGGCAAAAAGGAGGACTCCTAGGTGAGGCAAAAAGGTGAGTTGTTGTGGTGAGTTTGAAGTAGCATGGTAAAGGTGGATCTCTAACTTATAAGGCATTGTGCGAGTTGCAACCATTAATGCTCCATTAATAGGAGTATTTGAGAAGATGATTTGAGGACATTCCTATTTCCTTAAGGGAAAAGATGATGGTGATAAAGGCATGAAGAGGATAAGGAAAAGGAAGGTAAAGATGAAGATTTTTGTTATAATTTTTTTGTAGGTTATGGCACACCTTTCCAAGAGACTTGGAAAATCTTCAAGGCTGGTAGTATATGGCATAGGAGAACCTAATCCTAGAGGTCACTATGAGATATATAAGTTTTTTGAGTCATTTAAAGTCAATTATATGATGTATTGATTCATTTTGAATCCATTTTTGAAGGTGTTGACAAGAAATGTAAGCATGTGAACAATATTGCTCAAGTTGTCAAATAGGTCATGTTTAGGTTTACATAGTCAAATTTGTGTAAAAGACCCATGGAAGGGTAAAATAATTATAAAATTTCTTAAATATTCCATTTGGATATGTATAGAGAGGTTTGACAAAGTTTTGAAGTCATTTTGTCAAAAATGTAAAGGTTACATAAAAAGTTGTAAAATGCAACATTGAGAAAGTTGCTAACATTCCAAAAATGATGTAAAAAGGTAGATGGTTGGTCTTGGGGGTAGTTGTGAGGGTTTATAACTGTCAAATGGATAAAAATACCATTGTATGGTCGAACCAAATCAGATTTGAGAAGAAGAAATATTTTGATACATTTTTGGTGCATTTTATTGTTGTTGTTTCGATTGATTTTTTAGTTTTAGTGTTGTTTCCAGAACTTTTGTGGCCCTATACAGCCTAGAAACCATATAATATAGTAATTTATAGATATAATTATGAATCCTCCTTCTCATTTTTTTTATTTGGTTCAATTTAATAAAGAAATGAATAAGTTATGAGCATTTTTGTGAAAGTGGGTATTTGCAGATTTGAGATTCCCTGAATACAATCATGTTGTAGTGTGTAGTACAGACACATTTTGGAGACATAGGACCTCTAATAATATTAATTAGAATGATATATTAATTAAATTTCATTTCCTTTTTTTTTGAGCCAATTTTATGCATATTTGTGAAGGTTATACATATTTTAGTGGAAACAAGTTTTTGAAGATCTTCGTTGGAGTTGTAGGTAGTGATTTGTGCTTGAAAAATTATTCATGATTGGGAAAAATAAATGGATTACACATTATTAAACTATATTCATATGGTTTTAACATGGGATTGGTTTGGTATCATTTGGATTCATTTTGATAAAGATATAGGATGCCCTAGGTAGGGTTTGGTGTTTTAATTCTGAATTATGATAGGGATATGGACCAGAATTTGTAGTTTGAAACAATAATTGTTTGAGGAATCAAATGGGGTCCTTAGACCTCAATATTTTGTGAGGTGATAGTTAGTGTAGTCTCTACAAAATTTATTTTTTCCAAAAAATTTTTTTTTGAGTTTTAATGGGTCAAATAACTCAATTCTTGGAAATTGCAAAACTTGGGATAGTATTGAAGTTGTTTCTTAAAGGAAGCAAACAAGTAGTATTTGCCTCTTTACAATTGTTTTAATGACTAAATGAAGATTGGCTCATCAAGATCTTAGATGATTGTTTGGTTTGTAAGATGCTCTACATCAGGAGCCAGCCCTATTAAAGGTTACAAAACACACTATTAGGTGTGACCCTATTAAAGGATTTAGTTCACCTTGTTAGTGTTAGATGGTTGTGACTAATCAGGAAAGTACTATACATACTCCATAACTCCTTGGCGGTGAGAAAAATTTTTTGGGGCTATTTTATTGGCATTTTATGGCCAACATGTTGTAACTAATTTTAACCCTAAAGTAGCAAAAATGCTTGTATAAAAGGGCTTAGGGTTAAGGATTGTTTTATTTTGGGTGATGTGAAAATTGCTTCTTGCAGCAGTATTAAGTTGTAAGGGATTATGGATTGTAATCAGGTTGTAATCACTAGACCATAATAATATTGGACTTGCAATTTGTTGGATGTAGCCCAGGGTTTGGGTGAACCACATTAAATCTTGGTGTCTTGTATTCTCTTTGTGTGATCTATTATTTTTTGATATTGTTTATATTTACATGTAATTTTTATTTTTGCCTAAGCTTAATCCTAACAAGTGATATCAAAGCCTAGTTTTTTAGTTATCTTCTGTAGAAAAGTCTCATGGTTGAGTGGGAGTCTCATGGTTGAGTGGTAGCAATGACAAATGAGAGTAAGATGAAGGTTGACAAGTTTATGGGTAGAATTTTTAGTTATGGAGGACTATCTTTATTAGAAGGATTTAAGGAAGTCATTAGAAGGAAAAACTAAGAACCAGGGAACTATGACAAATGAGGATTGGGAGATTTTAGACAAAAAGGCATTTGGAGGCATTCAATTATGGTTGGTGCCATCATTGACATTTAACATTACAATAGTGAAGACAAAAAAAGAGTTGATGGAAACCCTAGCGAAATTGTATGAAAAGCCCTCTGCTTCAAATAAGGTATTTCTCATGAATAGTTTATTTAATATGAAAATGGCAGAAGGTGAATCTATTGTGGATCATTAAAATGAGTTTAATATAGTTACTAGCTAGTTATCTTCTATGGGTATTAATTTTGATGAAGAAATTAGGGCTCTCTTGATTTTGTGTTCTTTGCCTAAAAGATGGAATGGCTTGGTAATGGTTGTGAGTAATTTTGTTTTAGGATATAATACCCTAAAATATGATCATGTGATCAATGTTATTTTGAGTGAGGAAAATTGTAGGAAAACCTTAGGTGGATCTACATCAAGAAGTGCTTTGAACACACAAAGCAGAGGTAGAACGACTGAGAAAGGAAATAATTCCATAAATCATGGGAAATCAAGAGGAAAATCAAAGGGGAAGAGGTCTCATTCAAGAGGATGAAATGACTACTGGTACTATGGGAATCCAACATAAGAAGAAAGATTGCTAGACTTGAAAGAAAAATGAAGGAGATAAACCGGAAGGGGACAAGAAGGAAAATGTGGTAAGTACCAAATTTGAAGAGGATGCTTTGCTTCTATCTTCAGAAAGTATAGATGATTCATGGGTTTTAATTCTAGTGCTTCATTTCATGCTACACCTTATAGAGGTTATTTCATTGATTATGTTTGAGGGGATTTTGGGCTTGTTTACTTGGGCGATAATGAACCCTGTTAGATTGTTGGAAAAGGAAAAGTTAAGATTAAGTTGTAGAATGGGAATCATTGGCTACTACATGAGGTAAGACATGTTCCAAGAATGAGTAGGAATTTAATTTCAGCAAGGTAACTCAGTGATGAGGGTTGTGTAGTTAATTTTAATGATGAAAATTGGAAGGTTTCAAAAAAAATTCTTGTAGTAGAAAAAGGTGTGATAGTAGGCACCTTATATCTTTGTACAGGTCATATTGTTCCTTCTACTTTGATTGTTTTAGAGAAAAATGAATGTTCAAGAACAATTGTTGCAGTTGTGTAGGTAGGACAATAGCTACTGTAGATTTTGATACAGTATTGTGGCACAACAGACTTGGGCATATGAGTGAGAAAGGTATGAAAGTACTTCATTCAAAGCAATTTTTACCAAGTCTAAAATGTGTTAATGTGAAATTCTATGAAAGTTGTGTGTATGGCAAACGA
This sequence comes from Cupressus sempervirens, assembly GCA_028749045.1. Classification (NCBI taxonomy): domain Eukaryota; kingdom Viridiplantae; phylum Streptophyta; class Pinopsida; order Cupressales; family Cupressaceae; genus Cupressus; species Cupressus sempervirens. The sequence goes on from CM053792.1 coordinate 294,161,122, forward strand.
AAGAGAGTGAGTTTTATGAAGACTGGGAAGGAAAATAAAAGTAAGAAATTAGAGCTTGTGCATACAGATGTATGGGGACCATCTCAAGTATCTTCCCTTGGTGGCTCTCATTATTATGTTACATTTATTGATGATGCAACTAGAAAAGTATCGGTTTATTTCCTTAGGAAAAAATTTGATGTATTTCTAACTTTTAAGAAATAGAAATGCTTGGTTGAAAATGAGACTGGTAAGAAATTAAAATGTCTTAGATCTGATAATGGTGGTGAGTATTGCAATCAGATTATTGCTCCACTAATGGTATTTGTAGACAAAAAATTGTTCCAAGGACTCCACAAGAAAATCGAGTGGCTAAATGCATGAACAAGACTATAATGGAGTGTGCAAGGAGCATGAAGTTGCATGTTGGGTTGCCCTTAAACATGTGGGTGGAGGTTGTCAATACTATTTTATTTTTTATTAATAAAGGTCCCTCTACTCCTTTGGGTTGTGGTATTACAAAGGAAGCATGGACTGGTAAAAAGGTGAGTTATTCTTTTTTCAAAACCTTCAGTTATGAAGCATTTGCTCATATAGATTCTAAAAATAGATCCAAACTGAAAGCTAAGTCAAAGAAATGTGTATTTTTTAGATATGACATTGATGAATTTGGTTATAGGCTTTGGAATTTTGAAAATCATAAAATTGTAAGAAGCAGGGATGTCATATTCAATGAGAAAGTGTTGTACAAAAATCTATTGCAGTAACATGAGAAGAAAGAAGATGATTATGCAATGCTAGATGATACTCCAAAAGATGATGTTCCAAAAATTCTTCATGATGTGCAATAATTGCAACAACAAATACCACACACACCAATGAATGTTATACAATCAACAAGGCTACTAAGATATTCTTTATCCATAGATGGTCCATTTATTCTATAAAGCCCTTTTACCTACAGGAAACTTGCATAAATCCCAAGTCTTATTTTTTAGCAAAGAGTCCATTTCAGCTTTCATTGCAAACTCCCACTAAATCTTAGTATCCACCTACATAGCTTCATCATAACATTCAAGTTTTCCATCATCTATTTGTAAAATAGAGATCACATCATCTCGATTACAACAGGTTAATGATTTATCCACTACAAAGGTAGAGTATGTTGTTGCTATAGAGGTATCCAAGGAGATGATATGGCTTTAGTTCTTCTTAGAAGAATTGGGACACCCTTAGAAGGATAATTATTTGTTTACAGATAGTCAGAATGCCATTCATCTTGCAAAGAATTTAGCTCTACATTCAAAGACAAAACACATTCAATTGTGGTACCATTTCATTTGGTCAATTTTGGATGATGGACAATTAAAGCTAGGCAAGATACATACAAATGACAATCCAGTGGATATTTTTACAAAGGTAGTGATAATGGAGAAGCTAAATTCCTTTTCATCTTTGTTTGGTCTTCTAGACTTAATAAGAATAAAAGAACAATAGAGTCCAGGATGGTTTGATCCAGTGGGAACCTCATGGAGTAGTGACATAGCTACAAGATCAATCTCCAAGTGGTAAATTGTTATTCAGTGTGGAGCCTAATCAGTCCCCAAGTGGGAGATTGTTAGATGGTGGTGACTGATCAAGGAAGTATTGTACATACTCCATAATTCCTTGGTAGTGAGAAATTTTTTTGGGGGCTATTTTATTGACATTTTATGGTTGACATGTTATAACTAATTTTAACCCTAGAGCGACAAAAATACTTGTATAAAAGGGCTTAGGGTTAGGTATTGTTTCGTTGTGGGTGATGTGAAAATTGCTTCTTGCGGTAGTATTGAGTTGTAAGGGATTATAGATTGTAATTAGGTTGTAATTTTTGGATCATAATAATATTGGACTTATTTTTTGGTGGACATAGCCCAAGGTTTGGGTGAACCACGTTAAATCTTGGTGTCTTGTGTTCTCTTCCATGTGATCTATTATTTTATGATATTGTTTATATTTACATGTAATTGTTATTTCTTTTTTAGCTTAATCCTAACAATTAGGAGTGGCCTTGTTAGAGGTCTTTAGACACTTCAATCTAGAAATGTGACCTTGTTAGAGGATTTGGCAAATAGCTATTAGGCTAACTCTGTTAGGAGATTCGATTCACTGCTACAGTTATTAGAGAGTAACAATGACTTGACCTAATTTTTTATGCAACTATCTTTGCTGATTTTAGATCATTTTTCTAGCTTGAATAGATGATCCTCCTTGATTAGAAAATTCTTTGCAACTCAGTCAACTTGGATACTCTAATATCCTTCCAATTTTCTTCCTTCATTTATCTTGTCAATCCTGTGCTTTTTGACAATTCAATCCTCAACTTGACCTTACATTTATATGACTAATCTTGTCAAGTCAGCTTGAATACACATTCAAACAAATAATATTCATCCCATGAGTTAGCTAGAACTAACTAACAAAATTGTCAGATCAAATAAACTTATATAAGAAAATCCTTCATTAGCCAACTGAACTCAATCAACACTAACTCAAAAATGACTTTCCTTCATACTTCTTTTGGTAATTGAGTGGGCTCGGTTAACATTGGTTCCATGCCAACTTCCTTTGGCAACCAAGTGAGCTTGGTGAACATTGGTTTTTCCCTATCTCTCCTAAAATGCTCGACATACACAGGAAGCTTCCTTCATTGCCTAAGTGAGCTCGGCTGAAACTGATTGCTCAGTAAAGACTTGACATTTGTGTAACATTAAAGAAAACATAAAATTAAATAATTGTATTCAACAAAAGGTACATAGCCATAAAATAAAATTTATGTCAATTGTTCTTGGATAACACAAGGCAACAAGAGGCCATACACAACATAGAGCTAAAATCCATAGATGACTACTTACAATGTTGGTGCCAAAAGAGGCCATTGATAACATTCTATAAACCACCCATAGAGTGGGACACAAAGAATTCTAAGATGGTGACAATGTCACCATGAGGGAAAAGAACAAGACTAAGACAATAATCCATATATTGTGGCAATTCCCACGACTTCCCTTGTACAATAATAATGTGTCCAAGCCCTTCCTATGTAAAATGACATCACCTTAGTTGTAATCTACCCCTTCTAAAAAACTAATTTTGACCTTAATAGAAAAGGGGTCCACCTCTATAGGAAAACAAAGAGGTAAATCAAAAAAAAAGGGATTTAACTCTCATCCAAACAATCAAATAAGGGGTCATGTATGAAGTTATAAACCACCTTTTCTGGTCAAAAAAATCCACCTCAATAGGAGAATTTTTTTCCTTCATAGGAACTACTAAAGAGGGGCTAACTTAACACATATTGCTCATTGACACCCGCAGAGGTGGCTCTAACTTAAAACCCATGGCAATAACTTAGTAATGCCCATGGTGCTCATTTATACACGTAGGGTTTCTATGCCCTCGGCACTCACTAACACCCACGGCATTTTTTTCACATATACCCGTAGTGCTCATTTATGCGCACAAGGCTTACCATACCTGCAGTGCTAACTCCATGCCCGCAGTGTTAACTTGATGTCACGGTGCTCATTTATGCCTACAATGCCAACTTCATACCCATGGCACTCATTTATACGTGTAAGAGTTTCTATGTGTGTAGTGCTAACTCATGCCCATGGCACTCATTAATGCCTGCGGCATGCATTCATGCATGCAGTGCCAACTCAAGCTAGTGGCACTCATTGACGCACACGACACTAACTCACGCCTACGGTGCTCATTGACATGCGTGGTGCTAACTCATGCCAGTGGCACATCAACCTCCATGCACCATCAAAACCCTAACTATGCATTATGTGCACTTCGTCTCGGGCGCTCGTGCTCCACACCCGCTCCCCACTCTCACACTTGCACTTCCATGCACACATTTTTTTTCCTAATTTTTTTAGAAAATAAAAAATATATATATATATTTAAAAAATTTGAAACTAAATAAATAATAATAATAAATAAAAGAAGAAAAATAAATTATAAAATAATATCATAAATAAAAATAATAAAAATACCCAAATTGGGCATTTTTTTCATAGCTTTTACATTTTATCTTTGGACTAATAAACGTTATTCTTACAATGTGCAGGTGATTAAATGGCATCCACATTTGGAGTAGCACTCAAACCTATAGTCGTTAAATTCTAAGGTGTACCTTTGAAGTCAAGATTCCATGATGATTACATAGAAATTTGAAATACTGACGTAGGACCCACAGATCTAAGGGAATTCTTGAGAATTTGCAACAAGCCAATAGAGAGGTCAGCTTTGGTGTCTGCGTTGTTCCATTCCAAGTTAGTGAATGCAATGTCTCACCCCATGTTAGTAAAATCGGCTAAACTAATCATGGCCCTATCATAGCATTTTATTCCTGAAGAGAGAATTGTCAAGAGTGTCACAGGAGAGGTGGTGTTGGATCTATGACCTAATAACATTAAGAGGGTCTTCCGTCTTTTGAGAGCGGACCAGTTCATAAGAATCTCCTATGAAATAGTTGAAAGATGGTATAGGGAGCATCAGCAAGAGGCCATTGACATCATACAATCTTTATAGCTTATTGAGAAGCCTCCTAGGGGAAGGATAATGGGAAAAGTGGGTATGACTTGGGGATACATGAAGCAAGACATTGGATACTCTATCATTTTATTTAGCAGAGTCATGGGCTTACCTACAGTGGGCCACCTCAACACCTTTATGGTCAACTTCATTGAGACCATCAGCCAAGCAAAGATACCATTGGATTGGGCCACCACACTAAGTGAGAACTTGTGTGAGCAACAGAAGATAGTGAAAGACATGAAGAAGTTTTACATGACTTCTTACATGGTGTACCTACTTGCAGCAAGGGTGACAAACAATCTTGATTTGTACATGAGAGGCAATATGTAAGACCCCAATACCTAGCCATATATAGTCTACCCTCAACTAGTGAAGAAGAAGCTCACAGTGCAGAGCAAGGAATACAGAATCATGAATGATGTATTTATCTTTGTGATCATTCAATTCATTCAGGGAGATTATGGGAAGAGGTTATCTGATGAAGCCAAAGCACAAGTCGTAGCTCTTAGAGCTTACTTCATCCAATTCAAAACATTCACCTATCTACAGGTAGCTAGTGCCTCCATCAATCCTAAGAAGCTCCCAACATATCCAAGTGACAAAATGGTACTAATGGAGATTTCTTGATAAATTGAGCCAGCCTATGACAAGATAAAGAGACAATGAAGACCTTGCTAGGCATGGCCATTGGTCATTGAACCATACCAAGTGAAGCGGAAGTAAGATATTCTATCATTCAAGTGGGAGTGGGAGAATTATCCCCTTGAAGAATATAACCATCCCTAACCAAATTTTGATAATGTCAGGAGAGTGGAGAGTCTAGCAGGAAAGGACTTCCATCATGAGGATGTTGTTGAAGATCACTAGATGAATGCAACAAACAACTATGATGTCTGCATTAGGGACTATTGTAGGATGACTTTGTATCTAATAGAAACGGATCTCTAGTTGAACATCCCGAAGGAGATAGATCAACAAGATTCTAAGGAGTTACTGGACCCCTTGTTCAACGTAGACAAAATTGGTAAAAGACCCATTATGAATGTTGAGGTTGATAGGGAGGAGGCTAATGATATTAATCATTGAGCAAGGCATCTCATCAGAATGATGAAGGATTGGATCAAGAAATCTTTTCCACTTGATCAAATTCCTAACACAGTGATCTTCCACACACATGCTCACCCAAAAAGAGGTAGAGAAAAGAAAGTCACAATTCCTACCTTCATAACCCAGTCTCCTATCAGGCCAGAAATAGTGTATCGGCTCGATCATCTAGTTGGGTATTATCACCTTCCTAAAAGGAAGGGAAAGAATAAAAGAAAGAGGACCTCCCCTTAGAGGATTCAGACAGAATAAACACCTCCCCAGTAGCAAGAACAAAGTGCAGAAGGGTTTCATGATATTGGAGCTACTCAAGTCTAGGATGAACCTCAATTGCCTCCCGTTGTGTCCAGCCAACCAGAAGAGGGTGAGATTCCACAAGTTGACATTCCTCCTATGCAAGATGAGACAGCTTCTCCTTCTACCTCCAAGAAATAGAAGAAAATAATTAAGATTCGGATGAAGAAAAGGAAAAGGATCAATAGAAGATTAGTGCCTAATCCATCTATTCTTGAAAGCATTCTAGAAGGAGACAAAGAGGAGGAGGAAGAAGAATCAAAAGAGGAAGAGGAACAAGTGCCCCTATAAGGAAGAACTTGGCTAGCAAGAGCCACAGAATTACAAAGAAGAAAGAGTGCCATGGGAACCCCGCCATCCAATCAAGTAGAACCCTTAGAGCTCTCTTTTTCAGAAGATGAATTATAGCAATGGGTGGATGAGCAGAGTGAATAGAATGATGATGTTTTCTCAATATTAGATTTTGATTTCATGCCCATAGGTATAGAGTTGATCAGGGATAAGATCAAGGACACCCCTATAGGTGAACCTCAACAGGAAGACTAGACACAAATTCCATCAATTACACAAGGTCTTGATCTTACTCCTCCATCTCCACCATGAATTATAGTGGTAGAATAGGGCTCAGTGACTCCTCCACCTCACATTTTAGAGGAAGAGCCAATTTAGAAGGAGTTATCATCAAAAGAGAGACCAGAATAAATGGCAATCGGTGAAGTGTCAGAGGGGCAAATGGTGGAATATTCTCAACCACTTTCCCAAAACACTGAGGTTCAGGCTATAGGGTCTACTGAGACTGAGCTTATGGAAGGGGAGCCCTCCCAACAGGAGATGACTCCAATCAAGATCGATAAGGGGAAGGAGATAGCATAACACACCCCTTCATCATCAAGAGCCAGATCCATAGAGAAACACCTCAAGAGATGGATCTGAAAGGAAATAATGAGGATGACAAAGCCTCAATTCCATACTTTAGAGGATGAAATTTGTGATATTGTAGAGATCTTGAATAAACCTGTGTTTCCATCACATGAGGTAGTGCCATTGGCATTCATCACTACCGTATGGAACCAAGATTTATTTGCACAAGTGGCTCTCCCTCCTGAAGGTATAGATGTGGAAGGTCTTAGTCTCAAGGATTATGAAATGAAGGATTTTATGTTGGGAAGGCCTACATGAGATTCAGCCTGACAAATGATCACCATGGGAGTCAAGGAGGTTCTCAATCATATGGAGCAAGATGAGATTGAACTCTAAACACTTTGAAGGTAGGTCAAGATCCTAAAAGGATAACTAGCCAAAGTTATTGGTCCTCTAGATCCTGAACACCCCGAGCAAACTCTGAATACCATACTTAGAGAAGGGGGAGGTGTACAAGTTGACCCATTTTTGAAGGCTTGTTAGGAGTGGCGAGAAATTTTTGCACAAAAAGATGTTACAATTACCACAAGGAATTTGAAGTTACTACATGCTATGTAGGAGAATGTGAATAAGATTGTGGCAATTTTGAAGCAGGACTTCAGTATCATGGATAAGGTACGTGCCTAGAGTAAGAATTTGCAAACTCTACAAGCCACAAAGGGCCAAAGATATCAGGTTTTAATTGATGTATATACTAAAGAAGAATTAGATATAATTGATGACTAGATAGAAAAGATAGCAAATAGCAATAAAGTAATGGAGACATTACATGAGGAGATTCATCAGCTCAAGGACCAAGCCTGAGAGTGAATTTTGGAAGCAAAGAGACAATACAGTGATGTATGCTTGGATATTTTTGAAGATGAAGAACGTGAAAAGTTGTTACCTATAGAGATACTAGTGGATAATTTTAGGAATATTTTTTTGGAGGTTGCTGACGATGAGGACATCCGACAAGCCTTCAGGATAGAAGAAGCCTTATACCAAACTCGAGGATTTTGCTAACACCCATTTTGAGGTAAATAATTACAGACAAAAGGTTAAGGATAAATGCAAGGATTTGGATTTATTAGATGTGGCTAAAATTTCTGAGATGATAGAGAAATTCAAGGGAAAACATCCAAACATAGCTTTGGGATGAAGAAGAACAAAACCCAGATGCCAAAATTTCAATTTTGACAATCAGTAAAATTTTGAGATTTTGACCTTGTCGAGGTCCACAGTTCTACAGCTTCGTAGGTGTGCAAGTCTGTAGGCATGTAGGTTTGTAGCTCCACAATTCAAAGGTGCATCAACAATTAATTTCTTGTTCCAAAAATAGCACTTTCCATGCATCAAGAATGCATTCTGATGGCAGTTTAACTTCGACACATGCCTAGTGAAGGGCTAGCTTCTAATTTTGGCACCTCTAGACACTCCTACTTTGACTAAAAGATTCCTCCTACTTCCTCTCTCATATTTTCTCTATTTTTGACATGTAAAGGGCTCATGCATCCATTTAATGAATAAAATATGGATGGAGTCCCTCTAAGCACCAATTTAATTATTAGTTTGTATATATTTAGTTTGTTTTAATGTTTTAAAAGCATTTTATTGCATGAAGATATCTCTCACTCTCAACACAAATTGAGGAGACAATTTCTTATAAATACCCGATTGTAATATGTAACAAAGGCCACCATTATTATGAAATAAAATTATGCTTTTGGTGCTCGCATTTGGAGTGTAGTGATTCTTGCCTAAATGTGTCATTGTTTTGTGAATTTTATTCATGAGATTGTGATTGAGCCAAAGGTTTATTGCATTGTTTCTGGTTGTGTGATCTTTTAGTTCTGGTGTTTGCTACAGATTTTATGAATTCTCCTAACATAATGAGCTTGAGAAGAGGTCATCAAATTGTGTCTACCTATCTTTTTTTCTCGTATGATTGCACTTTCTGTGGCCTTGCGATTTGATGAAAGGTGAAATATCATACGACTATTAAATTTTCTCACCAACGATTGCATCAATGGATTCTAGGAAGTGATGCTCCTATTTTCATTGTTAGATTACATTCATTGAAAAATCAAAAAATACAAAAACATTGTTCTTTTGTGTATTATTTTGAGATAGCGAAAAAGTTATTTCATTCCAAGATCAAAATAGAACCAGCAAAGGTCTCTTCTTGAACAATCATATTTATCTTCAACTGAGTGAATTTTGGTATGTTGCAAGACAAATACTGAACCTTGGAGTTGATCCCAAAAGATAAACTTTTCAAGAGAGGAATTGCACAATGGATTCCTGTCATTGATCGCATGAATAACGACCACCCAACAAAAGTGGTGCTAGAAGGAGGGCTCCTTTTGACTCATGGAAAGGAAGAAAATTTTTCAAAGTTTCATAATTTTACGCTTCTACAATAATTTGTGCTTCACACAAGTTCAAAAAATTTCTTGAGTTTTGCAAGCTGGAGGATATTGATCCAAAATCCCCATTTCAGTGAGCATTAAGGTCTATGCTATGTGCACACCAGTTTCTCGAGCTTGCCCACTTCCACAAACCACGTAGTGACATAGGAACATCTTGAGTTCAACCACTTCCATTCAAACTTTCATCATCTTCTTCAACTCCACCTCCACTCCAACCACCCAGTGGACCACCACATATTCCAATAGCTACTCCTCAACAACCACCGTTAGGTTTGCCAAACCCTCCAATGGCCTTTTTTGCAAATACTATAGACTCACCAATAAACTTGAGAGGTGCACTCCATGACCTGCCTAAGAACCTCGAGAAGTTTTTCCCAGATTCATCTATGGTAAAATACAAACTGCCGAAGATCATGTCAAGGTATTCAAAGAAATTTGCAACCACAAGTAGGTCACTAATGAGGACGTGGTTCTTTGTTTATTCCCCTACTCTTTGGGGGAAATTGCCTTTATTGGTACGTCAATTTGCCACCTAGATGCATTGGAGATTGGGATACATTCAAAAATTTGTTCTTGGAACAATTCAGAATATTCATCAACCCAGCTACGATACATCAACAATTCATATCAATCAAAAGAGACCCAGTTGAGATAGTTTCACGCTTCAACCATCACTTTCATATGGCATACCACAAGCTGGAAATGTTGTACACTATACTAGTTAAAGCCACTATTTAGATTTATCTGAATGCTATGGATCATCTTACTACTATTTTCTTGAGAAGACTTCCTACAGCAAATACTAACACATTGGCTAAAGTCTTCACAGAGGCAATCACCTTCACTAAGCAAGCTAATCCTAATGGAGGAGGAATGATGCTTCCAACGCAAGCAGTCACTACAATACAACCATACCCCATGGGGGCAGGTGCCTAGCCAGTTCATATCTATGAATCCTATTCCATTATAGTAGGCACCCGCTCTACATAATCATGTGATAACATATCCAGGGTATGAGCCTCCAAAAATAGCTTTCTTTGAACAGAAGGCCATAGTTCCCGTAGAAATAGACAATAATCTAATTTCAGAAGTTGGTCAAATAAAGAAGACTATGTCACAAATGAACAATGAATTGACACATTTTAGATTGGCACAAGGAAAAAATAACAACTTCCAAAGAAACAACGCTGGCCCCTACAACATCAATTTTGGTCAGAATTACAATAGGAACTTCAACGAGAACAATAACAACAACAATGCAAGAAAGAATAATGGAGGAAACAACTTCAATCCTCCTGATCACAACAATAGCTTCCAAAGGCAGAACTGACAACGGAACACCTAACCAAATAATGGAAGCATTCCTGCTGATATTGACAACAACAATGTTCAATATGCTAATATCAATCAGTATGATGATAGCAAAAATGTGCTTAACAATGATGATTCGTACTATAATGGCAATCAGGAGATGAATCAAAATTCATAGGTAAATGAAAATCCCCCTCTTGTATAATTCAATGCTATGCTATCAAAATCCTACGTTTCTACACAGAATGCATAAGTGGGACAACCAACAGGTGGGGAATTATCATTCACATTTAGTTAGGAACCTGATATTTAGCATGATGAGATGTTTTCTTTTCACAATGATAATAAAAATATGTATAATCTGAGAAATAGAAAGGAACCTTTGACAGATGGGATTCCCCCAGGTTTACAACCAACTCCACCTAATCCAAGAGCAAGTAACAATCTGCCACCAATAAGACTAGTGTATGGAGGACAATAGAATCAGAATCAAGTAAATGTACCAACAATATTGAAGAATCCCATGTGGTCCACTTAAATGTACAATGCGGTAGATGATTTGAAAAGGACTAAGGACAATATGTCCATGTTTGACATGTTATAGAATTTTCCACAACAATGAGAAGCTCTTATGAAGACATTGGATCATACAAAGGTTTCCCACAATACAAATATTGTTCCTCAAAAGACAGTATCTCAACAAGTGAATGTTGTAGAAGCAATGCCCACTATGTTCAAGGACAAAGTTGAGGTACCCCCATTTCTGCTTAGCATCAAGATATATGGGAAGAATCTACATAATTGCCTCATTGATTCAGGAGCTTCATGTAATGTAATGCCATTATCAATAGCTCAAAGGCTAGGAGTTAGTCCTCAACCCTCTAATCGAGTGCTTATACAATTGGATAAAACAGAGGTAAAAGTCATTAGTGTACTGAAAGATGTGCGGATACAGTTGACAGTTGACCCTTAGATTCAAAATGTTATTAACATACATGTGGTTGATATCCAAAAAACATATGGGTTTCTTCTAAGAAGAGAATGGACAAAATTTTTGAGAGGATGGTTTTCTACAGACTTCACTCAATTATGGTTGACATGGAAAGGATTGAACAATCAAATCAAGATATATGTTGAGCCCAAATTGAAAATGATGGTTATAGATTAAAATGCCCCAAATGATATAGCATTCTTGCAATCGAATTTGGGTTCATAAAAAGTGATGGTATTGGATATGGCTCCAACCAATACACCTCAAGATCAGAATGAAGAATCTAAGGTGCCAATACCCAAAAGTGAAAATGTGACATAGTTCATAGATAGTATGGTGACTAATTTACAATGTTTAGGAGAGGAAGTTGACCCCAGCATCCTCCTCCTTCCAAGATTTTGTCGATTACACAAAGTTATTCACTCTGAGTTTGAATGCTCATCATGCCAAGAAGAAGTAGCGAAGGTACTAACACACATAATGTAAAACAAGGATAAAAACACCTCAACAGATGAATTCACAGAAAGCCAAAATTTGGTGATCTCATCCAACCTTGTTGAAAAGATAGAAGAGGAAAGTGAAGATCTAAATGTTTCATACAGTGATACCTCTTTAGATGGGGGAGGTTTGTCTTCTCCTCCTCTAGGGATGATTAAAGTCCAAATGAGAAGATGATATGTGAAAGGTAAAGGATGGACTTCAGTAGTCATTCATCCTAAACCTAAGTTTGAGGAAATCAAAGAGCTGATAGGGGAAATTCAAGAAAAACAAGAAAAACATACACTTCCTCTATCCATAGATTACAAAGGGGAATCATCAAGTCCTACACAAGGAAAGTTACAATGGATTCCTAAGAGACAACCATTCAAGGCTCAAGTAAAAGAGAAGTTAAGGAAAAATAAACATAAAGTCAGGCAACCCAAGGAAAATGCAATTTGGACACTCCAATTTGATCGTTCCAGGTGCAAGATGGGAGCCAGTGAAATTATCGAATTGGTCAACCCAAAAGGTAGGTCTTTCTATGCTGCATATGAATTACAGTTTAGATGTACTAACAATGTTGCAGAATATGAGGCATTAATTTGAGGACTTCTCTTTACACTAGAGAAAGGAGTCACAACTCTCATAATCAATGGGGATTCTCAATTGGTCATACAACAAGTAAAATCCATATACTCTTGCAACAATAAAAGGCTACTTGCTTATAGAAAAAGGGTATGGGATATATTGGACGACTTTGAAGCTTTAAACATCAAATCCATTCCAAGAAGAAAGAACATGGTAGTAGATGCTCTCACCATTTCAGCAAGTGCTTTACAGCCAATTGAAAGAACCAAGTTGAAAAGATTCTCAGTAGAATTGGTTGTTGTTCCATCCATTCTTGATAATATCACCAACTTTCAAGTCTTTCAGGATGATCAACATATACTTGAGTTCATCATGTGCAGTCACCATTTTGAGGGACAAGATATTCATGATACACCAGATGAAAAACTTTGAAATGATGAGCTTGAGGATGAGAATGGGATTCTTAATCTAAAAACCAACACTATTCCAAAGAGAATGGTTAAACTTGAATGTATCTTTGATCATGATGAATCAGCACTCAATGGAAGGGAAACTCAAGAAAAGGGAAAGGAAAAATGTGACTCATACAATTTGGGTATTGATGAAGAACCAAAAATGGTATAGATAGGAAAGGCATGCAACTCGTAGGAAAGGGAAGACATGCTCAAATTACTCAAAGAGCATAAGGATTTCATTTCTTGGAGCTATGAAGATCTGAAGGCTTATGATCTTAAGATTATCGCACATGACATCCCGCTGAAACCCGATGCCAAACCATTCTAACAAAGACAAAGACTGGTAAATCCTATCATTGAACCATTGATCATGAAAGAAGTGAAGAAGCTACTAGATGCTAAGATCATATTTCATATCTACCATTCCACATGGGTGAAAAGTTTGGTTTTTGTGTGGGAGAAGACTGGGGAGATTTATCTCTATGTTGACTTTTGTAACTTGAATCTAGCATCTCAAAAAGACAACTATCCTTTGCCCTCACTAGATGAGGTGTTGCAAATCATGAATGGTTCAAAGATAAGCTCATTCTTGGATGGTTATTTAGGATACAACCAAGTGATGGTTGATGAAGAAGATCATTTGAAGATGACTTTCACAACCAAGTGGGGAACTTTTTCTTACAGAAGAATGCCCTTTGCACTAATTAATGCAGGAGCTATGTTTCAACAGGTGATGGATGAAGCTTTCAAAGGATTGATCAACAAATAAATGGTCATCTGCATGGATGACTTGACTGTCTTTTTAGAAGATTGAAGTACACACATTTTTGATCTCAGATAGGTATTTAATAGATGTCATAAATATGGCATATCTCTCAATCCCAAGAAATGTTCATTTGGCATTACTAAAGGGAAGCTCTTGGGACATGTTATTTCTAAAGCCAAAATCTCCATTGACCCAGATAGAGTTGAATCTATTCTGAAATTAGCACCTCCACACAGTCGAAAGGAATTGAATTCTTTCTTCGGGAAGATAAACTTTGTGCAAAAATTCATAAGTGGATTTGTAGAGATAGTTCATCCCTTTAATGATTTACTCAAAAAAGGAGCTAAAACAGAGTGGTCCCCAGAGATTAAGAAATCATTTGAAGATATCAAGGTTGTCATTTCCACAACCCCAATTTTGGTAAGTCCAGATTATGAGTTGCCTTTTAAGATCTATTCCTTTTCTTTTGAACATTCTTGTGCAGGGATCCTGACACAAAAAATGGAAAAGGAAGATGAAAGACCAATTGCTTTTATGAGATGTCCTTTGAAGAATGTAGAGTTGAATTATTCAAACCTTGATAAACAATCCTTTTTGTTAATCAAGGTAGTAAAGAAGTTTTGTCATTACATACTAAGAAGTAAGGTGTATGCAATTGTACCTAATCCAATAGTAAAGATGCTTTTAATGTAGAATGAACTCAGTGAAAGGAGAGGGAAGTGGATGGCCATACTTCAATAATTCAATCTCAAAATTTAGTCTATGAGATTAGTTAGAGGTCAAGGGTTATCAAAGATGATAGCAAATAACTAGGATGGAGATGAAAAGGAATTCAAGTTTGATGATGAGACAAATGAGGCTGATCAGAAAAAGATGGTTATGTCACAAGTTGATATTAATCAAGGAGTGGTGACAGACGTATGGTACCAAGACATTGTTTACTATCCCCTACAAGACCAATGCCCCAAATGGATGAATAGTTCACAACATAGGGGACTTAAGATGAAATGTGAGTCCTACATTTTACATGATAACAAGTTGTATAAAAGGAACTACGAAGGGATCTATCTGAAATGCTTAGAATGCAAAGAAGCTAGAGAAGTCTTGGAACATTTCCATGACAAGTATGGTACATGACATGGTTTAGTAGAAGCAACAACTCACATGATTCTAAGATTGAGTTATTTTTGGCCCTTAATATTCAAAGATACTTTCAAACATGTGTGTTCTTGCCATATATGTCAAACCAGTGCGAATAAAGAGAGGCACGCAGCAATGCCATTACAATTGGTATACGAGGTGCACCCCTTCACAAAGTGGGGTTTGCATTTTATTGCTCCAATCAATCCACTATCATCAACTAGGCATGCATTTATTCTCACAGCTACATATTACTATACACTATGGACGGAGTAGAAACTTTTAGAAATTGCACAGCTAAGGTGGTAACAGACTTTTTGGAAGAACACATTGTTACGAGATTCGGAATGCCATTCCCTCTTGTGTGCCATAACAGGTCTGCATTTGCATCTACATCCTTGACCTAGTGGGCATTTGAAAACAAAGTTATTATCAAGTTCTCTTCAAATTATTACCCGCAAGGAAATGGGGTAGCAAAATCTACAAACAAGAACTTGATAACAGTAATAAGATTATTATTGAAGGAGAATCCTAGGGATTGGCATACACAACTCAAATATTCCCTATGGACAAATTGAGTGAGAGTCAAAAATGCCTTGGGGACTTCTCCATATTTTCTTGTTTATGGACAAGAACCAGTGTTCCCACTTAATCTTAGGATTCCTATTTTGAAATTCATGAGTGGGTATGCTGAAGATGCTGACAAAGTACAAATTAGATTGATGAATCTTTTAGAGATGAATGAGAAATAGAGAGCTTCATTGGAGCACATGGCTAAACATCAAGTTGTAAAAAGATGGTTTGACAAGAGAGCCACGATGAAGTCATTCAAGATTTTTGACCTTGTTCTAATATGGGATAAGGCGAAAGAAAACTCGGGTAGCCATACCATGTTTTAATGTTTGTGGAAGGGCCCTTATCAAATCGCAAAAATTCTTGGAGAAAATACTTTTAGGCTCAATTCCTTACAAGGGGAATTGCTTCCCTTTCCCATAAATGGGTAGTTTCTAAAGCATTATTTTGAAGCATGAAAGACAAAAAAAAAAAATTTAAAAAATTAGTTAGATTTCATTTCTACATCTAGCTCAGATTTTTATTCGTGCAAGTGTGTTTATTTTTGCAAGTGTGTTTGCTTTAATGTTGTGTGTTTGCTTTCAATCGTGCGTTTCTTTTCAAGTTGTGTTAGTCCTAGGGGGTAAGGTGTACTTGAGATTTCTCTCAAGATTTTACTAACCACTCTTTGGTTCCGATTTCAAGAAGAGGTATTTCTTTGTCAAAACATTTGGATGATTGTGTGTCTTATACCAACCAAGTAAAAGACATTTCTTGTGGAAATAGGGGACTTTCAGTTTGGAAATGAGAAGCCTAGACCAAAAAGTTCTCAACACTTTGCAAATTTTAAAAATTTGATTGTTTTAGGTGTGGTTGAATTGAAGTCAAAGATGATGAGGGATGATCCAAACTTTGACTGGTTCAAACGGGAGGGGTATCCTCGAAAGGTAGCCAAGATCATTGTTTGGCATGAGAGTTTCTAAAAAAATTCTAAAAGAGGAACGCAAGGGATGTTCACAAGGGATTGAATCCAAGAAATGACACCAATGTCCTAACTACACAATCTAAGCATAGTCAGGATATAGAAAAAGAGAATAGAAAAAAAGGAAGAAAAAAAAGAGAGAAATATGGTGTTAAGACTGAAGGATTCTAAAGATCTGAAATGACAAAAGATACGTTCTCAAAATAAAATATCTTGTATTCAAAGTATTGCATCATCAAAAGTAACATTTTGAACAACATGGAGCAATTATTTAAATGGCCAGAAAACTAAAAAATGTGGCATCTTGCCAAGAGCCCTCAAACTAATTCTCTCATGTAGTCAAGCAATTGAT
Source organism: Cupressus sempervirens (assembly GCA_028749045.1). Classification (NCBI taxonomy): domain Eukaryota; kingdom Viridiplantae; phylum Streptophyta; class Pinopsida; order Cupressales; family Cupressaceae; genus Cupressus; species Cupressus sempervirens. Next base: position 294,178,038 of record CM053792.1, read on the forward strand.
TGATGCAAAGCCTTTGTGGAGATTCCAAATGAATGAGTTGGGAGGAGTGGAAGATTGTTTTCAAGTTGTTAGAAAACTTTGATAGAATACATCCTAGGGCATCAAAGGGAATGAATACACAATGCACATACTGAGTTTGAAGGTTTTGAATTCTGAGATTTTGATTGTAAAGTCATCTAAAAGATGCTTGAGATGTTCAAAGTTTGGTTGGTGTTTGACACACGTTGGAGGAATATTTGCTAATGAAGAAATGCCTTGGTCATTTCTTCCTTTTTTCGGGGTCATTTGTTGTGGTATTTATAACACACACCCCATTCCTCACTAGGAATGGGGACCCCCTACTCTTTTTTTGAACTCCCGAACTTACAATTTGAGAGTTAGGAGAAAAGTGTTAGAGTTAAAAAGTATTAGTCATCGAAAATTGAAAAAACACAAAAAATTGAAAATTGAGAAAACATTAAAAAATTAAAAAATCATAAAACACGAAAAAAATAAATTAATTAATTAAAAAAAGGGGGTGTGCGCCTGTACAAGACCACGGGTAAGCGGGGGTTATAAAACCCCCCCGTTGATCCCTTTTTTTTCAAACTCACTTCATATCCAACCTTAGTGTTTCATCCGCAAGGTGAGACATATTGCTCATTGACACCCGCGGAGGTGGCACTAGCTTAACACCCATGGTGCCAACTTAGTAATGCTTGTGGCATTCACATATGCCCGTGGTGCTCACTAACACCTACAGCATTTTTTTCACATATGCCTGTAGTGCTCATTTATGTGTGCAAGGCTTACCATACTTGCGGTGCTAACTCCATGCTTGCGGCATTAACTTGACGCCTGCAGCACTCATTTATGTGCATAGGGCTTACCATGGCCGTGGCGCTAACTTCATACCTGCGGCACACACTTATGCCATGCGACACTTATTTATACGCGTAGGGGTTTCTATGTGTGTGGTGCTAACTCATGCCCATAACACTCATTAATGCCCATGGCGCTCATTCATGCGTGTAGTGCCAACTCATGCTTGCGGAACTCATTCATGCACGTAGTGCCAACTAATGCCCACAATGCTCATTGATGCACGTGGCACTAACTCATGTTTGCGGCACTCATTGACGTGCATGGCAGTAACTCACACCTATAGCGCATCAACCTACACACACCATCAAAACCCTAACCACACATTGTGCGTGCTTCATCTTGCGCACTTGCACTCCACCCCCTCTCCCCACTCACACACTTGCACTTCCACCCACACATTTTTTTAATCTTTCCTAATTTTTTTAGAAAATAAAAAATATATATATTTAAAATTTTTGAAAAAAAAATAATAAATAAATAAATAAAGAAAAAATATATAAAATATAAAAATACCCAAATTGGGCTTTCTTTTTATAGCTTTTAGATTTTATCTTTGGACTAATAAACATTTTTCTTACAATGTGTAGGTGATTAAATGGCATCCAGATTCGGAGTAGCACCCAAATTTGTAGTCTTCAAATTCCAAAGTGTACTTTCAAAGTCGAGATTCCACAATGATTACGCAAAAATTTGAGATACTGACTTGGGACACATAGATCTAGGGGAATTCCTAAGAATTTGCAACAAGCCAATAGAGAGGTCAGCTTTGGTGTCCACATTGGTCCATTCCAAGTTAGTGAACACAGTGTCTCACCCCGTGTCAGTTCAATCGGCTGATCTAATCATGGCCCTATCACAACATTTTTTTCATGAAGAGAGAATAGTCAAGAGTCTCACAGGAGAGGTGGTGTTGGATCTACGACCTAATAACATTAAGAGTGTCTTCCATTTTTCAAGAGCGAACCAGTTCATAAGACTCTCCTATGAAATAGCTGAAAGATGGTACATGGAGCATCAACAAGAGGCCATTGACATCATACAATCTTTATACCTTATTGAGAAGTCTCCTAGGGGAAGGATAACAGGTAAAGTGGATATGACTCTGGGATACATGAAGGAAGACATTGGATACTCTATCATTCTCTTGAGTATCGCCATGGGCTTACTCGCAGTGGGCCACCTCAGCACCTTTATGGTCAACTTCATTGAGACCATCAGCCAGGCAAAGATACCATTGGATTGGGCCACCATAGTAAGTGAGAACTTGTGTGAGCAACTGCAGATGGTGAAAGACAAGATGAAGTTTTACATGAATTCTTACATGGTGTAACTGCTTGCAGCAAGGGTGACAAACTATCTTGGTTTGTACAGGAGATGCAATATGCAGGACCCACAATGTCTGGCCAAATATAGTCTACCCTTCGTTGGTGAAAAAGAAGCTCTCAATGTAGAGCAAGGAATATAGAATCATGAATAATGTGTTTATCTTTGTGATCATTTGATTCATTGAGGGAGACTATGGGAAGAGGTTATCTAATGAAGCCAAAGCACAAGTTGCAACTCTCGGAGCTTACTTCATCCAATTCAAAACATTCACCTATCTATAGGTAGCTGGTGCCTCCATCAATCCTAAGAAGCTCCCAAGATATCCAAGTGACAAACTGGTGCTATTGGACATTTCCTAAAAATTGAGTCAGCCTATGAGAAGATAAAGAGACAACAAAGACCTTGCTGGGCATGGCCATTGGTCATTGGACAATACTAGGTGAAGCGAAAGTAGGATATTCCATCATTTGAGTGGGAGTGGGAGAATTATCCCCTTAAAGAATATAATCATTCCCAGCCCAATTTTGATAATGTTAGGAGAGTGGAGAGTCTAGCAAGAAAGGACTTCCATCATGAGGATGTTGTTGAAGATTACTGGATGAATGCCACAAATGACTATGATGTCTGCATTAGGGACTATTGTAGGATGACTTTGTATCTAGTAGAAAAGGCTCTCCAATTGAACATCTCGAAGGAGATAAAGCAACAAGATTCTAAGGAGTTATTGGACCCCCTATTCAATGTAAACAAAATTGGTGAAAGATCCATTATGAATGCTGAGGTTGACAGGGAGGAGGTTGATGATAGTAATCATCGAGCGAGGCATGTCATCAGAATGACAAAGGATTGGATCAAGAAACCTTTTCCACTTGATCCAATTCCTGACACAGTGATCTTCCATGCACATGCTTTCCCAGAAAGAGGTAGAGAAAAGAAAGTCACAATTCCTACCTTTACAGCCCAATCTCCTATCAAGCCAGAGACAATGTACCCACTTGATCACCCGGTTGGGTATTATCACCCTCCTAAAAGGAAGGGAAATAATAAAAGAAAGAGGACCTCCCCTTAGAGGATTTAGACAGAACAAGCACCTCCCTAGTACAAGGAACAAAGTGCACAAGGGTTTCATGATAATGGAGCTACTCAATTCTAGGATGAACCTCAGTTGCCTCTCGTTGTGTCCAACCAACCAGAAGAGGGTGAGATTCTACAAGTCTCCATTCCTCCTACATAAGATGAGCCAGTTTCTCCTTCTACCTCCAAGAAATAGAAGAAAAGAATTAAGATTTAGATGAGGAAAAAGCATAGGATCAGTAGAAGATTAGTGCATAATCCATCTATTCCTAAAAGCATTCTGGAAGGAGATGAAGAGGAGGAAGAAGAAGAATTAGAAGAGGAAGAGGAACAAGTTCCCCTACAAGGAAGAACTTGGCTAGCAAGAGCCACAAAGTTGCAAAGAAGAAAGAGTGCCACGACAACCTCGCCATCCACTCAAGCAGAACCCTTAAAGCTCTCTTCTTCAAAAGATGAAGTACAGCAGTGGGTGGATGAGTAGAATGAAAAGAGTGATGATGTTTTCTCAGTGTCAAATTTTGATTTCATGCCCATAGGTATAGAGTTTATTGGGGATAAGATCAAGGACACCCCTATAGGTGAACCTCAATAGGAAGACTAGACACAAATCCCCCCAGATACACAAGGTCCTGATCTTACTCCTCCATCTCAACCATGAGTTACAGAGGTAGAACAGGGCTCGATAACTCCTCCACCTCAGAGTTTAGAGGAAGAGCAAGTTCAGAAGGAGTTATCATCAGAGGAGAGACTGAAACAAATGGTGACTGGTGAAGTGTCAAAGGGACAAATGGTGGAATATTCTCAATCACTTTCCCAAAACACTAAGGTTCAGGCTACGAGGTCTACTGAGACTGAGGTTATGGAAGGGGAGCCCTCCCAATAGGAGATGACTCCAAGAAGGAGCGATAAGGGGAAGGGGATAGAAAAACACACCCCTTCATCATCAAGAGCCAGATCTGTAGAGAAACACATCCCAAGATTGATCCAAAAGGAAATAACGAGGATGAAAAAGCATCAATTCCATGCTTCAGAGGATGACATTTGTGATATTGCAAAGATCTTGAACAAACCTAAGTCTCCATCACATGAGGTAGTGTCATTGGCATTCGTCACTACCATACGAAACCAAGATTTATTTGCACAAGTGGCTCTCCCTCTTGAAGGTATAGATGTGAAAGGCCTTAGGCTCGAGGATTATGAAATGAAGGATGTAATGTTGGGAAGGCCTACATGGGATTCAACTCGACAAATGATGACCATGGGAGTTAAAGAGGTTCTCAAGCACATGGAGCAAGATGAGATTGAACTCTGAACACTTCGAAGGTAGGTTGAGATCCTAAAAGGGTATATAGTTGAAGTTGTTGGTCCTCTAGATTCTGAACACCCTGAGAAAACATTGAATACCATACTTAGAGAAGGGGGAAGTGTGCAACTTGACCCATTTTTGAAGGCTTTTCAGGAGTGGTGAGAAAGTTTTGAGGAGAAAGGTGTTACAATTATCATAGAATATTTGAAATTATTGCATGCTACATAGGAGAACATGAATAAGATCGTAGAAATTTTGAAGTAGTACTTCAATATCATGGATGAGGTATGTGCCTGGAGTAAGGATTTGCAGACTCTACAAGCCATAAAGGGCCAAAGATATTGGGTTTTAATTGATGTATATATCAAAGAAGAATTAGATATGATTGATGACAGGATAGAAAAGATAGCAGATAGCAATAAAGTAATGGAGACATTACATGAGGAGATTCATCGGCTCAAGGACCAAGCTCGAGAGAAAATTTTGGAAGCAGAGAGACACTACAGTGATGCATGCTTGGATATTTTTGAAGGTGAAGAATGTGAAAATTTGTTACCTGTAGAGCCAGTAGTGGAGAATTTCAGGAAGATTTTTGTGGAGGTTGTTGATGATGAGGACATCTGATAAGCCTTTAGGATAGAAGAAGCCTTGTTAGAATTGGATACCAAACTCGAGGATTTTGCTAACACCCAGATTGAGGTAGATAATTACAGACAAAAGGTTAAGGATAATACGAGGCTTTAGATTTACTAGATGTAGCTAAAATTTTTGAGATGATAGAGAAATTCAAGGGCAAACATCCAAACATAGCTTTGGGATGAAGAAGAACAAAACCCAGAAGCCAGAATTTCAATTTTGACACTTAGTAAAATTTTGAGATTTTGACCCTATCGAGGTCCACAACTCCGCAATTCAGAGGTGTGCCGATAGTTAACTACTTGTTCCAAAAATAGCACTTTCCATGCATCGAGAACACATTTTGATGGCAATTTAACTTTGACTCACGCCTAGTGAAGGACCAGCTTCTAATTTTGGCACCTCCAGACACTTCCACTTCAACTGAAGGCTTCCTCCTACTTCCTCTCTCATATTTTCTCTATTTTTGATATGTAAAGGGCTCATGCATCCAATTAATGAATAAAATATGGATGGAGTCCCTCTAAGCACCAGATTAATTGTTAGTTTGTATATATTTAGTTTGTTTTAATGTTTTAAAAGCATTTTATTGCATGAAGATATCTCTCACTCTCAACACAAATTGAGGAGATGATTTCTTATAAATACCCCATAGTAATATGTAACAAAGGCTGTTGTTATTATGCAATAAAATTATGCTTTTAGTGCTCGCATTTGGAGTGTAGTGATTCTTGCCTAATTGTGTCATTATTTTGTGAATTTTATTCATGATATTGTGATTGAGCCAAAGGTTTATTGTGTTGCTTCTGGTTGTGTGATCTTTTAGTTCTGGTGTTTGCTACAGATTTTACGAATTCTGTTGACATAACAAGCTTGAGAAGAGGTCATCAAATTGTGTCTACATAGCCTTTTGTCTCACATGAGCCCACTTTCCATGGCCTTGCAATTTGATGAAAGGTGAAATATCATACGACTGTTAAAGTTTCTCACCGACGATTGCATCAGTGGATTCTAGGAAGCGCTACTCCTATTTTCATTGGTTTCCTACCAATTTAGTCGAAAGCTTAACTCATAGTGTGTTGTTTTCTATAGCTTATGTCTATTAGGTTTTCAATTTCATGTTATTTGCTTTCATTTTCGTTATTTTCTTTGCTAACCCCTTGTTAGAATAGAAACTCATTTTAGTTGTATTGTTAGATTGCATTCATTGAAAAACTAGAAAATACAAAAACATTGTTCTTTTGTGTATTATTTTGAGATAGCGAACATATTTACTTCATTTTGAGATCAAAACAGAACCAGCAAAGGCCTCCTCTTGAACAATCACATTTATCTTTAACTGAACAAATTCTGGTACATCGCAAGACAAATATTGAACCTTGGAGTTGATCCCAAAAGATTAGCTTTTCAAGAGAGGAATTGCACAATGGATTCCTACCATTGACCTCGTACATAATGACTGCCCAACACATGCTAGAAAGATTAATTTAAAAAAAAGACTAGAGTGAGACCTTGAAAATTGGTATGAGTCATTTGGTTGCGAGTGAAAAATAGACCATTGTATTCCCTTATCAATAGGGATAGTCCATCCAACAATAAAGAAAAAAAGTTGAAAGTGAAAGCCACTTCTAACAAAGAAAAAAAGAACCAAAATGTTACTAGATCCTATCAACCACACCAACTCTCCAGATTAAAGAGCCTTCTCCTTCTTGCAACACATTTTGATCAATCTAGGCACAACCTGCCACACCTCCAACACTACAAAAGACTAGAGTGTTTCCATAATACTTCTTTTCATCTAAACCATGACCATCCACACCTCTAGATGATGCAAGAGCATCTTGGATACTTGGCAATATTGCATTAGCCAAGAAAATAAATTTCTTGTTTATTGTTCATGTCTATTGCTCGCGGAATGATTTTTGTTGTTCATGTTTTCTCTTTTTACACAATTGGCTTCTTAATCTAGACTTATCATGGATCCTTAACTATGTTCATAGAACTTAATTCCTTTATATGTGGGAGTTATCCTTCTCTTTATTTGAGGGGTGCTTGTTTCTTGGTAGCTCAAGTAACATGTGGGTTTGGCTTTAGCAAGGTTACAATAGTATCAAGGATATTTGTGCCCTTTGGGATCTCTCCTTGGATTATGTGTAGACCTATCTTTGTCATCATGGATGTCATTTTGCTTAATTGTAAGGTTGTTAGTTTCTCCTCTGGGGCAGGACCTATATTTTCTAATAAATTGTCTAACAGTATGACTTGTGGTCTTCTTGGTTATATAATTTGAGACCTAGCATTATAAAAAATAGAATGAAGTTGGATAGAAGGAAGATAAAAAGAATTTGGATCTATAATCCTAAGCTTCTAAGCTCACAAATTATGGCTGCAACTAGGTAGGCCTTATGCCCGATATGTTGAAAGAAGAGTGTCTCATCAAATTTGTATTGAAATAAACAAAATTTCTTGTGGTTTCTCTTATATTGTGTTGGCTTCCATATGTAATTCTAGCAAGGGTAGCTTGGGAGTGGTTTTGGAACTCTCCTTCCCTATGTCACTAGACCTAATAAAATCAACCCATAAAAGCAGCAACATATCCTAGTAGGGTGAATGGGAACATAAACTTGTATCACTCTCATAGGGAAATGGAATAAGATCCCATTTTTTTTGGCTTCCCTAACACCTCCTAAGTACTATAAATCACAAAGAGATCATCCAAAATACCCTAGACACTCCACATCCATCCCTTAATACCATATCTAGCTACCTCAGTAGTCACCCCAACAGAAGTGCAAAAATGCATACGTAAAATCAATGCAAGGAGTAGGCACGATTACCATTCACATCAACAAATGGAAGAATGACCCCTTTTGATGGATTCCATCTTTATTAATTCTAATACAAATAAGAGTCTCCCAAAAAGGAAGAAACTTATATCCATAGAGCAATGAGGAAGCCACCAATAGAAGAAAATGATAAAGCCCTCCATAAAATAGACCTAAAACTAATCCCCACAAGTGGAGTTCCTACATTGTAACACTTCCCAAGTGGAAGACAACTATTTCCAATAGATAGAACTAACCAAAAAAAATTGTGCTTAAAGAACATAAAGTCACACTCTATAGACCAAAGCAATAACCCAAAGCTACGGTTGGGTCAATGTCCATGTGAGGAAGAAGAACTGAGCATAACCACAAGAGGCGGACAACTTTTCCATAGGAAACAAAACTTAATGCCAAATTCAAAATAGACAGAGCTAAATCCAGCCAAACTAGACTATTAACATATGACCCATCTATGCACTCATACATGGGGGATAAGAGATGCAAAGAAAGAAGGAAATGATATAAAGAATCCATTGTATCCAGCAAGTGCCAACGAATAGGGGACCTCCTAGAAGCACAAAATACAAGAGGAATTTGTAGAGTGTAAAGCCCAATGAAGGGGAAAATTTTGACTCCACTCCAACTAAATAGGGAGGGATACCAGAGACACATTCCATCCCCTTTCTTAGCCTAGAGAGGTAACAGTTGGGAAAAATGAGCCACAACCCAAAACTGACCAAGTCCCTAACTCTCTCGTAGAACACCCACAATAAGAGAGAGGAAAAAACTTGGGAACCCACATCATAACTTGAGATATCGTAGAAAGCCACCAAAGTATCATTTAACTAGATAAAGGGATACATCTCAAAAAACCCTCCAACATGGGCATTAACTAAATACCTAGAAGGGACTGCACCAAAATACCAAGTAGAGAGATCTACAAACCACATAGACTCATCATTAAAATAGCATGATTCTTAAGTTCCATAGAGTAGAAGCCACTATACACTAGTGAACATATTATCTTAGAACCCAAATGAGAGGACTTGTGAAGGTGTGCAAGGCCAAGAATTGTAACACAGAGATATAGTTCACCTAGTACGACCCCATCTTTAGAATAGGAGGTGTCATTAAGTCCCAACTCTCTCTAGACAAACATTCTTCCAAAATGCTACACAAAAGGGGTCACAGAGAGCAACATAAGAAAAGAACAAATAAGGTCACAACTAGTACGAACGAACATCATCTATATAGCAGAAAAGGCTGGACAACCTAGAATACAAAGGCATCAAAAGAAGCATGAGCATCTTTATTGAGAAGAAACCTCCACAACATCTTTTACAAGAAAAATTAAAAAGGGATGAAACCCCCACACAAATCCAAACCAAACAAGAAAAACATCATCCAAACAGAGAGCAACTACAAGACATAGACAACCAATGCAAGTGTAGACCAGTAAGCCCTACAACAACCAACTTATGCCCTTCCATCAAGATCATCAAAATCATCATCATGGTCAATTTCCTCCTACTTTTCAACCCTGGAATTTGAATTCCCTACCCTCCTCTTCTCACTCATGGTGTTCATTTCTTATCATTTCATTTAATAAAAAAATGCTATCTTAAAAGAAGACAATTATAATAGTTGGATAATGTTTTGCTACATGAAACAAATTACCAAATATATTTTCAATTTGGAAAGCTAAGTATACCTTCAATTAAATATTTTTTAAATATCTTCAATTATAAAAACTAAACCCTAACACATGGGGTCAACCCCATATTGTGACAATGGTCACAATATCTATTAATAGGGTGGTGTCATGTTCAATTCCCATCCCACCCCAACTGCCTAGACCCAACATGAGCATACATGAGAAAGGAAAGAAAAGAACTATGTAGGCGCGAATAACACTGGATAATAATGACTTAAGATCCCATGAGTTTCTAGCAGGATCATTGTTCATAGTATCCTCACTCACAAATGAAATGTCATCACTATCTCTTTTCGCAATCACACATGGAAAATTGAACCCAATATGCATGATGGTGACCAATCTTCATGTCAATGTTGTGGTAAAGGCATGACACGACATAAGTGTACAAAGACATGCATACAAGATATAAGGAGATTTGTTGCAACTAGATGGAGGGATAAGGAGGGAAAATGATGAGAGGTATAAGGAGTTTCACTTGGGTGCCTTTGAGAGATAAAGAGTTTCAATATACAAGAAATAGGTGTCGTGTCATTCCTAAACTACGAGATGGCTCTCAAATCATTTAAAGTCTTATTTGATGTTAATACCTAGACAATTGTTAGGAGGGCAAGAATAGAAATGTCACTCAAATCTTTGAAGATGAAGCCCCTTACAAATGTTGCCTCACTCCTTCCTTGCTCTAGTCAAATACAATTATCAATAAATAAGTAAAATTAAACCCCAACAAAAAAAACTACATATATATCATTTATAACCTATATTGCTTCAACTTTTCTTCCTCCTCCTAAATACATACTTCTGACTTTTGACTTTTCTTTCAATTATAAAAGTAAGTAAATAAGACTATTGTTAACAACTATATATATATATATATATATATATATATATATATATATATATATATATATATATATATATATATATATATATATATATATATAACTATAACTATAACTGCATACAAAAGATACTTCATAAATTGTGAAGAAAATAAATTAGAACACTTATTTATACTTAATGTGAACACTCCTACCTTCTAATGGTTTATCAAATTCCTTTATTTGTTTATTTTATTTTGAAACAAAACAATTTGAATACAATATCCTTTACTTCTGACCTCCATAATATATGATTTGAAATTTGATGGAGCTATCTTTGTATTGTAACTTTTAAAATTTAAAGACATCCAAAGTCAAAAGCATAGTGGGGGAGAGAAAAACATCCCTTTCCCACTCGGTAGTTTTAATAAATCCTTTCACATCTGTCCTTGTTAGTGTTGTGACAAAAACTAGCATATTCTAAGTCAGCTTGACCACAATGAACCCTTTGATTTTTTAGCACCTACCATTATTTAGGACAAAACGTCATTTTAATTTTTAGTGTATTTTCCGAAAAAGTAAAAATAAAATTGCCCAACCTTCGCGTGGGTTCCGTTTAAGTACAAGAAAATTATGGATTTGTGGGAAACTTTTGAAAAGTTGAAGTTGACATGTTTTCTATAAATATAATAAAAAAAACAAATCAATACGTATGTACCAATTTTTTTAGTCCGGGAAGGCATTGATATTTGAGTTCTTTACGAATTGTTATAAGAAATTTTGAGGTTTATTAGAAGAATATGTTATTATTATTTTATGATATAAAATATAGTAGTAAATGAGTAATAAAGTTTTGTTCAATTTTATATTATATATAAGTTGACAAGCATAAAATTTTAATTCTAACTTGCACATATCAATGATTATTAATGGTATTTTTATTAGAGGGTCAAAATTTTCTTTATGTTGGGTTTGACATCAAAAATAATAATTTTGAGATTTATGGTTTTTTAATGGAGTGTTTTTCTTGTTCATATATATCATAGTTATATTAAATTAGTATATTTAAAGTTGGAAAAAAATGGAGTAAAAAAAAGTGTAAAGACATTGCAAGATATCATTATGGATGGAGTTGTTTTAGTTATTTATATTTTGCTTAAATTTTTATATTATTATTATAAAAACTAACATTTAAATTAATATTGATATATGAATATATTTAATTTTTAATATTGCTTATGTTTTATATCTGTATTGAATTTATAAAGAAAAAAGGGAAAAGCAATTGAGATTGGATTATTTTCATTTATTTTTATATTTTTATTAACCCTTTACTAAATTAAAAAACTAAAAAAAACTAAATCAGTATGATTATATTATTATATAATTATATTATTATTTTATATTCATGCTTATCATTATCTTTGAGGAAAAAGTGGACTTTATTTACACGCATTTTAATATGCCATTGTAAAAAGTACATCTTATGTAAGGGCATTTTATAATTCCATATCACCATTTTACAATGTCTTTTGGCATAATTATATTGTTTATACATATTGAAGAAATTATCTAAAAAGTTTGGAACCCCAAGCTAATTCCCAAAGTTAACTTATTTTAGTGAACAATGAAGCACAACCAAATATTAAAATAATAATGTGTTGTTGCCTCTTTAATATCAATGCATAAGATAATTCTCACCCAAGATAATTTGGTAAAGTGTGGGTTTCACTTCTCCAATAGATGTGTGATACATAAACAAGATGTTGATCTCTAACCCTATGTTGTCTATTAGTGTCCAAACACTTAGTCATCTACTGGGCAAGGCTAAACAATCATCACTATGACCAAGTCATCTAGTGAAGGCCAATCATATATAAGGACTTGTTTATTTTGTATTACATGTTGAACAAATTAGTGATTGCTAAGCACCCTAGTTGAGGTCGAGCACATATGTAGTTCGAGCTATTATAGTAGAGATCGAGTAAATTGAAGAGACATTTTTTGTTGAGCAAACAGAGAAGAACATTCATTTAGAAGTTGAGTGCCAGTATGAATGTTAGCAATGATCAAGTGTCAGCACATTCAGATGCCGAGTAGTTCTGTTTTGTCATATGAGTCTGTAATTGCACAAACAACTATGTAAATTGTTTTGACCGACTTTCATATGATATTTAATGTTTGTAGAGATAGTTAAGATTGAGATTACACAGCATTACAAAAGGTAATGATCCCAAGGAATACTTATCAACAAATTAGAAAAAAAATGACAATAGGAGATGAATTGTACACTGTTGATTGAGATCTAGAACTTTTGAAGAACGTCTATTTAAGGAGGAATCTAACCCTAGAATCAGTTTGTGAGTGTATATGTGTGAAGAGAAGTCAAGAATGTGAAAGTGAAGAAGCAGACAAGGAAAGAACAGAGCAAGAAAGGCTAAGTCTGGAATAAGTTCAGATAGAGCAATCGAAGCAGTGAAAGACTAAAAGGAGATATCAGATTGAAAGATCAAATCAGACATTATATAGAGGAAATCCAAAATCAGCTTGAGGAGAAAAATGAGGGTTAAGTACTAAATCAATTTTGAATTAGGGAAAATCTCTTAACTGAGTGATCTTAACAGGTCTATGTAAATCTCCTAACAGAGTCCTTACTTAACTATAAGTGTGAAATCCTTTAAGAGGGTAAGACTTAGCAATCTTGAAGATTCTAATAAGGCAGACCCCTCACAGGGTAGATCATATATTATGATCAAACATTGTAATCCTAATAGGATAACTTTATTTTTTCAATATAAAGATTTGTGGGTTTCATCACCACCCTAGTTTTACCTTTAGATTGAAGTGTTTCGGGGTTACCAAATCATTTGTGTTATGTGTTGAATCTTTCATGGATGTAATGTGTTCATTTACTATCTAGCATTACAATTTTAATGATAGATCTAAGATATGAGATGAATGAGGTGTGAATTAATTAATTTGGTTTTGCAAGGGAAAAGTTTAAGATCCAAATTCACCACCCCCTCCCCCCCCCCCGGCTCCTAGTATCTTCTTTCCCAATAATCCTTCCAACAATTGGTATCAGAGCTTAGTTCTCTTAGAAGAAGTTTAACAGCTTAAAGAGGATTAGATCATGGAGATAAAGGAATATATGTTGGGAAAAATAATTAAGAACTAGATGATTGAAATCTAGTTCATATTACAACAACTTGAAGGAGCTAGAGAAGAGTTGAGGAAATCACTTGAAAAAAAAAAAAAAAAAGACATCAATGTAGCAAAATGACACACTATACAATGAAGTAGACACAGAAGGACTACTTGATAGTAGAAAAAAAGGTGAAAATAGTGAAGCAATAACAAAATTATTGGAGAAGAACAATGCTCTTAGTAAAGAGGCAAAATAACTTAAGATAGAGAAGGAAACTCAATTAGTGTTATTATGTGAATTAATAGAGAAAAAGAAGAAAGCTGAAGAAGACAAAGTCATGGTTGAAGAAGACAAAAGATAGATGGCAATTAGACTTGAAAAGAGATCATTTGAAGTACATAATCTCACAAACAATCAACTAGATATGATAAATCAATTGATAGTTTCTACTCAAGAAGAAAATTGAAAAGACTTGGAGATCACAAACCTAAAGTCACAAAATGAGTTGAAAAATGAAAAGGAACTTCTGGAGAGAATGAGAAAACCAAGTGAGGCTATCACATACTTTGAAGAACTGATGAGATCACCTAGATCAACAAAAGACACCTCTGGACTGGGTTACAACAAGCACCTTTCATCTACTAAAGAAGGAGAATCATCAAAGAGTGGAGAACAAAGAAATCCTAAATCCAAAGGAAAACCTACATGTCATCATTGTGGTAAACTCTGACACACAACAAACATCTGCAAAATCAAGAATGTTATGCAAACTTCTAAACCTAATTCTATCGATGATTGTTCTAAATGCAAGAAGGTGAGACATTAGACACATGAGTGTAGATCAAAGAAAAATGATCCATTCCCTACATTTAAACCTAGCATTGCTATAACTATTAGAAATATGGACATAGAGCTCATGAATGCATATTTAAGACAAAATCCAACTTGGCACCTTATAAACAAGCACATGCATCAAGAAAAGACAATTCCTACAATTGGGATTATAATACATGGTATAATCGTCACTAGAGTATGGACACATTCCAGAAAATTGCATTAAGACACATTTCAGAGGAAATTATGAGAAGTGGTTGAATGTAGAGATAGTATGTTTTAGTTGTCTAAAAATTGGACATAATAATAGAAATTGCAGAACCAGAGCACCAACACCAAACAATGGAAATGAAAAAGTTGAGGGAAAGAAAATATGGATAGAAATAGTGAAAGCTAGAAGTAGTAGAGCTAGCAAAGCTAAGATCACCCAGTCCAATGGATTAGGTGATCACACCACATCTAACTAAATGAAGAAGGTATGTAGGAACTATATATTAAATGATATATTTTACATTAGTTCCTAACATAGATGTGTTAAAAGTTCATATTCACATAAGCAAAGTTGCATTAAGAACATATTCATAGAAAGGAAACTAAAAGAGAATCATTTACTACAAAGAGTATCAATCATTAGTAGTACATACTATATTGACCGAGCATTGTAGTATGGACCGAGTGATCAAGAGAATTGATGTGTTGACCAAATGAATAATGTTGGTTGAGCAAGGTTAAGACAACCAAGTAAGTATGAAGGTTGAGCCAATTTTCATACACCTACAAAGTATGAGAACATTTATTGCAGAACTAGAATGAGATTTTGAATGTATTTATCAAATTTGAGCATATATTTGTATTCACTGTTGATTAACATTTTTTCCTCTTATTATATTTTATAACCTGACTCTTTGATACCCAATGTTTTGGAGAGATAAAAGGATGTTTACCAACAAAAGGGTTAGTGTATGTATTCTATTACTACCCTCTAAATTACTAGGTACAACTCCCTTATGATTTGCAATGATATGCAATGAATATGTTTTATGAGATCAGAAGTTTTGACATTATAATCTTTTAACCCGAGAGCAATAAAGGATAACCAAATTGTTTGTAGACACAAACAATTCAGGCAAAATATTTTTTAGTAACCTATCACACCCAATGGAATGACTATAGTAGATTATCTTGAGATTTTTGACTCATACTTCTATTCTAAATGCAGATTAACCATATAAATGCAAAAGAGGAATGGAAGAAGAAATGCACATGAAGACAAGTGAATTTCTTTAAAACTATCATCCATGAATGAAATGGAATCCAACAAGTAACTAATAGATTCATACACATTTATCTTTCACTTCCTAATGAAACTATCTAACATGCTATGAAACTAGCAAGAGAGGAAACAGAATGATATATGAAGAAAGTAAATGGAATCACCTTTACTATAATTACCAAAATGAAATGGAATCCATATGATTATCATAGAATCACATATGATTATCTTTAATGTGGAACTAATCTATGCATGGGCAACAAAACATGATAGGCAAATAGGGTAAATGGAATTACAGAACCAATTCACCATCAAGTTTGCCAACCATTGTATTGTTAAATGAGATTATATTTATAGTTTTATGTCACCCCTCAGTTCAGCAGAGCAACAGTCACAAAATAGAAAAGAGAATAAAATATGAAATTATCCAATGATATGAACACGTGGCATCTTTTATATCAATGATTTTGGATCCATAGTACTTCTAAAAACATATGATGAATGTTTATCTTCCTGTAACTTCAAAAAATCCTATAGAAATCTTCAATTCTTCATATTCTATTGTTTGGCACCAAGTTTATATAATTCATATTCCAACGGTCATTGCAGTTTTGAATTTTGACCATCAACCTTAAACCAGCAATCATGATTAAAACATAACAGACTTCCTTATTTTTCCTTTGTAATCTCCTTCATGGGTCCGTCTATGTACACATGTCGAATCATCATTGTGTGGCTATAATTAACATTCGAAAAACTTTTTATAGCGACATAGTGATGAGGGTTGATCTCTTTTTGATTTGACAACGGCTATAAAAGATATTAACTCTCTGTTTGTTTCACCATGCGGATCCACTTTCTAGCTGTGCACATTATGGAAGATAGGTGGCACTATTTCATTGCTTGGAGAATCTGACATTGAATTGATTTTCTTCATGGCAATTTGTGGAATTTAATGGGCCCGTCATGACACATGTCATTCTGTCGTTATGATTAATAATCGAGCAACTTTCCATAGCAAAATAATAAAAATTGTGGATTTTTTAAGATCTAACAACTAAGGAGATTCATCATCTAATATTTATAATTCCATCTTTAAAGCATTATCTGTTGATCTAATCTTCATCCAATGATCTAGATTTAGTCTCTAAGCTATTTGACTTGTCAATTTTGTAATGCAGACATGTAGATTAATTATAAGTCATTGATTTCATTGTAATGAGGGTAATACCACCTTTGACCAGGTTCTTTCACCATTTCTAATGATTTATTTTCTTCTCCTGCATTTTGTCTTGATCATCTACAATGTATTTCATGAAAAATGTGACATAGCATAAATCTTTGTCTCCAACATGATTAGGAACAAAGAAAGATGAATCGATAGAATATCCAAACCTTCTTCTCATTAGGGAAACACATAAAAAACCCTCCAAAACCTAATCACCTAGCCATTTGACTGGTGCATTACTTTTATGATTTCCCATATTAGGTTAGCTCAAAGGAATGATGAGAAGAAAGGCCATCCTATGGGCAATCTAGACTCAGACTCAAGACATTGACACTTGACTTGACTCAAAACCCTAGAGAAAAAAATTATGAGTTGAAACTTGGGCAACATTCACCAAGAGATTTTAGAGCTCACGAGTGATTCTAAAATGATTAATGTGATTTTAGCAACAAAGCAAGTGAATCATAGTGAAGCAATGAAAAACCTGTTAACAACAATAAGTGTTACTTTTGGTGTCGAGTAAATTATTTATAAAGATATTATAGAAGATCTTATTTTTAAAACCCTAGATCAAATGGCATCATCAAGCAGAATGTTGAAGGATAGCAACGCACAAATTGTGAGGAATAGCCAATGTCCTCCACTAGATTTTAGGAACAATGTAATTGCTTAGGAGATTAAAGATGATATTGGTGGCCTTTCATTAATCCTACCTAGAGTTTTAACTATTCGAGATGTAAGATCTTTCTATCTATGCAAAGTAGGAGGGATTGGAGATATTGAAATTAGGGCAGCTTATGAGAAGCTATGCAACAATGAAGCCTTGAAAGATGAAAACAAAATAGTTGTTGACAAAGGGCTTATCCATGTCCTAGGGTTTCCCAAGGTTTTCAAGGTAGAGTGGATAAAATTTGTGTTCATTCATATCCAAGACATGAAAATATGGCTAGAGGGAGGACCAATCAAAATCAACAAAGCCATAATACACCGAGTCATTGGTTATCTTACCTTGGATCGACCTAAAATCATATGGAGCACAATAAAGAATGAGATTGAGAAATTGACCAAGGCAAAGTGGAATGGTAGAGGGATGTCAATTGATGGGATTAAAGATCCAGTAGTTGAATTTTCTATTTGTGTGATAGCACACAAATTTTACTAATCTAGCATACTAAACAATGTGCCTTGTGTTCTAGTAGACTTGGGCTACAAAATTGTCAAGAAGGATCATGCTTATGACCTTTCCGACTGCAGCTGCAACAATTATTAGAAAACTTGGAAGCTGTGAGAAAAGAAAATAACACATTATGTAAGTTTGGATCTTTGCTAGTATGTATATTTTTCTATTTACAAAACTCATTCCCTACGATTGGGACAGTAACATGAGATAGGAGTTGAACTACTATTGAGTAGATAAATAATTTAATCAATAGGTTGGGAGAAAATTTTGAGGCCATAATGGATAATTACTTTAAAGAATTCAAAATCAAGATGAAAAAAAGAATGATGATCCCTAAGTCCGTCATACAAAAATATTATGATGATATATGTTTTGTAGTGCACACAAATTTTGTGTATGCTTAGGCAATAATACCAAGGATTTCATGGTTAAGACCCATGCCTTATGACATTAATGTTGATGAATTTTTAGCAGTAGTGACTACATTTTTGATTGAGGATATTGATACTAATGCCGAGCAATTTGGCACATATGAAACAATAATGGTTGAATCAACAATAGATTTTAGTGTATATAAGGTTGAGAAGAAAAGGAAGAGAAAGAGCCTTGAGGTCAAGAATAATGAGGAAGGGGAAGGATTAGAACAACCTACTAAAGCCGAGGAAGGAAAAGGAAAAGAATTGGCTATTGTTGAAGCCAAGGCAACTAAGTAGAGGAAAGTAATAATTGTTGATCCTAAGGTAAATGATGATCTTAGCAGAGATGTGCAGAAGGTTCTCACACGTCAGAAGCCAAAAGTAGAAATCATAACAAGACCTAAGACAACTCAACCCATAGTTGTAAGAACAAAAGGAAGTCCATCAAAGAAGAGACCAGCTAGCTCACCAAAGTCAAACATACACGAGGGTTCGAGGATAAAATTGATCATAGCACAAGAGGAGGAGGAAGATGATGAAGAGATTGAGTTTTATGAATCAAGTAAACTAACAATCATAAAGAGACTCCCTCCAATGACTATAGATCAAGTATGTGAAAAGATTAGAGAATTAGGAAGTTTTGTAGGATTGAAAGATATTACTTATGATTCTTTAAATAATGATGATCAAGTTAAGCTTGAAGAAGCTATGATTTATATGATGATCAAATTTAGATGGACACCCATGGAACTAGGAGATGGATTCCCAAAAAGCTTGTACAAGTAGATAGATGCCAAATGGAAGTGGGCACTGTCCACATAAAAACAAATAAGAGAAACTACATTGACACAAGCTATGCCAGATTTAGGGAATACACATGTCTATAGCCCTTAAGGATTCTATAAAGAAATTTATGCCAAGAGATAGGGCATACAAAATTTTAAATAATAAAGCTCATGAAGTTGAGTAGGACAATATTCAAGTTTGGAAAGAAGTATTTGGAGTTTTTACTCCAACAGTTGAGACCAGAGAGGGGAGAGATGCAATAGAATTTCAAGATGTATATAAGGAAGAGGTTGCTATATTAACTAAAGAAGTCAAGCAACTAGTGTATCAGTGTGAACAACATGATGTTATTACTATCAAAGATATATCTGACACACCTCTACAGACTCAATATGTGCTAACTAAAGAAGATATGCAAAGTCTAATGGCAGAGACATATCTAGCTTGTACAAATCCAATTTTGTTACAAGTTGTGGATTATCCAAAGATTGAGACTGAAAAGACTGATAAAATAGATCTTACATCAATTACAAAGGATACAAATCTCAAGGAATAGGGCAAGCTTATAATTGTGTTTTCACAATTAACTTCTATGCATATTCCTCAAAAAGAAGAGAAAAAAGAAGAGGTTAAAGGCACAAAGATGGTAGAAGGGTAGAAAACACCCAAAGGACAAGAAGCTTCACTAGCTCTTGTATAGTTGTTGAGTGTAATCTATAGAATCAATGGATAAAATACTTGAACAATAGGTGATACCTACTCCTAAGAGGCAACAATAGGTATCAAGATCAAGTGAGAAGGGGAAACAACTACCAATATCACTACCTAGTGATACAACCCCTAAATCTCAAGTTTTCATTCAAGCTAAAGAAGAAGCAGATGAGTCAGACAGTCTAGATAAGGTAATTACTTTACCCATGTATGACTTGAACAACTTAATACTAGAGAATATGTAGGAATTGCAGAACTTGTTGAGCTACAAAGAAAAGTAAGAACAACGCGAGAGAGAGAATAAAAAGAAATAGGTATTACATAGTGTTAGAGATATTTTTGTGGATGCATTTGACATAACTGACTTAGATGGTCAACATCCAATTTTGGATCAGCTAGTATATATAGTTGATCAAGTTCAAGCAGAGGATATAGAGACCAATGATAAATTGATGCAATGGTCTAAAAGAAGGTTTGAAAATAAGTTTTTGGAAAAAGTCTCTCTAGAACTTGTAAATAGACAGGGAGAGCTTTCCAAATTAGTTAGATAGTTAGAAAAAAATTTGTAGACAATTCATTCTTTATATATGGAGTTGTGTGATGTTGAGGCTTTTACATTGGAGAATCAATGTTCCCTTGATTTATTAAATTTTGATACAAGGGAAAGTGTTATTTCACTAGGCAAGAATGCAAGTTCAAGCTCACTCTCATATAATAAGTTGACAACTAGTCAACAAAGGTTATTCGAGCTCATGACTAGAGATAGTGAGATTAGGAATAAGTTGATCTTAATTCAATTTACATTATTACCACATTTGGAAACAATTCAGAAAGAAGTGTCTATTGCATAATTGATCTAGTTGTCAAGCTAGAAATTTAGTTTCAAGTTTTAGAGAAAATAAAATACCAATGGAATAAAGGCTATGCAGACATAATAGTTTTTTGATAAGCACACGCTAACCCCAATAGCCCCAAGCCATTGGTGACAAAAAAAGTGGGGAAATATATTGAGAAGAAGCAAAAACACAAGGGGGGAATAGAAATGGGAATGACAACAAGGAGCTTAATAAAAGAAAAAGCCAGAGTCAACCAAAGTCAAAGACATCAGATGTCATAGCATCAAAATTTTATAGATTCATATTTTAGTCTTAGGTGGATTATTTTTTAACACAATGACTATTCTATTGATATTGTGGCGACTAATCATGTAGTGGGTATTGATATTGTGTCAATTTTAGAGGTTTCCTTAAAATGTTGTTATAAGCGACTGAGATGTATAATGCATTATAAGGTTGGTGTCATTTTTTCTAGATAATAGAAAGGTTGAAGGCTGTGTAGGTGGACACAACCCATGTTTTGGGTGAACCACATTAAATATGTGTTATCTATTTTCTTTGAGTATTCTTCTTTTTTTTGGCATATAACTATTTATTCTTATATTGTTTTGGATCTATCAAGCCCTAAAAATTGGTATCAGAGCAAGGTTTGTTGCTATAGACTGACAAGAATTCCAAATTTGAGTGGGAGAAATAGAGGATTCTAGATTCAAGATTGAAAAATTCACTGGCCAGAATTTCCAATTATGAAAAATGTAGATGGAAGATTATTTGTATCAAAAGGATCCATGTAAGCCATTAGAAGGAAAAGAAAAAGGAAAAAATGATAGTAGAGTTGATGGAGACATTGGCTATGTTATACGAGAAACCCTCAGCTTTGATTAAGTTATTTCTTATGAAGTGTTTGTTTAATATGAAAATGGGTGAGGGAGGATCTATAGAAATCATTTAAATGAATTTAACATAGTTACCAGTTAGTTGTCATCTGTACAAATTTCATTTGATGAAGAAGTTAGGGCTCTCTTAATCTTATGTTCTTTGCTAGAAAGCTAGAATGGCTTGGTTATGGTTGTAAGTAACTCTATCTCTAGTTCATATACTTTGCAATTTGATGAAGTTTTTGGTGTTATCCTAAGCAAGGAAATGTGACAGAAAAGCACAAGTGAAACTTCAACCTCACTAGGTTCTACCTAAAATGTGGAGAACAGAGGAAGAACAAGGGAAAAAGGAAAATGGCCTTCACATGACAAGTCATGAGGGAAGTTAAAGTAAGGATGTTCTCAATCTAAAGGAAAGAAAGGTTGTTGGTACTATGGAAAGCTAGGTCACCCAAAGAAAGATTGTTGGTCTCGAAAAAAAACAAGGAGACAAAAATGAAGATGATAGCAAGGAAGCTAATGTTACAAGTAATACTTTACAAGATGCTTTAATCTTATGTTTGGATAATTCTAATGATTCCTAGATAATAGATTATGGGGCTTCATTCCATGCTACACCCCATAGAAAATGTTTTCAAGATTATGTACAAGGTGATTTTGTATAGGTATATTTGGGTGATGATGAGCCATGTCCCATTTTTGGAAAAGGAAAAATAGAGATGAAGTTGCCAAACATAAATGATTGGATACTGTGGGAGGTAAGGCATGTCCCTAATTTAAGAAGAAAACTAATTTCTGCTAGATAGCTAGGTAGTAAAGGATGTATAGTCATGTTGTCATACACTATCTGGAAGGTCACTAAAGGTTCATTAGTAGTAGCTAAAGGTGTGAAGGTAGGCACATTATATTTGTGTATTGGTAACACTTATTCTATCTTAGCTATTATTGATAATGTTAATGTAGGGAAAGATACTATAGATGTTGCAAGAACAGATTCAAAAATATGGCACCATAAGCTTGGGCACATGAGTGAGAAAGGGATGAAAATATTTCACTCTAAAAATCTATTGCCAGGATTGAAAAATATTGATTTAGAGTTCTATGAAAATTGTGTTTATGGAAAAAAGAAAAGAGTTAGATTTCTCAGAGTTGGGAAAGAAAAGAAGAGTGAGAAGTTAGAGCTAGTGCATTCAAATGCATGGAGACCAACTCAGGTATCATCTCTTGGTGGCTCTCATTATTATATTATTTTTATAGATGATTCAACCAGAAAAACATAGGTGTATTTCCTAAAACAAAATTTTGATGTCTTTGAAGCATTTAAGAAATGGAAAGCTTTGGTTGAGAATGAGACATGAAAGAAGTTGAAGTGTCTCAGATCTGATAATGAAGGCAAGTATTGTAGCACAACCTTTGAAGATTACTATTGTATTAATGGAATTTGAAGGCAAAAGATAGTTCTAGGAACCCCACAAGAAAATGGAGTGTCAGAAAGAATGAATAGGACAATCATGGAATGTGCAAGGTAGAGTGGATAAAATATACACTATTTCATCTTCACTATTATCAGAATCTTTGGCCATAAAACTAGTTTTCTTACCTTTGTCTTTGTAGGATTTGTGACCTTTGAATTCCTTCTTTCCTTTGTACTTGTGTCTTTTATTCTCTTCCTTGCCTTCTTTGTTTGGACACCTAGCAGCAATATGACCAATTTCTTCACAAGAAAAATAGATTAGAGGGATTTTACCTTTGTACTTTACTTCTAGAATATTGTTTTGCAAGTAGAGCTTCAATAATTTCAAGATCACTATCAAAACTTTCTTCGGTTTCTTCCTCACTTTCTAGGGTGACCGCAAGAAGTTGGGTCGCAATTTCGTGGAAGTCAGATCCGCGAAATTGTACTTCTCAAAAACGGGTACCCATTTTTTTTAAAATCGGGTACCCATTTCTAAAATTAAGCTTTGGGAACTCGAGCCAAATTTTAAAAATTGGGTACCCGATATTAAAAATCGGATGCCTTTTTACAAATCGGTACCCGATTTGTAATTTTCATGACCTCAAAAATGGGAGCCCGATTTTTAGCCCTACTGACTACCCCCTTGCTGCTAGTTTTCAATACACCAGGTATTTTAATATGTTTTATACTATTTTACTTTATTTTTTGCAATTTTCAATTTAATATGTATGTTAATTTATTATTTTTTCACTTTTAATATACGTAAAATTGTAAATTTACATTGTTAATGAACTTAGATATTTAAATTTTTGTATTTGTTAATTAAAATATAGTTTCGTAAATGTTTATTTAAAAAATTATTATTTTAGATGTTTTGAAATGTATTTAATTTATGTATTTATTACAATGTTGAATGATTAGATTAGATGTAAATTCATTGTTTAAACATGTAATTTTACAAATAAATATAACCTCGACCTAAAACCATATAACCTCAACCTTATTTTAACTATAACCTTGACCTAAATTCATTGTTTAAACTATAATCTTGACCTAACCATATAAATAAAACCTTAAACATATATAACTAAGAACTTAATCACATAACAGTCCACCAAGGGATCCAAACAAAAAAATTATAGTATTTAAAATGATTTTACTTAAATTGTATTGTACTTTATTTCATGGATCGAAAATGGATGATGTAAACTATTTTATAAATGTATATTCTTTCAGCCTTTCATACCCTGTGACATGTATAGTGGATGATTGTGCACTCCGAATTAATTTGCCAAGTGGCATTCGAAACAAATGTATATAAATTATTTAAATGGATTGAACTGAAGTAGTTAATATTCTTTCATGTGGATGTGTTATTTATTTTACTTTTAGTACTTATAATTGTTTAAAAATGAAATGTAAATGTGCTCATTAAGGAATGCAATCTCTTATATTTTTTTATAAATGTAAATTATTGTACGTATGTTATTGCTTGCTTAGTAAAACTTTTGATTAGTTCTTTGGATCCCTTGGCTGGGCGTCATTTAGGATTAACTATAATGTAAATTTGTATTGAATTTAACTCTAATCATAACCCTTACTATCATCTTAACCTTAATCTTAATTTGCTAAAACCTACACCAGGTAATATATAAATAATTAAATAACTGTCTTATCTTACCTTGAGTACTAATTTTATAAATGTCAAACCCTAAGATTGAAAGGTAACCCTGGCCCTTAACTAATTAATATTATACTTATAAACCAAATTGAATTAAACCATGATCATAAACCTAATTATATATCCCAACTTAACAGTAGAAACCTTGAATTTAACCTTTAAAATCCTTTCCCCAACCATTAACCAAATTGAATCATTACCCTAGAAGATTGAACCAAGTTAAACATTAACCATAAGACTAAACCAAATCACCCTAAACTAGAACTCAATAATATATTGAACACTTTAAAACAAAATTCAAACCTAACTTTTTTGAATTAATGTTGGTTTTTAATCTAAAAGCTCTAACTATAATTCTATATCTAAAACCAAATTTAGCACTTTAAAACTTAATTCAATTTATTAACTCTTGTCCTAATTGAAACCTAAGCATGTAAACCTAATCAAACAGTACAAACCAAATTGAACCCTAATCCTAAAACTAATTAAACATTGATATCAAGGTCTCAAAATGATACATCATAAAAAAATTAGAAGAGACTTGAACGAATTAGGCATCTAATTAATTAACCCTCCCTGACCATCAAGAGGTGGAGGTGTCCACATCAGTGCGAGTAGGAGCTTGGACTACACCCTTGGATGCCTAAGAATATATCTAAAGAAGTGAATAACTTGTCTTTCCACTAGATGCCTAAACCTTTATATCCTAAGTGAGTATTCATCATGTAATATCTAATTAGGAGGGTATTGAAGCACTCTAACACCCCAATCCCTAACTAGATAATTATGTTAGGGTGCACTAATTTCTATTTATCTTGGGTTGGAAGTGCCTAAAAGTTTTTTTTGGACACTGGAGATTCCCCTATTTGTTTCCTATTTTCCTGTATGGATAGCCTAAATGTTTATTGCCTTTGCAGAATGGAAGGCCACATAACTAAATATTGCCTTATTCTATAAAAATAAATACCCACCCCCTAGTGATATCTATAGTAAGATCTTTTTCCTAATTTTACTATCAATTTTTTTGGTTAGAAGACGATGATAGTTCAAAATGATTTAGAAGATAGGGATAAAATGAGAACCATCATTCTTAGAATGAAGATGCATTATTCCAAGTGATAAATCCATTTCTATTATAAATCAACTCCTCCATCCAAAAAATTAGTAATGAGAAATCCCTACGTCAAGTAGTCAATGGAGGGCTCAGAAAATTGATCAAGTGATCAACGAAGGGCTCATAAAATCCCTAGATCAAGTAATCAAATTGGACCTCTTTTCTTTGTATCGGGTAGTAAGATTTATGTCTCTACATCTATCTTATTGGGGCTAAATATTGAGTCTCCTACCTTGTGTAGTAAATATGGTATTGGATGGAGATTTCATAATTAAGTGGTTAGGTACCTAGGGATTCCATTTGTAGTAAACCTTAACATATAAATGAAATGTTTTTTTATATCAACAAGAAAATCTTTCGAAAACTCAACAACTGGAACTCTAATTATCTCACTTTGGTTGGTAGAATTCAAGTATGTTAAAAGATTCTCTCCTTGAATATTGGGTGTAAGTTTCTCTTCTTCCTGCTCATTTTATTTAAATCAATTTGGTCTTCTATATAAATCTATTAGGAACATTTTGTGGATAGCCAAGGGATTAATCTGGCAATAAAATGGATAGCCAAAGCTTCATAAGGTAATGAATTATGGATTATGATTAGAATTAGGATTATTATATGGTTAGGGATAGGGTTCACATGTATTAGTTCATTACCTGACATGATCTACACTTATAGTTTGCATTAAAAAGTGCATAATAGTTAGGATTCAAACTACAAGCATAAATATTTTTTAATCAAAACATAATTCTATCTCTAAGCTTTCATTAGATAATTGCAACTTTAACTCTCATCTTAACACCATCTATTATATATCCTATAAACAATATGACCATAATAAATATCCAAAACCTAAATATAATTCTAACTAAAACCATAATCCTAGGTAAGTTTCCTAACATTGAAGGATCGCAATCATTATAATAATCTTAAGCTTAGCCATCATGAAAACTGTTAACATAACAAAATTGTAAAACATAACCTTGTCATAATCTTAACTTTGTTTCATCCTGAGATGAACATGTATAATCCATAACATTTGAGTTCATACAATCCCCCAGTGTCACAAAATAAGTGTACATGAAAGAAAAATTAGCTTGGTGGCTCCTATTTTAAGAAAAGAAACCTTGAACTAACCTAGATATATATTTTTGGACTATTATTTTATGATTAGACTTAAAATTTTAGTATTTAATGTTTAATTTGACTTAAGTGTTTAACTTTATTTATTTAATTGATATGATTTTAATAAAGATATGCGCATTTATATAGATCTAGTTGATAAATTTTAGATTTAAATTTTATTAAATAGTAATTTTGTCATGTTTTATGTTGTGATGTATTTTTGTCATGTTTTATGTTTTATGTTGTTTAAACATATATGCAAATTATATTTGATGGACCCACCGCCACCCCCTCCCCCTCCCATACCCCCACCTCCACCTCCACCTCCACCTCCACCTCTACCCACACCTCCACCACCCACCACAGATGAGCTCCGCGAGACCATGAGGTGTAACCTCAATGACCTCATGAGTGATATAGAGGCTATCTGACATGAGAGACACCCCCCCCACCTACTGCATCTTGCAGATAGCATGCAAGGCGTGGTTGACTCCATCCATCATTTTGATTTAGACATTCATTCATTTAGATCATGGAGGGAAAGCATGCGTGCCTTCTACTCTGATGGCTTATCATACAAAGAGGTATATAACCTACATATAGGTAAAGGGAATTTTCAACATTATTTTGTAAACCCTAAGATGGGTGAACCAATTAGTGATAAGAAGCCTCGTATTTCCATTAGGTGGTGTACACATCCACGCATAACGACACATTTTTGGGAGCGGTGGTGGATGGTATTTGACCATCCACCACACACTAACCATGAGGTGCCCATGTACTTCCTTAGGAATTTATGGGCTGAGTTTGAGTTGGGTTTGAAACCCAACTGTTTTGATATGAAAGCATTTTAGGGGGTTGGTAGAGGGATGCCTTAGGATAGGCTTGGGGCAAAGCTGAGTTCCTCACCATCATCATGTAGTTTCATTTGCTTTTACCCATTTGAGTGCCCTTTCGAGAAATTTAGTACAACAGTGGACGCAGGCAGTACATGCTCCTCCACTTGGACATGTTTGTACTAGCTGTGGAGGCATATGCACAGGCCCCCAGAGTGATCCTGGTGCAGCACACAATGACCATTATGCTGAGGGTGCAAATTTTGATGATGATGTATACGTTGCCTATGGTGATGGTAGTGACGAGATAGACATGTCATCATTTGTTGACCTCATGTAGTAGGGAAAGCCTGGAGAGCGTCAAGAGCAGAAGGTAAAATTTTAATTTTAATATAAATATAAAGTGCACATAATTATTTACTTTCTACATACATGTGTAATTGTATTAACTATATTAATTTGTACTTTTCAAATAACAAAGGATGGATGATATTGTTCCTCCTAGGAGGCAGTATAGTCTTTTTTCAAGACCTACAGACATTGGTGTCCCTTATACGGTATGCACTTTGAATTACACTATAAAAATGTACATTCAAATTCAAATTTAATAACATGTGCTCACATGTTCTTTTTATTTGATTTTGCAGGGATTGTCTGCATCTACACATAGTGATGTTAGTACAAGTCCTACTCCAGTTACCACTGAAGCACAGCCTCAAATACATGTGGTATGAAGTTTTGACTGAAGACAAATAATTTGTATTATTTTTATGTATGTAGATTATTATTAACTTATAATCTAAACAATTTTGACTCACATGTATATATATTTTATGTTTTTTGATTTTACGAACAGGAGCCATATCATACTCATCCATACAGGCCTCGGTATAGTCTATTTTCAACTCCATCTTATGATTATCGTGCTAGCATACCTGTAGACACATCTGTGACATTGGCTACCACTCAGGTATGATATATACATTATATATACATGTTAAATTTATAGTGTATAAAAAATGTAGTGTACAAATTATGTACTTTGTAATTATTCATGTATATTTAATTTTGACTAAATGTTTATGTATCCATAATTTTAGGACTACGTCAACACGAGTGTTGCTAAGAGCATAGGACTTAGCCAAATGGAGGTACCTACATCATCATTTGAGGTCAGTATTTTGATTTATGTACATAATGTATAGTTCATTATGCTCTAAAATTAAATTTAAAAAATGCATGTATTGTAAATTACAAGACCTCACTACTGCTGCATTTGGTAGTTTTGACAGTGCGCCTCCTCCCGTTATTGAGGGACACCCATCTCATGTGGTATAATTTATTTTATTAAGTAGTGAATATTTAATTTATTTGCAAGCTAGATTTTGAGACCCATTTCAATTAAGCATGTACATGATGAGACGTGCCTCATGTTACACAGGGTGATACATCTACCTCACAGGGTGTCCGACATGACAAGGTGACTCATATTACACATGATGATCCATCTGAGTCCTCTTCACATGGAGCAAAGAGGACATTCAATCAGATATATTAGGTCTTGTTGGCACCTATAGATTGTGTTTTTATGATGTACATATTATTTATGATGTATACACTTTGTGTTAGGATAGTTAAAACTGTATGTTAGACCATGTATTTTTTCACTTCATAGATCATGTTATGATGTATGTTAGACCATGTACTTTTCTTTACGACTTCTTATCATGCTTGTGTATGTAGTACATATATTATTATGTTTCACCATGTTTTAAGTATATTCAAACCATTTTCTTTATTCTGACATATTTTATTCATGAACATATGACACATTTTGTAAGTATATATGCAAGATGAACAATAATTTTAACTATCTATAGAGCATTATTGGATAAATATCACATCAAATTTATGCATTGAGATTCATACAAATAAAATTGACCTACTAGATTAAAAAATGTATTGATAATATACCTAACAATGTATCATAAGTGATCTTAATGTGTTGTTTGGTAATGTAAGACTCATTATCACCTAATAAGACCTATTATGTGGTAGTAAACATATGAATACCTATCATAACCTATAATAGACATAATGAACTATTAGGACTCCCATGTCCCCTTAAGACACACATGTATGGATAACGTACCTAACAATGTATCATAAGTGATCTTAATGTGTTGTTTGGTAATGTAAGATATAATCAATACAATGAATACAATGAGTAATGATCTAACATATAATCAATACAATGAGTAATGATCTTTAAATTATCATATGCAAGTGACTTGATTTTAATATTACAATCAATAGTAATTTGAAACTTCAAACAAACATTAGTTTAAACATGCTTGAATGTAAAAGTAATGGAACAAAATAGGAGTTCATTACTTAAATTGACAATTAATTTATAATTTATCAAGTGCACATACCTTTAACTTTCAAATAGAAGTAAACTCTCATTTTTTAATTAGTTTTTACAACATATTTCACAATATATGTAAGACAAGGTCAATGATATATTTATAGTTCAGTGAACTCATTCAAAACATAAAATTGGTTGAACACATCTCTTCAAATGAGGTCCTGTAAAATAAAAATGTAAAACAAAAACACACATGTTAATAAACACATAAATTAATATTCAAGGTATCTGAACTATGTAAATATATGTGTAATTTGTATGTACGTACTATGTGAAATTGCACAAGGTGTTGATGTTCGATCCACTTCAACATTTAAATTTGCATAAATTGTAATTGAGACCTAAATAAGAGGTATATAAGTTCTCTAAATTGGTATTGACAACACAAACATACATGTAATTAAATTATATAAGTACATATATATAAAAATAATACAATAATGAAAAAACTTACATGTGTTTGATTTAAATGTAGTCATCCCATTGTACCATCTGCATCCTCTCTCTTTTGCAATGCATCTATGATTGTCTCGTGCTCGTCCATTGAAATTGTCCATAATACCTTATTGGCAGATCTCCCTTTGTATTTTTCTAATTTGATATTTGTTGCCACAACCAAATGAGAATAGCGTAAAATCTTCTTTTCGGTTTGGTAGTCTTCAAATGCTGGCAAACCATTTCTTCTTGTTAGGTATCTACGTAGCCAGGTGCCAGCTACAACAATAGACCCGATTGGATACTCAAAACCATCATCGTCTACTTGATGACATGTCAATTTTTTCTTAGGTTCCACACATCTAGCTAGCCAATACTCATTCTATTCATCATTATCACTAGGTGCAATAACAACATAAACATGTCCTACAAGATAAGATAAAATATAGAAACACTTTAATGACATGAGTGTACATATGAAAATTATATAAATTGAAGCATGAGATCGCAAAAAAATCTAATTAAATTGTGCATACCAGGTTCTATGAGGTTTGAAATATGATCATAGTCTTCTGATGAAAATGTAACATTCTGGCCTTCATTTACTATATCATCTTCAAAATGTGTGTCAGTAGGTGCTAATGATCTTTGTTTCCAATCTTCAACCCATTATGTATTCTCACATTCTTCCCATTCACCTACAAGAAAAAATTGACAAAAACAAGCAAGCTCCCTAATCCATATAGTCCAAGTGTTAGAATCTGAACTCCTCAATGAATTCCATTTAGCTGACCCACTAATTGTATCACAATCATATCTTGAAGGGATATTATTTTCTTCAACTAGGTAGAAGAAACGTTTGATTGTAGAGTTTTGACTTGATCCCGTGTATTAATATTTGTTACACCATTCGACAATCTCATGTGCATTTTTGAATTTAGCTTTTTCCTCAAATTTTAATTGCTCTCTACTAAGGGCTCTCTTCACCCATGCACCAGCACCATCATGTTCTCCTTTACCATGTCTAGCCTCAAAAAAACTCCACACATGTTGGATGTTAGTTTGCTTATGTGTCCTACTCAACCAATAAAACATTCTAGCATTCTTGAAGTGTCCTGTACAATTATCTGACCATATCCAATGTTGTGTCATTTGAATTTGTCTCTCTTTTAAATTATCATAAAAGAAATTGAAACAATATTGGACAAACTCAGATGAATGGAGTTTATTATCACTTAAATAAAAATGGCACTCTCTCAATATTTTTCGATCCTCCTCTGTATTATCAGGTGCATGCCTATAAACTATATGAACATAAATTGTTACTTGCACTGAATTGTAATATTGTGGTTGTACCTCTTCTTGCGGTGCAACTATGTAGTTCTCTGCAAAGTCAACAACTGAAAGTATAGTACCAATTGGAAATGTATTCTTACATATGCAAAATTTTCCATCAAGCCATCTAGAATATTGAGAGTGCTTAACGTATTTTGGTATGATCACACTCTTAAACTCATCCATAAATGCATGACAACTAACTTTATCTATAACTAGATCACACCTTCTTCCAATCTTCCCATCCTTCAATGGATATTCAATAGTTTTGAATCTTTTTACCTCAACTAATTATTGTCCAAAAGTAGTCAAAGCATTTTCATGCAAACATTCATCTAACAAAGAAAGATTGCCACACATATCACATGTACTAGAAAGACATGCATTGAAAATAAAGTATTGATCATTAGGTGGCTTACAAAACAAACCTGATATGAAATTTTCTATAGTTTGAGGTGGTATTTTTATACTACATTCTTGCAAAATTTCTTTACAATGCATGGTACCACGTATAGATCGAAATACATCATAATGGTAACGAAATTGAATATGAGTTTTACAACATGATGTGATTCTTTCCTTGTTAATCCTTACATACCATGGTTTACACTTTTCAAAAGATCTTTGACTAATGGTAATATTTAATACCTTACCATCTACAAATTTTTAGAACAATTCAGTTTGAGTCATGTCCAAAAGGTGTTTAGGATGTGGATCACGTATTTTTGACCCAATTCTCAATTTAAGAACATCTCTTGAATTAGGTGATATTCTTGTATTATCATGCCAAAAAGTTTCAATCAAACTTTTGATTTCACTAGTAAGTTTCATATCACATCTTGGGAGTCTACCGCTAGAAGTCCATAAAATATTTGTTGGATCACATTCAAAATTAACCCTTCTCTTTACAGCTCTTTCTAAAGTCTTACAATTCACATTAAGATATCTGCTTATGTTGGTAATCAATCTTTTGTCAGATGTTGATTTGTTAACTAAAGCTGTTGTTATTGCTCGTCGTGTTGCATTCTTATCTTTAGACCAACTTCTCTTTCCGATAACATCAAAGGCACTAGCAACAGTGGACACAACTTGTCTTAAAGACTCATTTTTATGCTTGGGTTTTGCATACAATCCCAAACTTCTCATTACTTTTCACATTTTAGAAATTTTAATTAGTTGCAACATTAGCTGACATTGAAACCCAAATTTCTTATTATAAAAAAAATGCCTATACAATCTATTAGCATGTGTCCTCATTTGTCTCCATGAAACCAATCCCTCAAGATTATCTAACACATCATTAGGAATATGAAAATTATGTTCAGACACTTTACTATCATCCTGACATGTTTGTTCAATAGTTGGTGTTTCTATGTCTACAATCATGCAATTTTTATTTTCAGACACTTTACTATTTTCACTATTATTTGGGATTTCAATATCATTTTCAAATTTTCTTGGTATTTCTTTCGGGGCAGGCATTTCAATTGGAGTGTTTTGTGCATGATCGTTTGACAATTGCTTCTCATGAAGAAAATCTAAATTGTTTAAATCTTAACCTGCTTCTAAAAAATCACCAATTTCATCACGAGAGAAAATTCGAGGGTTTGGAGACAAACTTGTATTGAATGCATGATTAGAATGTGCACCTGAATTTTCTTGTATTGAGTTCTCTTCTTTGACCTCTTCATCCATCGTGGTATCCTCAATGTCTTTCTCCTTTGAAACATTGTTCAAGTCTCTAATTCTCTGTCTTCTCTCTCATTGACGTTGTGCTTCATTCTCTTTATTTGTTGCAATCTCCTCATCTGTCAGAACTCTTGCTTTCTTCTTTCTTCATTGTTTTGATCTCATGTTTGCACCAATTTTGAATTTGAATCAGTAGCTTGCAAATTGTATAAGAGGACAAGAAAATAGAATAAGCATGACGAAATTTGGTGTTGCAAATCGAAACTGTTGTTCAATCATTTCAATCATTGAAATTGGATTGGTGGGGCAGCTTTTGGGGCCCAACAGGTACATTAGAAACGAGTACTCGATTGCTTAAAAATTGGGCACCCGATTCTTTAAAAATCGAGTACTCATTTATAGATCAGGTACTCGATTTTCAAAAAGTCGGGTACAATGGTTCAAAGCAATCGGGCACCCGATTTTTGAATTACAAATTGGGTGCCCGATTCTTGAGACATGAGCAGGAATTTGGTATGGCTCCCGACTTTTGCATGGGGTTTTGCCTTGGGGAAAGGCATGACATAGGCTTGGTCCCACCAAGCCATGCCTTTATGCTCCTTTTTTTTTCTAAGGCATTTAATTGACAATTTCTAATATTGTCATAATTTTTTTATAGTCATTCCCATTGAATTTTTTGACAAGACAAAACCCATTATAGGTCTTACTGTTTTGATTTCAAAAATGTAAATTTTATAGTGTTATTAGTTTATTTTCTATTTTTCCATTATTTATTAATCAAAACTATCTCCTTAACGTTAAAAAATGGCATTCATTAAAACTTTAATAACTTTTTTATTTTATAATTTTTCTTAAATTAATTTATATGTCATCAATCTACATACAATTCTTTTGATGTTAAAAAAAAAAAAATTTGAAAAAAGTGAGATTTTGATCAAATTATGTGGTCCGTACGTGAGAGGTTTTAAAATTTACCTTTATAGCCAATTCATAATTAATAAAAAAAAAATTATTCAATAAAAAATTAAGGAAAAATATTGTCATCAATCTTAGGTGTATTATGTAACTCCCTTAAAAGGATTTGCAAAAATTCATTTATTTGTGTCAAATTATGGTGTTCGTACACAAGCATGGTATGCTCCTGAAACAAGCATTTTGAAAAAGTGGTTTTTAAAGATCCATACCAAAAAAATAATCTATCATATGGGTGCACAAATAAATTACATATTCAAAAACTAGATTCCGAACACTAAAAATTTTATTTTTGGAGTTTTTTAATATTCAATCTCTAAATACCTCAAATTTTGACATCAATTGACAAGAAATTTCAAAAACAGGAAAAACACTTCCACTTTTTGGCCAAAAGTGAGACCCAACTTCTTGCACTAACCCTCTGATTGATTATCTTTTATTTTCTTGCCTTTTTCTTTGAGTCTTGCATATGAATGAACACGAAAGCTCATGGTTGAATTTGGATTAAGCTCAGATTGTGGATTGGCTGATGAAGGATTTCCTAGGGAGAGTCAAAGCTGTATGACAGACCTAAGGGGGATTGGCTAGAGATTTTTGGCTTTCTTGTGGATGGAAGACTTCAAGGGCATGCTGTCAAAAAGTGAGAATTTTGCTTTCCTATGTGCAGGATTGGTGGAGATTGTGTCAACTTAAGGATAGACTAATGATCCTATGGGCATGACACGAGATTGACCACTTGTGGATCCCAACCTTTAGCTCAAGGTGATGAGGGATAACAAGTGACAAAGCTAGATTACCCTAGACAATGCTCTGTCCGAGGGATAACCTTGGTGAGGCTAGTGGATTGGTCAGATTGATTGGATAGCAAATTCTAGCAGAGTGACAACAACTCTTTAAAGGCTTGGGTGTGTTTTTGGATTGGGTTGCTAGCTGGCTGGGGGGAGATGATTTGGATGGACTTTCGATTTGGGATTGTTCTAAGGCAGAGAACTAGATAGATTCGATTGCAGCGGGGGAGCTTGGATGATCTTCTGATGAGGCAGTGACTACGCTAAGTATGCCTTGTGCTGGGAGATTTTTGCTTTTTTGGGATTTTGACCAAAGTTGGCAAACATTCATTCAAAAGCTATGAACAAACAAGCAGACAAAAGTTTGGAGCAAGTACGCCAAACACACCAACATCCTAGGAAGCTTTCTACAAGGATGAAATTTGGTTTAGCTAGGGAGTCCTCGATATACGCAAGGTACGTGAGGCCCATATCCGTAGATGAAACCAAAAAGATGTCACACAGCCGAGAGGAGTGGTAACCCACTTCTCCTCTTTCACTTCTCAAGGGTATAAAGTTCCTTGAGGCTTAGCCCGAGTGACAAAATCTTGATTCCAAGAGAGGTATCTTTCGATTCACCTCTCGATTTTTATACTCCATCGGAACGCTGGAGTTGAGGTCATCCCAAGGGGTGATGAAATCCCCAAGCAGGCCTCCTAAAACTAAAAACAAAGTTTTGGATCCTAGTCTTATGCACCCAAGATGACCTGCAAAGGCGACAAGGGGAGAGAAGATTCAGATGACCTTGGGCTAAAAAGCAGAGTTCTTTTCCATTTGATGATTTAGATTTTGTAAGCTATGATTGAAGACACTCATGATTATGGCATTCAATGTTCATTCCAACTTGAAAGTGTCGTCAACATAATGGAAATCGAGAATTTGTCAACGTAAGAAAAGTGAGCGTCATTGAGATGCATCAAAACCATGCAATGTTCATTGATTGTTAGGCATTCAAGATTGTGTTAGAGTGTTTTAAGCCCAAATTGGAAGTGTGAGATATTGTAATGGTTAATTGATCCTTGGCATTCAAGATTGGATTTGTTGTTTTAAGCATGCATTCCAAGAAAGATTGATTTTAAACCCTTGCATTCAAGATTGTGTTTGAGCAACATACATTGAAAGGAAAAACGTGTTTAAACATGCAAGTTCATTCCATGAAAAACCTAAAAAACATGATTGAGTTTGTTGCTCCAACCTGCAATAAGACAAAAAATAAAATTGATTAGTCACCCAAAATCTTCCAAAAGGAAAGCTTAACTATGGGAAAAATTTTTTTAACTTTTTTTGTTGTTTTTCCTATGCGTAAAAATGCTTAAAATGGTCTAAATCCTACAGAACCACTAAAAGTCAAATTTTGATTTATACTCTTTTTTGTTTAACTACAAAGTGCAGAAATAAAGATTTTAAAACAGAATTGCAACATAAACAGGCGGAGACGACAGTCTATCAAGCAGAGATGCCAAACTATGGAGACGTCGAAATGCAGAGACGCTAGTATTCGGAGATGATAGAGCGGAGATGACAAGTCAGATTTGCGGCGTAGAAAATAGATGACAAGCGAAGACGCCGATTTGCGCAAACGCGGATTTGGGTTGGCGGCGGCAGAGACGACAGAACAAGTTGCGAAGACAACAGAGTAGCTGGTGGAGATGCGGATCTGAGGAGACGATAGTTGAGGATGCACAGACGACAGTCTAGTGGCGGCACCGACAACAGAAAACCAAGCGGAGAGGCCAAACTGCAGAGACGTCGATTTGGTTGCGCAGACGACAAAGTAGCCGGCGAAGATGACGGTTTGTAGGTGCAGACGCCAAACTGCGGAGATGACACTGCGCGAAAAAAGATGAAAAATGCGAATTTTTTTCAAAATTTTTTAAATTTTTTGCTATTTTCGAATTTTTAGATGGTATTTCTTCTTCCTAAGTGCGTTCTTTAACCTGCAAAAATGAGCAAAACACCCTACAACACACTCAAACCACAACAAACATTAGATGGTTAGAAAAAACAACATATAGATGAAAATGGATGATTAAATGACCCATAGTGAGGTCCCACCGGGCGTGCCAAAATGTATATGAGAAATATGTTAGCAAGTAATACTAATCTATCAAGAAACCAAAGCATTAACTAGCATAAAAGACATAACATATATGAGAGACAAAGTGAAACCCTCAAATGAGAATATGAGCCATGGAATGGCTCTCCCAATGAGGATGGTCACTTGATTTAGGGATGAGTCTATTTGATAGGATTTGGGATGTATGCTCAAGCTTCAAACTAGCTTCAATGGAGATTTTTGGGATTTTTGGTGTGGATGCATGCAAAAGTATGGATTTGGCTTCAAAATGGCATTATAACTTTACTTGATGGATTGTGTTTGAAATGGCTTGGGAGGGGATCCAATTTATAGGCTAAGGGCTTGAGGGATGGAGGGCTAAGATGGAAGGAAAGATGAAAGCTTAAAGAGGGCTAGGATGCACTCAAAAGGGAGCACATGGATTGTGCTTGTTTAGCACCAATCAGGGAGTGACACATGTCACAAGGTGAGTGGATGGAAGAAAGGGGAAGGATGAGTCAACAAAGGAGGCTCAAAGGATAATATCTTCATAAAGACCTTTCATTATGGCTTGTAAGAGCTTGTAAGAGTCTGTATGGCTTTTGTAAGAGCATTCATTGTTGGGTGGTTGGGATATTTTGGAGGGAGTTGAGATTGTTGACTTTCCTTGGCTTAAGAAAGTCTTAAGCTTGCTTAGGGAATGTGACAACATTAGGGGGTGGATTAGGCTTGGGTTTAGGATTAGATTAGGCTTGTTAGAGATTTACAAGTGGATGGCATTCATGAGGGTGGGTGAGTTAGTGACTAAGCTTAGTTAGTATGGGTGGATGGGGTGGATTAGGCTAAAAAGAGGTTTTAGGAATAAGTTAGGGGCTTTTAGATTTGAGGTTTTTATTTATCAAATAGGTTTATTTAATAAATGGGGATTTTGGAATTTGATAGAAGAATAGGATTTAATTGATAAATAATAGGTTATTTAATTTATCAATTAGGACTATAGATGATTAATTAAATTAATCAGCTAGGGGATGGCAAAGGATTAATTAACTAGGAATTTAATTAATGATGCCTTTAGAGATAACTAAATAGGATTACCAAAGCAATGTAATCAAATTTAGGTGTCTACACCTTCTATACAGAGTAAACTTAGGAACACTCGGTAGACTAGTAAAACTATCTTCATTGACCAAGTGAGCTTGGCATGCATTGACTATTAACTGATATAACATTTGTGTAACATCAAAGACAACAAACAATTAATCAATTATATCCAACAGAAGGATGACAATATGGATCAATTATTGCCTATGGATAATGAGAGATCTGTAAGGGATGAAAATAAAATAAAATTTGAACCTAAGGACGTATAGAAAATAGGAAGTTTATGTTGAAGATGAAGAAGACTTGTGGGTCAGGAATGAGCATGGGATTCATGTTTTGAATCTTTCAAGATGTTCACAATTCCTTTTGATGGAACATATTTTGTTACTTGGATTATTTGATGCCAGAAAATATTAGGTTCTTGATGATATTGCATTCTTTTGTTCATTTTTTCTTTTCTATTTGTGTTAGCCAATCTGGATTATCAATTACGGGGTTCATTGATCATGCATATTAACTTGTATAATTCATGTGGTTTATCAAGGACCTATTGTGGATAATTCTTCTATCAATGTCCTAGCAACATTTTAGATCATTAATTTCAAGGCCCAATGTTGCCATAACATCAGTAACATGATTTTCTTCTTTGTAGTAGTGGTTGATTTCAAAAAATTCAAGACGTAG
Source organism: Cupressus sempervirens (assembly GCA_028749045.1). Lineage (NCBI taxonomy): Eukaryota > Viridiplantae > Streptophyta > Pinopsida > Cupressales > Cupressaceae > Cupressus > Cupressus sempervirens. The sequence continues at coordinate 294,217,630 of CM053792.1, forward strand.
AAAAAGTCTCTAGATATCTCTCAAGATTCTATTTGTGGGTTGAATGTCTTTAGCCAAGCCTTTGATTGCATCAATAATTAGTTATGAATTTCCTTATATCTCCAAAGATTTCACATTGATAACTAATATGAATTTGATCCCCCAAAGTAGGCTTGTCCCCTCATCCTAGTTATTCACATAGCCATCCAAGTTGTTTGTATAGGCTATAATAATCTTCCTTAAACTTGATTTGATGATACCACCAATGAAAAGTTTATCCCCTATGTCAACCCATCAAAATTTAACTCAAGTGTCATCCTATGTTTTGTGGTTCACACTTTGTAAATTTCTCCTCCTCAAATTTGTTGACTGAATTTGGCATAATTACCAATTAGCTCCCACTTTCTAGCAATCCTTTCTTCAAAGGAAGTCAAGGGGAAAGAAGGGCATCTCTACAAATAACAACAACATTCTTCTTAAGCAGTGAGTGGAATGAATGAAAAACTCCATCCACAATGTTCTATACTTCTCTGAGTTAGGTGGGTGGAAATTCACTTCAAGATCCATTTAATCAGAGGATTGTGAATAGGACCTTTCTATTCAATAAGTTGTTGAACATTATTTTTTTGACCTAAGGTATTCCAATTTCATATAACCTTTTTGCCACAACTCTTGACTAGACTAGTAGGGGTTTAGAATATGAGAGATGAATTCTTCCTCCTTTTTATAGAGAAACACCTACTCAATAAATAAATGCCCTTCTTGATCAAACAAGTTAAGCTTTTGCCATTCATGGTAGTCCACCAAAAGAAATTAATCTTGGCTATCAATCAAAGATTCCAAACCTACTTGTACACCAATGTTGTTGATTTCTAGTATTGTATAATTTTATTATAGTCAATATAAATACAAATATTCTACATACATAAAGTTTAAGCATATGTATAAAAATAACAATATATTGTATATTTATCTATTCAAGATATACATATTCCATTAATAATTATAAATTTTAATAGTCTTGAAAACTGCAATTTTCTTATATTTATCATTTTTCTTCCATATTAAATTTGATTAACAATTAGGCAATAGCCTACAACACAATGGTAAATTGTGAGTCTCTTATCTAGGAGGTCATGGGTTTGAATCTACTCGAATTTAACTAACAATCATAACAAATTAACCTTGACTTCAGCCTCTTACGAATAATTTTTTTTACAAAAAACAAAATAAAATGATAAACAATTATAAATACATATTTCTTAATTTTTACTTATTTAATTAGTTATCTATGAATCATGTTGACCCTCTTATTTACATTTCTTTATACATCCAGAATATCTTTTTTTCATAATAAAAAATAATTATTTTTTTCATATATTTATATTTTAATATTATTTTATATTCAATCTAGATGCAATTCACCGTGTGAAGAAATAACAATATATTACATTACTATCTATTAAAATTATATATATATATATATATTTTAAAATATCATATTTTTATATTTCGAATATAATATATAATTAAACAATGTTAAATTTCTATATTTATTTAATTGTTATCCCTTCATTATTTTTCTTCTAAGATGCCATTAGATTTTTTTAAAATATTTCTATTTTTTACGTTTATATATTGATATTTATTTTTTAATAAATTGTTATGTATTTATACATAACTAATAAAAAACATGTGGTTATAATTTACATTTATAATAAGAAGGATATTTGTTATATTTTAATATATAATTAATAAAAAATGAAGTGGTGGTAAATTACATTTATGATATGAATAATACATTTTAAATATAAAAAAGAAAAATTAAATAATAACAAAAAATAGTATTTTAATGATAGATTATAAATGTAAATTTAATATTTAATATTTTCTTATTTTTATTCTCTATGTGTGTGCGCGCGCGTGCGTGGTCCTTCAGATGGTGGTTTAATTGGTGTCAGATTGTTACTCGCTCTTGGATTGGGAGGAGTTGGTTGTAAAGCTTAAGGATGTGTGTGTGTGGTTGTTCTCTTACTTTTAAATGTTGGTTAGTGCACATATCAATGTTCGATCTTTTTGTCAATTTACTTTTTGCCACTTCTAGTGATATAATCCTCTCATCTATCACAATCTTTCAATCTTTGTCCTTTTGTACACTCATTTTGTCATCCATGATGTCACCTTTAGCTCTTTTAATTCTTGTTCATAATATGCATACTAAATTTTTACCTCAGCCAATTCTTCATTCACATACTCATCACACTCATATGACTATATATTCTCATACTTATAGTACTCGTATTACTATTCTCATATTTATAACACACATTACTCATCTCATGTCCCTCTACTTTATGATGTCATTCCTGCTTCTATAGCTATGAGATTATGTTCTCTCATAAATATCATCAGAAGACTGGAAGTAGCTATTTTCCAAACAAAATTGTACTATTATACAGGTACATACAAAAACTCAATTTCACAAGACGAGATTTTTTATGCGATTTTCACTAAATTGATCCTCATAACCATCTCCACAATGCTAAAAAAAATCCTTTAAAAAACCTAAGAAAACACATTTGATATTTTAACAATTGTATTGATTTTATATGTACAATAGCCAAACGTTATATTACTTCATTTCTCTTCAATTAATATCCCTCTATTTACATGTGTTAAACATTGGAAATACCTGTTTAAAACATTATAATATGAATTTATTCCATTCAGATAAATAATGATACTAAAACCTCAATCGTTGAAGTACACTATCACTCGAACATTCCATCAACTTTGAAAGCATAACCAGTGTTCTAATCAAATAAATGATTGGCGTGCAAGAATACTAATGATTTGAAACGCACCCAACAATACTAATAAACTTTATAAAACACTTCATTTGGCATTGTTTTAAACATGGCTAAATTCTTGGTTCTATTTTCCGCACGTGAAAAGAACGTAACGGGATTTCCTTTATATTACACTCCCGTTAAAAAAAGTCACGTGTTTGCATGTGCACTAGACTACGACGCGGAGTGCCCCGCATTTTGCTCGTGACGTCGCTTTCGCATTTCTCTCCAGATAATGACTCCTCACTATTTCCAATTTCCAAAGGCCGTTCTACTCACAATTATTTGACTCTAAGACGTGGACATTCTTTACTCGCTCAAGTCGATACAAAGTGTTTTCCCATAGGTGGGCGCCCACAAAATGTTCACACGCGCCAAATTTAGCATTAAATTATACCTTTCTTCGTATTAGCTTATCCCTTGTTTGTATTCCTATAAATACTAGAACCGACCAAGACAAAACTATATAATCCATGGCATAATCCAAGGGAATCACCTAGGTCAAAACATTAATATATTAGGATTCCTTTACATTACCAAATTTACATTTGAAAATAGGTATAGGTATAGGTATTCCGATAAGTAGATTTCCGCAATTCATGAATAATTGCTATTATTTCAGGATTCGATTTGTTTCAGAGTGTGATCCAAAATACTGATGCAAAAAAAGTTATACAATCGAATCCAGAAATAATAGCAAAAATTATCCTTCTTACAAAACATACACATTAGAAAATAGTTATCCTCCTTACAAAATGTACATTTGAAATAGTTATTGCCCCTACAAATATTTATTACAAAATAGTTATCCTCGCTACAAAAGATACATCAAAAAGTATACATGCGAAAATATGGAAAATATAATAGTTTTTTCTATCTATATGTTCTATATTGTAAATCTGTAAACAAATTTTCTTTTTTCACCTACTATAAATTTTTTTACCTTATAAATATGTTGTATGATAAACTTAACCAGCACTATAAAAAAAAAAATAATAATAATATATATATATATATAACTCATTGTTATTATTATTATTATTATTATTATAATATATTGTGCGAGGCTATGGCATTCAACAATCTTGGGTGATTGATTAGTCTATTACAATGCACCGACCATGGCTTATCCAACAAACTTTGACTAATGTTTAATTAGGAGTTTGCATTTGAGGGTCAACTAATCCATTGTACGTAGGCATTTCTAATAGACTAATTTAATATTGTTTTCTTTTCCGCGTAATCAAAATTCCACTTGCATTCAACTCCTTATAAGAGAATTTGGTCTATTATTGTATCTTTTCATTGTTCACGTTCTGATTTTCAAAGAAGAAGAAAATAATAATAAAAATAGACCGAGCTATGAAGATAGAAGATTCAACCGTACCAACGACTTTTGATTTATCTGGAATTCCGTCTATTGACTTGAGAAGTGGAATTACATGTATTGACTTTGCCTTCCAAAGATGGTCTGTGATTCATTTTTGGTGTTTCTATCATATGCATATAAATTTATTTTTTATTAATTTATTATGCTTAAAGGAGATATGATTCTACTTTCAAATAAATGATTATTATGACACGGGAATGGAGGTTTTCATTTTGAATGGTGTTTATTTATTCATTTGATGTTTCAAATCATATCATATTTATCATTTAGGGTCCGTTTGGCGAGCGGAATACAAGTGGAATAGGCATATGTAAATTTCAAAAAAATTGAATTCCTCATTTGGATGCACCAAAACGGAATTGGAATATGAAGTAAAACATAAATTTTGGGGTCCGTGAATTCCCATCAAATATTGGTTGAACCAAACAGAGAACAGGAATACGTAGCCCCATTTTTTATTCCAGAAGACATATTCCTATTTCCCTGTTCCTATTCCGCTTGCCAAACGGGACCTTGAAAGAGGAAAATAAAAATGAGTTTATATATTTAAAAAAAAAAAAAACTATTTAATTAAAAAATCTATTATTTTTAATTAATCATTAGATAGTTTAGTTATAACAATTAGAAAGTACGATTTTCGAAATCCATAATACTATTGTACATTACTCATTATTTCTGATTTTTGACAATTAAAAATTCATACAATATTCAAGCCAGTTCTAAATAATCCAAATGAAAATTTTGATTTAAACCTTTCAGTTCATTGAATTTATAAGTTTTATTTGCATCTGATACCATAATTTTAATTATAAAACAATTTCATTAGTGTGGTTTCTGAACCATAGTGATTAAGAATTTATTCATCGATATTTTCTATGATCTATCATCGTTACTAACCATAAAAGATGAATGATGAACAATAAGAAGATGAAGACCCCTGATAAAAGTTACAAATTGTGAAAGTTTGATTGCTAAATTTGGAAGAATCCGCTGAAACGCGCGCAGGAAAAAAAATAATGACTACCAACGACGCAACTTGTATTAAGATTTGTCTTTGCATGATCTAATTATGTGAAGAAAACGACGCCAAATGAATATCATTACTGGCGTCTCTAATCATCACAATTCCTTCACGATATGACGATGCTCGTGTTTCAGAATTGTTCATCATGGCGTTCTAGATTTTGTATGTATTTAACAAATTGTCTGTAGTTTTTCCGAGAAGTGCTGCAAATTGCATCATAAACACTTCACAATCTGAACTCAACTTAAAAATCCGATTTTTATAGCATTCAACCATAGAATCAGTAAACTAAACTCCGAATCATATACAGGAAATGATTATAAGAACGAAAGATCTTTATTGGGTATAAATTTATCTCAAGAAAACTGATCTGAAGTCGGAGAAGGGAGAATCCCAGGATCCGAGAGATTCATGATGGCACTTGGGCTCCAATTGGGCTGCTGCCGAATGAACTGATCAATAGACATTGTTTGGTATCCGGCAGAAGTACTAACAGGCTGTTGTAATGGATCATACAACTCCTTTTCATTACAAGAATGAGAGCTTGTTCCCTGTGAGAATCCCGTAAGAACATCCATGACTGGACAGGAGGCGTTATCAGCAGAGATTATATCATTCATGGAGTTACGATCACCAAGATCCATGTTTGCATGATTCTGAAAGTCCAGGAGAGTTGGTTGAGCCTGAGGAACTGCATTGCTCCATGAAATAGTACTAGTACTAGCTGTAACACTGGGCATACGAGCTCCATTAATGGTGGTGGAAACGAGCTGTCTGAATGGATTGAGAGGAACAGAGATTGCAGGAGGTCTTGGGTTCGAATCACGTTGGGGAGCACCAGTAGCCATATTGCATTGGTTATAGCTGATAGTATTGTTATGAGGAGACTGGAAGTAATTGAAATTGAACTGGGGACCCAAGTTATAAGTAGATTGTTTATGCACAGATTCAAGCCCAGGCAAAAACCCATCTGGGAGAAAAGGGAATTTCCGAGTAAGAGGTGTTGAATTGGGAGCTGATTGAGCTCTGAACAGACTTTCTTGTTGATCTTGAAGGGCATGATTGCGTGCAATGGATTCATCGGGGAAATTGAGCTTGGCTCTGATTCCTCTGAATTTGAAGGCAGCAGCATCATAAGCTTTAGCCGCATCTTCAGCAGTCTCAAAAGTGCCAAGCCAGACTCTTGTTGCCTTTGTGGGATCCCTGATTTCAGCTGCCCATTTCCCCCATGGCCGCTGTCTCACACCTCTGTATCTTTCCTTCTTCGTAGCTTCTCTTTTCGGCGGGCTGTTTTCTTCTTTTGCTTCCGCATTCTGAGATGATTCCCCTTCCCCTGCTACTGCATTGCGCAACGGATTACAATTTCTCAGCAAACATGCACAAAATCCAACCAATATCCAAAACATTCGAATCTTGACAATGGTAAATCGCAAATTATGATCTTAAACATTGATGCAAAAGCTCTGGCACAATCGAATCCAAAAAAACAACAGCACCAACAAAAACAAACTCCAATCTTTATACCTGAATCGGAGCTATGGGAATCAGGGGTCCTGCCATCGAGCTCACTGGGAGCTCCACTGCTGTCCATGTTCAATTCATTGAATTTCCTCTTCAAACCGGACGACTGGCTCCCCTCTGAATTATTGGTCGGTGACAAAGTTGCGAACTGTTCTTCCTCCTTCCCCTGGCTGGGCGATGAAATCCCACCCAGGTTCGAATCCCTGCGCATCTGAAAGCTCCCTGTAGGACTCCCACCGCTGGCATGGGAGAGCGCATCAACAATGATGGAATTCTCCTCTTCAGGACTAAAAGCACACTTAATTCCCGCAATCCTCACTTGCATCTTGTTCCATTCAGGATCCCCTGCACTGCTGCTTTCCATGGATGTTTTGATCTCCTTTCTCGCCGGCATTTCAATTCAAGATCCAATTTTAAAATTTTCCCCCAAATCCCACAAGTAATCCTGTGCAAACACAGCCGCCGGAATTTGAATCAGATAATGGAGGCGCTGTCAGAGTGGGAAGGAATGTGATAGTAATGAAGTGGAAGGGATGGAAATAATGGTTGTAACGAGGGAGGAGGCGTTTGTGCATGGTAATGAAGGGGAAGGGATGGAAATAATGGTTATATACTCACAGTGGCACCTACCTTACAGAGGTCCACGTGGCTTGTCCAGATCCGTAGGAATGCCGCGTAAGCGAAGCTTCGACGCCTTTGCCTCCGCCGGAGTAGGAGGAATTTTCGCTGACGTGGCTCCCCTGTTTTGCCGTGAAAGTGAAAGTCCCGTTCGGACCAGGATTCCGCAGTTTCCCGGTCAGCAAATGCTTATTTCCCACGTGCGCCCGAGCTGAATATTATTATGGGATTCGGTATTCAGGGCTGTGACTCTCTTATCATTATTATTATTATTTTATCTCACTTCATGGGGTAAATAAAGTACATCGATATAACCCCACTAGAAAATGAAATTATGGTATGAAATAGGCACCACTTTTTACAAATGGGGACCAAACAAACCCCACAAAGAAGAATGAAGTTAGAATTTGTTATTGAAGGAAAGATGACAGTGAAATGTGCAAGTAAAATGAAAGGAAAAAGAAGGATACAAATCTTGTTAACAGGGGTTGGATAACTTGTTTTTTGTCTTGATCTATAGTATCTATAGGATTTTTGCACAAGTTCTGGAGAAGGCACTTGAAACAAGATGTTAGAATAAAGTAATAGGGTGGTAGGTGTCAAGGTGTAATATTAATTGGAAAAAAGATGTAAGGTTACAGAATAACAGTTTCTAAAATGCAACATGGATCTAAAGAAAAATGTTTGATCCTCTATGAAATTATCTTTTTATTAATATTATTTAGGCTTTTGCCTATGCGTATTATGATAAAAAGACAAAAGAAAAATTTGAAAGAAAGATGTTAGAAGAAAGTCATAAGATAACAATTTCTAAAATGCAACATAGATATAAAGAAAGGTGCTTGATCCTCTATGCAATTATCTTTTTATTAATAATATATAGTATTTTTGCCTATGTTTTTTATAGATAAAAAGAAAAGAGAAAAAACCTGGAACAAAGACATGTAAAATCATAGAATAACAGTTTCTAAAATGCAACTTAGATATGACAAAGATGTTTAATCCTATATGCAATTATCTTTGTATTGATAATATATAATCTTTTTGCTTATGCCTCTTATGGATAAAAAGAAAAAGAAAAAATAGAAAGAAAGATGTTAGAGTAAAGTCATAGAATAGCAGTTGCTAAAATGGAACACAAATATGAAGAAAGATGTTAGACTAAAGTCACAGAGTAACATTTGTTAAAATGCAACATTGACTTGAAGAAGTCTCCTAGATTAAAGTAATAGATTAACACAAGTCTATAATCTACAAATAAATCAACTCCAGTCTCTGCCAATAAAACTCTCAAAAATGCATGCAGAAGACATAAACCATAAATACCTTCATATAGATGAAGAGATTCACTCCATTGTTCTTCAATCTTTCAAGATCTTGCAGAGAATAGTAGTGTTGTCAAGTAGAAGATGGGATGAAAACACTGAAGTGTGGCTGATGATGATGCAAGCAAAACAACAATGAACCAATTATTAGCATGCAGACAACAATGAGACAGTAATAGCACGAAGGCATTTGCTCTGTCCATATGCTACTTGCACAAAATAAGTTGAAAAAACCTCCTTTATAGAAGCCTCTAATGAGAATCAAGGGTTCTGATTAAGAGGTGAATGGAGAATGCACATTCTAGAAGCTTCTAAAGAGAATCAAGGGTTCCGATTAAGAGGTGAATGGAGAATGCACATTCTAGAAGCTTCTAAAGAGAATCAAGGGTTCCGATTAAGAGGCAAAAGATGGACAACCAAGATTAAGAAATGAATGTAAAATGCACAAAGATTAAGAGGTTAAATGAATGAAGGGATGAGATTAGCAATGCATTGAGTTTTGAATCCAACGAACCTACTCACATGGGTAAGAGAGAGAGAATAAGAACAAAAAGATATGAGAATATTTATTAAATTAAAAAAATAAATTGAATACGAGTTACTTGATGAAAAATCTCGAGACTCCGTTAAATCTAGACGAACGTTGTACTCGTCTTTGACCGTTATTTGCAGTCAAAATGAAGCATTCGAATTTCCCGTCAATTTTCAAATATACCAACGCGTCGAAGTACTGGCATTGTCACGTCAAATTGTAGTCCTGCGGAGTACGTCATCAGACGCTCTTTTCAGCATATTAAAATAAAAGGACCAAACTTTTGGTGGGTCCACAAAAAGGTCTGTTGGCGTCTTCTTAAATTTATAATCCGCGTTTGAAAAAATAAACTCCAACCGCAACACATTAAAGTTTTACTTTACACATCGAAATCATAATGTTGACGTTTTCAAGGACGTGTAGTTGGACAATACTAGCGTATTTTGTAGTGACATAGACTATAGTCATAACATGGCAAAAATATGTAGGGCGTAGATTCAATCCAAGGAGCTTGGAGTGAATTACACCGTCCCATGTCAATGGAGATTTTGAGGCCATCTAATCCCTAAGGCTTATGAACATGGACCCCTCTCGAGTATGAACATGGCCTTCGCCTTTTCTAAGCTTTGAAAAGGAAAAATAGACATCACTAAGTCTTCTCCTCTTTAATGGCCTCTTGTCTTCCCTTCTTAAATTTGCACTCACAATTCTCATATATTTTCCACAGGAGGAAGAATATTACATTGAGAAATATATGGGCTTCATTTATATGTAATTATCATATAAGTAGTGAAAATGACCATGTCACTTCTTTATAGATGTAGATTTGGGTTGTAATAATTGGATTGTATGACTACTCTTAAACATCACACATTAAGGAAAAAATTAAGTTTGGAAAAAATAAGTCAACTTTGACTATTTAATACTTTTAGTGTTGTAATGAAGCTTAGTGTGTGATGTTTAATCTGTTCGAGATTATACTAGGAAATCCTTTTTTAGTCTATATTGTCTAAATGTTTAAGGATTTTTCAAAAATATAAATAAAGTCAATGGGCCCTTAGTCTACTAGTGAAGTTGAATGGCTCACAAAGAGCCCACCATGGATCAAGTCTTGCTGAGTACAAAACTTCAACATCATAAGGGATGAGGTCGGGATCATGCCTTGAGTGATTTTGACGGCATGGATGCCCCTCAGTCCTTGGCTCTAAGTCAAAGAGGTTTAAGGGATGAGTGGGCCCATATTAGGTCCCTAAAAAGTCTATGTGGTGGCCTTGGTTAGTTGGTAGCTCGCAGGCTTCATGCCTCGTTGGGTTGCCTCGTAGGTCTAAACCCTCCATCAATATATATATATAGAATTTAATATGATAGTTGAGTGTGTTTAGTTAGTTGGGTATTAGTCAAGTATTTCAATGGAGTCTAATAGTAATACACAATTTGAGAAGGATTAAAATGGAGGAGTCATTATCGGGCACGAAACAAATGCTAATAGTTAAAGCCTCCTCAATGATATAAGGAAACTTTCTAATCATGATTTGCAACTTTCTCTAACTATCTCAATAGCTTTTGTTGCATATTGATTTGACTAGGAGTTGACTTCACATGAAAATTATTTAACTTGTTAGGGTTTGCCTTCTTATTAAAGTTGGCCTTGCACATAAATGTCATAGTTTTGAAAAACAAAAGCGTGTCTCATTTTGTATTAATCCAAGTAAGTGTTTGTGTGTGTGTGTGCGCGCGCGCGTGCATGTGTGTGTGTGTGTGTGTGTGTGTGTGTTAGCTTAGTACTTATGTGTCTCTCATGATCTTGTTTATTGCTTTGCTTGTTTTCCCCTTTTAACTACTTGCTTTTTACCCTCATTTCCTTTTGAAGTTTAGAACAACTCTACCTTTCCATGTCTTCCATCCTCACCCTACTCTATTATGTGTTTTTTAGACTACAAAATTATCTTTACATGTTTATTTGATCCCCAACATCTTTACTTGTTTAAGTCTTGTGGTGTCTCAAAAACCTAATCCTAAATATTAAGTTTTTTTCTCCTCTTCCTAACTTCCTAGAATGTGTTCTAATCTCATTAATGGTATATTTTAGTGCCATTAATTTCAAACACAAAATCTTTCTTGCCCAAACATCTATTTGAATTAAAACTCATGAGTTTGGTTTGTTGTCAACCTAAAATTATTTCGATGAAAATAATAGAGTAGCCACTTCATTTTTGGGATCACCATCAATAAATACACAACCATTATTTGAAAATCATTTAACACTTATGTTTGAATGAGAAGGTCATAGGACTAAAATTGAATTGATTTCAAAGTGTGGTTTCTTATAAAGTTTGCATTATGATTAATCAGATATAGATTTTATCCACACTATGCTCCCCCAATTTTACATTGGTGTTGGTATGAATATGATAGATTATGTTTCTTGTAAACTTTGGTATTGTAGAATCATTTGAATGTAATTTTATCACTATTATAAAGTGAAAGATATCTAAAACTACACCTATCATTCAGGTACATTGCAGGTTTATTCTTCAAAGAGGTAGTAAGACTCCATGGATAGCCTTTGAGCATAGTATCTAACAAAGATAGTAAATTTGTCAGACAATTTTGGTGGACATTGTGGAGAAAGTTGGGCATAAAGCTATCATTCAGTTCTTCCTATCACCCTTAGACAAATGGCCAAACTGAGGTTGTGAATAGATCCTCGAAAAATTTGCTTAGATGCTTCACTAAGGACCATTGGCAAAATGGCAATTCTTCCATAGGCATAATATGCCTACTATGAATCCACTAACATGAACATAGGCATGAGTCCATTTGAGATTATATATGGTCAACATCTTAGAGGGGTTTGCAAGTACGAGATAAGAGGAATGCAAATGTAGAAGATGTGATAGAGGCAATGAAGGTGATTCATGAATAATCGAGGGATCACATGAAGTAGAACACATATGGTAGATCAAAAGTGGAGAGATTTTCAATTTGTAGTGGGAGACTAGTCACTATCCATCTAAACAAGGAAAGGTTTCCCAAAGGTAGTTATAGTGAGCCAATGATGAGAAATATAGGTTTGTGTAGAATATTGAAGAAATATGGAGCAAATGCATACAATGAACTACCACCTAATATAGTCCTTATCTCCTATATTTATCGTCTCAAACTTAACATTATTCAAGATCCCAATCAATGAAGAAGCTCAATAGGTTGAACTGCCTAAAAGAGGAGAAGATTGGATCAATGACATGCCACACAGAGAGGAGAAATGGGCAGAATGTATTATGGACACTAGGGAAGCCAAGAAGAGAAGACACAAGACCTATTTGGAACATTTGATCAATTAGAGAGGGCTCCTTGAGTCATAAGAAACCTAGGTGTTGGAAGAAGACATAAATAAGGAGTGGGAGACAAAATCCACTTGGGGAGTATGGTGCAAGAGCACCCAAGTATTGTAATAAGGACCTAAACCAATTAGGCTCCAATTAGAGAAGGGAGTATGTAATAAGGCCACATAGGATGTGTAGTCCAAGCATGTATTAAATATGAGATAATGTAAGCCAAATTTGACACTAAAATGTATTTAGGACCGATTAGGGAAATTTTCTAATCTAAGGTTCAATGGGGTCAAACCAATGAAATTAACCCTTGGCCATGTAAATAGAGTCAATTCATGTTTTATGAAGTAGATCTAATGTTTTAGTGTTCCTAGTTCAAGTTTTAGAACAAAAAATGCAAAAGTTGTCAAGTTGTCAAATGTTGTTAGTTGACAACATTTTACAATAAGTTGTATTTGGTTGCCAATGATTACCAAAATTTAAATTTGGGTTGGGAACCATTGGGAAACCATTCAAATATATCTATAATGGGTTTAGAATTTTTTTGTTGAGGAGTTGGCAATATTTTGGGTGCAATAAAAAATGTTTTTCCTATTTTTTTGTGTATCAGGTTATATAATTGCATGAAATTCAATTGGTAAGTTAGATAAACTTACAGGTCTTTTAAAGAGATTTAACTAACTTTCTAATGCACTTGGTTTGAGAGTCTAAAGTGATTTTTGAAGAATCTAGTAACTATTTTCCTACTACTTTCTTGAAACCTTCTCAAATACAGGGTTTGGAAGCAAATTGTGGAATTTGGGCTTGCAACCACATGTCAAAAATTCTAAAAACTAGGGGCTTGCAAGGTCCAAGTATTTATACTAGTATTCTAGAGTATTTTTAACCAACTTAAAAGGTCATTTTTTTGTAGTGAGCCCTAGGCATAACATCTATATGTGATATGTTAGAATTATGTGAACAATGGCTATTAGGAGATCAAATTGAGAAGTGGAAAGGGTTTGAACACCTTTGATAGATTGAGTGAGATGTGATCAAACTATTAGAAGTGATAGTTGGATTATTCCCAAGGAGGAATCCATTAGAATATTTTGTTATATGTAAGACAAGAAAATTAGGCCTTAAGCCTAATATGTAGCCTGTTGAAGCCATCCTGGTAAAATGGTATGATCCAAATTGAAACCTTGAAGTTTGATAGAAGGGCTAAAAGGGTTTTTGAACATGTGGTTTATTTTGCGAGATCATTAGTTGGTGAAAAGTGGCAGCTAGAGTACTTATTAGGGTGACCTAATTGGGGCTCTTAGACCTAATAGGATATCTAAAGGAAACCAAGTGTTTAGGGAACACCTAATATTTGAAACTACCATAATTTGGCCTAAAGAAAGTAACTCTAATGGTTAGAGTGTTGATGTAAATTTTTGGTGGGAAAACCCCTATCATGCTTGTCGATTTTCCTTATGGAATACAAGACAATATTAAGGTGAGACTTAGATATGTTGGATCCAAGGTCTTAAGAGGTTGTTGAAGAGTCTCATATCATGTTGAACAAATTTGCATGAAGGTGAGAGAAACTCCATTTGCTTGGTAGAAATTGTTAGAGTAATATTTTACTTTCTTACTAAAATCTTTTTGATTTAATTAGTTAAGCTATTACTCTTTAGTGCTTAAGCTTTCTCTTAGGTGCATTAATAATTAATTATTAATGTGCAACTTAGCTTTCTTAGGCTTTAGGGTTTTATTCACCTTTAATGTTGAATGCTTGTATTTTCTTTTTCATTATCTTGGAATATATTTTTGCTCTCGCACCGTTGAGATTTCCAAGCTGTGCTTTTTTCCTTCTCTAGTATCTCTCCAACAACAGGTTATTTGCGTGCAAATGTTCTTGTTGAACTGTGAAGTTGGTTTTCACAACTTCTACATGGTATTGCAGCTTCCCTACTATTGCATAGTTTGGAGATCTTGAAGCCACGATTCAAAGATAGAAATCCCAGCCTTTTCGAGTATTTTCTTCAATTTGGAGGAGGCCCTTTTTTGGTGCACTTTGGGAAAAAATAGACACTACCATCATGCTTAGAAGGCTTGGTATAGTTGAAATCCATAAAAAAATTGTGAATTTCAGCCATTGTAGCCTCTGAATTTTGTTAGCCTCCCAAGGGTCGTATGGACACAATTTTTTTTTTTTAAAAATTAAATCAATTTTTATTTTATTTTGGGCACTCTGCCCGATGGCCACTAGTTTGTCACCCCACCATTGGTGGAGTCCCACCCGCACCTGGCTTGCGACCTGCTGCAACTGGCATGCTACCAACGACTCGCCCCGTGCCCAACTGTTGTCAACGAGTCGCCATCCCATCATTACCACCGATGTAACACTGCTCGACAATTGCCACTGCTAGCACAACCCCACTCGATAGCCGCCGCCCATCAGACAAATAGCAAGGTGATGTCATTTCCTAGCAGGGTGATGTCAACATTCTGATTGTTGACATCATCATTCTAGTTGGCAATTTTTTTTAGGTTGATGACATCATTTTTTGATAGATTGACATAATTTTCTGATGTGCTGACGTTATTTTTTGGTGATCAAATTTTTTTTTGGTAGACGGCTAGTTATCAAATTTTTTCTCATGCTTGTAATTTTCCAAAGAGCTTATTCTTTGGAGGAGCAATTCATTTTCTGGCCATAACTTGAGCATACAGAGGTCTTTTTCTAATCCAAAAGAAGCATCAAAAAGCTGGTTCCAAGCCAAAGATGATGATGCAGGTTTCATTTTGTTATGAGGCTATTTGAGCTCCTATTTTTGGCATTGAAGTAGAGGCTTTAGTTTCCCCCCTTTCTACATCTAGCATCCAAGTTTTCTTCTCAATTTTTGTGCTTTTCTTAGTTGGTTCTTTGGTTTACAAGGGATAAATGTATACATTGTGGGAGGGTGCATTTTCATTTTTGTCATTTAATTTAGAAATGACCCCTTTACTTCCATCTTCTTCTCTCAATGGTGAACTCTTCTGTCACTTGCCTTACACCTCACAACTACCATACTTGGAAAGGACAAATGACCAGATTGCTTATGGAAAAGGGGTTATAGTTATGTCATGATGCAACTCAGCTAGTTTTACAGAGGCCTTATGAGGTTCTTATGTAGCGCAATAAGATGGATGAGGTAATGAGCTCATTGCAATGAATATTTTAGATGGGTTACTGTTTCACCTGGATGGTTTGACTACACCCAGGGCTATGTGGGACAAGTTTTTCACCTTATTTGGCACAATGAATTAGTTCATGGTCCTACAAATAGATGGAGAGTTCACCTCCTTGGTTCTTGAATCATTTACTAGCATTGAGGTCTTCTTGATGAAATTCAAGTCTCTTTGATCTATTTTATAGGTTGTTGGAAAGACAAAGTTGGATGATGAATGTATCTTTCCGATATTCTCAAAGCTTCGAGGTCCTTATTAGATTTTCACTTCTACGTTCTACTCCACTATAGAGACTCTAGGTGCACGACATGTTATGCCCTCTTTTGAGACATTCTATGATAGGTTAACTTGTGAGCAATCCAAGCTCACTCAGATGGATATTTAGGATATCTAAAACTTTCAATTTCATTAAAAAAAACCCTTATTAAATTAAATCTTAATTTCTAAATCAAGAAAACAATGGTTCTAATTAATTCATCCAGTCTCCATGGATACAGAAATTATTGACGAACAATTAATAAATTCACAATATTGAAAGCTAAAACTTTCATCACAGAGAATTCAGATCTACAAACCCCAGACACGAAGAAGGCAGGAAGGGATAATTGCATATTTAATGGATAATCAAAAAAACACAAGACCCTACCTGATCCTGATGCTATTAAACAATCTCCAGGAACTGTATGCGAATTCGCTCCTCTCAATAACCTTCCCCTCCAAGACTTTCTTCGTATCAGCCTTCTGAAATTTGCTTCCAAAAATTGTCTCCCCCCTCAAAAATTCCCGTCCAAATTCGTCTATCTCAAAAATGAACCCCCAAAGTTGTGATAAGCAATTTCTCCTCAATTCGGGGCACTAATTGTGCGTTTACCCGAGAAGACTCTTTGCACAACTCAGTTAACTCCAAATTAACTTTTATTATCTTTTCTAATTCTTTTGCATTCAACTTTCATGCACATAAGTTGAATGATTAAATAACTTTATTTAAAATTTCACTTGACTTCCATTCTTAATTAATTTATTACTTTAAATCTTATGTGCACTTTTAAGAAATTAAAATAACATTATTAATTTTTTATAATTTAATCTTTTAATTTAATTCTTATATTTAACTCATGTTTAGATCATGCGATCTAGAATTCTTAATAAATTAATATCTTTCAACTTTTTAATTTATTTTAGAACTTAATTGATAACATATTTAATTAATTTAAATAACAATAATATTTAGCATTTATTTAAAAATGAACTCCAAATATATTATTATTAAATTAAATTAATATTATCCTGTTCTAAATTTATCTTTGAACTTTAATCTCCAACTTTAATTCTTTTATTAAATTAATTAATTAATTAAATATAAAGATATCATAATAATTCTTTATTAAATTAAATCATTAATTAATCTTTTTTTTTTTTTTTGACTTAATTAATAGAAAATACACCAAGGACTCATAAAGCAATATACGAAAACCCATCATAGAAAAATACATACCAAATCAAACAAAAGGATTATAATCACGAAATTACATCATTTGATGCATTCGGAGGGCACTTAACTCAGATACTTGTCCTAATTATCAATTAGGACAATTGGCTAAAGGGTCTAGGATTTGGACTTAAGAGTTTATCTCCCCTCTCTTACCATTGAGACAGTGCGATAGGGTACGCTCATCCTGACAATTTAGGGAAGTCGATACCCGGTACCTGCAACCTGCATAAAATCCACGCATGTACAAACACAATATTCTAAGCTAAATAGGCAATGGCAGGAAGTGGTGCATCGTGTAGATCCTGACTAGCAGGTGACTACGACTCCCTTCCTTAACCATATCAGAAACACCATACATAAATAAAACAACACGCACACCATACACATGCAGTATGGGGTAAGTATCCATAAGAGGCACATGAAATAATAAGCCATCTAACTAATCATCATCGATAACTAAAACCATTGAATAATCATCATACATGCACGAAATATAGAGTACCAAGTAATCTCATCATATAATAAACTGAGTGTAAACATCCTCTGATAATCTCTAAAATAATAATACTACTCATCAAACATAAATTGGCCTAAAAGAG
The DNA here is from genome assembly GCA_028749045.1 of Cupressus sempervirens. NCBI lineage: Eukaryota > Viridiplantae > Streptophyta > Pinopsida > Cupressales > Cupressaceae > Cupressus > Cupressus sempervirens. The sequence goes on from CM053792.1 coordinate 294,235,492, forward strand.
TTTGGCAATCATATCATAAATTTAGCTCGAAAAATGTAAACTAGGGGCAGGCACTACATCCACCCCCCCTAGACTTAGGCTTACTCCTAGAAGCCTATAAACAAATAGGGATATAAATCTCGTAATCTAGATGCATCCTCCCATGTAGCTGAAGAGTCATCAGTAGGGTCCCATTGGACCCTTACCTGCTCTATGGTTCGACCCCTGAGGGTCAACTCCCGCTGCTCCAGAATACGTATTGGCTCCAAAGCCAGCTGCCCGTCCTCTACCTGTAATGCATTCCAATCAAGAATATGTACAACATCAGGGATATACTGTCTAAGTATTGAAACATGGAAAACATCGTGAATGCGAGCAAGGCTGGGCGGTAAAGCAAGATGATAGGCAACTGGACCAATCCTCTCAAGAATATCGAATGGTCCCACAAAGCGAGGTGCTAGCTTCGAGCCCTTTCCATAACGGATCGGACTCTTCCGCGGACACACTCTCAAGAAAACCTTCTCTCCCACAGCAAACTGCTTATCTGACCTATGTGCATCAGCATACTTCTTCTGCCTATCCTGTGCTGTTGTCAAGTGTTCTCGGATACGCACCACCTGTTGCTCCATGTCACGAAGCATCTCTGTGCCCAACAAGATGCGATCCTCAAGGCTATCCCAACTCAAAGGTGTATGACAAGGGCGTCCATATAAGGCTTGGAAAGGTGCCATGCCAATAGAACTGTGATACCCGTTGTTGTAAGCAAACTCCACTAGGTAGAGATAGTCCTCCCAATGAGTCTACCTATCCATCACGTACATCCTCAACATATCTTCGAGAACCTGATTCACTCTCTCCGTCTGCCCATCTGTCTCTGGGTGATATGCTGAACTGAAATTCAGCTGCACTCCAAGATCATGCTGTAGTGATGTCCAAAATGCAGAAGTGAAAACATGATCCCTATCAGAAATGATCTTTCGGGGAATACCATGTAGTCTCACAATGTCACGCATGAAGACATTAGCTACTGAAGCTGCAGTGTAGGAAGACCTGATTGGTGCAAAATGTGCCACCTTGGTCAACCGGTCAACGGTGACCATGATAGCATCATGACGACGAAGAGTCATAGGTAATCCTACTATGAAATCCATAGAGATGATGTCCCACTTCCATGAAGGAACGAGATTCGGTTGCAAAAGTCCTGCTGGATGCTGGTGTTCTGCCTTGACTCTCTGACACTCAAGACATCTAGCCACAAAATCAGCAATGTCGCGCTTCATCCCGGACCAATAGAATAAACGTTGCAAATCTGCATGCATCTTCTTGACACCTGGATGTGCCGAGTAAGGTGCACGATGGGCCTCTGATAGGATCAATATGCGAAGCTCATCTAGTAGCGGCACATAGATCCTTCCTGAAAGTCTCAAAAGGCCATCTGACTCTAGGACATAGCCTGAAAACTTACCCTCCAAGGGTCTCCCTGAATTGATTTCACTGCACACCTCTAGATACCATGAATCAGTGGGGAGCGCCTGAAGTATCTGACATCTCAAATCGACACTAAGAGTCATAGATGATAACACATGTTTCCTGCGACTCAAAGCATCAGCTACAACATTCTCCTTCCCCTGGATATACTTCACCTCAAAGTCATACTTGCACAAAAACTCCATCCAACGCCTTTGCCTAGCATTCAGATTAGGTTGCGTGAATATGTACTGAAGACTACGATGATCGCTATGTAGTTCAAATCTGTGTCCCAACAAGAAATGTCTCCATCTCACTAAGGCATGAACTACTGCTGCTAACTCAAGGTCATGTGTAGGATAATTCAACTCATGATCCTTGAGTTTGCGTGACTCATATGCAATCACTCGACCATTCTTCATTAGAACTGCTCCAATACCCTCAAGGGAAGCATCTGTACACACCATGAAATCACCTTCTGGATCAGGTACTGCTAAGATCGGTGCACTGGTCAGAAGCTCTTTGAGTTTTTGAAATGCTTCTACACATTTTTCTGTCCAAAGAAACTTCTTTCCTTTCCTTTGAAGGGAGGTAATAGGGTGTGCTATTCTGGAGAAGTTTTGAACAAATCTACGATAATACCCAGCTAGACCCATGAAACTACGAATCTCCGACACAGTAGTGGGTGCAGGCCAATCTACTATTGCCTGGATCTTCGCAGGGTCTACAGAGATACCTTCGCCTAAAATAACGTGTCCCAAATACTGTATCTCTGATTGAAAGAAATCACACTTTGCTGCATGGGCATAAAGTTGATTATCTCTCAAGCACTGCAAAACTAAACTCAAATGTTCCTCATGTTCCTTTTGGGACCTAGAATATATCAGAATATCATCGAGGAACACAAGAACAAATCTATCAAGATAGGAACGGAACACCCCATTCATTAAGCACATGAAAACTAATGGAGCGTTCGTCAGCCCAAAGGGTACCACTGTGAACTCATAATGCCCGTAGCGAGTTCGAAAGGCGGTCTTATGAATATCAGCCTCCTTGATGCGAAGTTGATGGTATCCTGACTTAAGATCAATCTTAGAGAACACTGTAGCCCCCTTGATTTGATCAAATAAATCATCAATCCTTGGTAAAGGATACCTGTTCTTTATTGTCACCTTATTCAGCTGTTTGTAATCAATGCAAAGGCGCAAAGAACCATCCTTCTTCTTCACGAAGAGCACTGGAGCTCCCCATGGTGATACAGTAGGTCGAATACTACCCTTGGCCAAAAGTTCCTCTAACTGCAAACGCAACTCACTTAGCTCTTGAGTGGTCATACGGTAAGGAGCTCTAGAGATAGGTTCTGCTCCTGGAGTGAGCTCAATGCTAAAATAAATGTCTCTCTTCGGAGGCATGCCTGGAATCTCACTCGGAAAGACATCAACATACTCCTGTAAAATAGGGTGATCTAGGGTCTTCCTCGTAGATTCTTCCTCATCTAGCTCATTTACCGTAACGGCAAATACCTGGCATCCCTTACGAAAGCTTCGCTTTAATTGCATAGCAGAGATCATTCGTAGGGATATAGGCCTCGGTATCCCCACAATCTCAACATCCTTCCCTTGGTCATCCTGACACACAATGGTCTTCTTCCTGCAGTCAATACTAGCCCTATGAGAGCCAAGCCAATCCATACCTAAGACCACATCGTAGGAGCCAAGAGGAATAACTCGAAAATTGACTGAAGTCACAAACCCTCCTATGCTAAGTCCACACTTATGAACTACAGAATCTGTGGAAACTTTAGCACCTGAGGCTAGTTCCACTTGCCAACCATAATCTTGCTTAACCGACTCCAGCTTACACTTATCAACTAGAGATGGAGAAATGAAAGAATCTGTAGCACCTGAATCAAATAATACAGAGAGAGGTGTACCTCGGATAGCTCCTGTAGTCTCAACTACTGTCCCCTGATGGTCTGCCTGACGGTGATCCACAGCAGCAAATACTCTATGAGATCCACCTGTATTTCCGACTGTAGGCTCAGATGCTGCTGGCCTGGGTCCTGAATACTGAGATACTCACTGTGGGCAGTATGCTGCAATATGACCAATCTGTCCACACGAATAACATCCCGTGCCTCTGCCAAATCCTCTCCCTATGGGTGGTGCATTTGACCGCTGGTGGCTACCCCTGCTAGCAAAAGTCTGGTTGCTCTGTGCAGGTCGAGATTGCTGATTCTGTCTATTACGTTGAGCATTGCGATTGATCCTAGAGTTGGATCCACCGCCACCACTCTGTGCCTGAGGGTAAAATCCCTTATGCTGCTGAGGCTGCTGCTGGGAATGCTGCTGAGAATACTGATTCCTCCTAGGGAAAGGAGGCTTCCTGATTCCACCGGAATTGTGGTTGCCCTTAGATCCTGCTATAGTAGGCGCTCCCACAAATCCCCCTTGCCCAAAGTTGACACTCTGCTCTACCAGGATAGCTCGATGTACCGCATCCTTGAGGGTCTTAGGCTCAAATACCTTAACACCCCCAATAAAACAGTTGTTCAAGCCTCGGATGAAATGCTGTGCCAACTGTGTTGGGTTGTCACTGAATCCCGAAAAAGGCATGAGCTCATAGAACTTGCAATCATACTCTACAACGGTCATAGTGAACTGTCTCAGGTTATGGAACTCATCTGCTCTATGTTGCTTCCATTCCTCTGGTAGGAATCGCTCATGAAAACTCTCCAAGAAAATCTCCCAAGAGACACTACCCATGTCAATGCCCAACTTCTTCTCCTCAATAGTCCACCAGGTGGCCCCAAATAACTCTAGATTGGTAATGGCAAACCTCGCTTTGACATTACTGTCAAAGTCCTGCATAGCAAAAATCCTGTCAAGGGCAATAAGCCACTGCTCCGCTACATACCCAGAACCTTGCCCATTAAAGGGCTTGATCTTGGACCTCTGAAGATCCTTCATCTGAGAAGATACTATGAATCTATGTCGATCCTTCTGAGGACTCCTAGATCTGCGTCTATGCTCATGTCCAACCTGGTGTGCTCTATCCTGCTCAAGAATAGGAGGTAAGCAATCAATAAGGGTTCGCATCATTTGCCTCAGATCAACCTCCTCAGAGTCGGCATGTCCCTCTTCGTGGTTCTCTTCCTGATGCTCACTGACATGCTCTTCCCTATTCTCTTCCTGAATGGGGCTCTCATGGATAGACTCATGAACACTAACATCTCTGCCTCGTCCACGGCCTCTGCCACGGCCAAGGCTACGGCCCCTAACGGAAGATCTCGTCCCAGATACCATCCTACAATAATATCCAAGACACAAGATGCTAAAATAACCATGAAACATACTACTAAAATACATAGATAAAAGACACATGTTTTGCAAACAAGATATTTTCAGTTTTCAGTTTACCTATAATTTCAGTTTAAGTATAATTTCAGTTTTGAAGTTTTGAGTGTTGAAGTATGAATAAAATAGGTAACTAATAGTTTATTTACTGTTTCAGTTCAACTAGCTTCAAGTTTTAGTTTAAGGTTTGCATTTTTATTCAACTAGTTAACACTAGTGGCATTCCAATATACCCAGAGCTCCCAATGTAGAAACTTAGGCTCTGATACCAGATGTAACACCCCGCCAAGGGATCCAAAAGAATTAACCTAAAGTTTCACTAAGTTTGCTAAACATTTTTTTTTTTTAAAGTAAGAAAGTATGACATACACATCAAACAAATAGTAGCGGAAGCAATAACATGAAATCATCGACAACCATACATTGCAAGTTACATTTCTTAAAGATCCCAAGACGTTGAGTCACGTTTAAATTTAATTAAATCTAAGTCTAACAACTATCACATACATATGAAGGAATAATCAGAAAGTCCCATGTCCATAATATACATTTGTTCCGAATGCTCCTTGGCAAATTAATTCGGAATGCTCAATCATCCACTGTACATATCACAGGGTATGAAAGGCTTAAAAGAATATACATATGTAAAGGTCAAGATACAATGTCCTCAAATCCATGATACAAAGTACAGTAAAAAAATATATGAAACTATTCACCATACATGATACATCCATACATCCATAATGATAAAACATCTATCATAAAATCTAACCATCCATCATAATAATCCAAGAACATAGTGAAGGTAAATGCCAATCATGAAAACTCTAGCCACGGTGACCACGGAACGGATCTCAATGATAAGAGTAAAAGCACTACCACCCGACCGCGTGGAACCTAAATGGTCCACTCCCACCGCGCTGAGGAGATAGTCTCAAGTCCCAAATAAGATAACAAAACCTATAATCATAAATACTCTCTAAGTCCAGGAAATCCTATAAGTATGCTAACTCAAGGGTTCCTAAAAAGATCGACATCTATATCCCAGAGGTACCACAAGACACGTAGGGAACCTAATATGCAAGCGGGAAAGTGTCATCGCAAAAGTCATGTAGAAGTTACCCGAGCAATCCCTTAGGAATCCCGGGTCCCTACTGATCTTGCGGCCACTAGTATCCTCTCGTACTGACGAGGCATACTATGGAATGCAAGGTCGTAACCAAGCGTTCTCTCTACCCCATCCTAGTCTGTACTAGCACTCATGGCATGGGAGAGAACATACAATTATCTTATTAGGTTCATTTTCTCTCATTTAGTGTAAATGTTTTCACTTATTAACAACGACTTACAATGGGTTTCTCAAGGCAGCCTCTTAGGGCTCCGACCCCCATTGCAAGCCACTTCCTGACTCTACACATAGATAACCTACCCTAGCTCATGAACTCGTAAATCAAAGAATCATAATAAAACCATCTCAGTCCTATACGAGCAACTGAAAAACATCATAAAAAAGATAATCCACAAATTATATCAGTTCTTCATGAGCAACAGATAACATCAAATAGTAATCATGTAATCACGACAGTCCTCTATCAGCAACTGAAGGCATCAATGATAAGTCACAAAATCCAATGGTTCTCTAATGAGCAACCAGAAAGTAATACAAGTATAACTGATCAAGACTCAGAAATGGTTATCAAATATAACTGATCGAGACTCAAAAATGGTTAAGTTAGGTATTCTCAATTACATACACCTCAGCTTCACACAAGGAAACTGGAAAGCAATAACAAACAGTAAACACAATCATGTCATAGAGCACTTCATCACATTACCATGGTCAGGTTAAGAAAGATCGAGACCAAATCATCATGACATCACATTCACAACCCCGAGCCTCTGGTAACAACCTGAACTGGTCAACGCTAAACCAACCCCAAAAAAATTCAAAGTACAAAGACAACATCAAAGTCTCAGAGATTGGATCTGAAAGTATATTATTTAAGTTAAGGTAAGGTTTATGTTTTAGTTTAATGTCGAATTCAAGTAACAAAGTTTTCACAACTACCCTTTTACGAATAACTCATTTCTATAATAACTTTCATTAAATCAATATCCAAATCTATAATTTAGTCAAATAAAATTCATTATTAATTAACTTAGTTAAACTAATTTTAATTAAATTAATCAATATTCATTTGATCTAATTACTTATTTTAATCTAACTAATAATTGTTAATTTATTAATATTTAAGCAAAATTATTAATAAATTAAAATTTACAACTATATCTATGCATTTAATATTTATTTATTAAAATGTTAAAAAAGTTTAATCTATTATAAAATTGAATATATTATAATTTTATTATTTAAAAATTTTAAATAAATAAAATTTGTTTTAATAATTTTAAAAATTATAAACAAAAAAATTTAAAAAAAATGAAAACCAAGTTTTATCTTTTATTTCTTAACACACACGTTTATAGCCCGTCGGCTTTGGCCGCAGGCCTGCGGTCGCAGGGCCTGCGGCGGCAGGTACTCTGTACCTGCCGTCGCAGTACCTGCAATGCAGGTACTGTCGGCCTCCGACAGTGGGGGGTGGGTACGGGATGATTCCCTCCCCCCCCACTATAATATAATTATAATTTTTTATAAATATATATTTTTTAAATTTCAAATATAATAAAATAAATCCAATTTTATTTTTAAAAAAATAGTTTTTGTTTAATTTTCAATAAAACAATTTTTTTTTTTTTAAAGGATATATATATATATATATATATATATATATATATATATATATATATATTTATATCTAAAACTTTCAATTTCATTAAAACAAAACCCTTATTAAATTAAATCTTAATTTTTAAATCAAGAAAACAATGGTTCTAATTAATTCTTCCAGTCTCCATGGATACAGAAATTATTGACGAACAATTAATAAATTCACAATATTGAAAGCTTAAAACTTTCATCACAGAGAATTCAGATCTACAAACCCCAGACACGAAGAAGGCAGGAAGGGATAATTGCATATTTAATGGATAATCAAAAAAACACAAGACCCTACCTGATCCTGATGCTATTATACAATCTCCAGGAACTGTATGCGAATTCGCTCCTCTCAATAACCTTCCCCTCCAAGACTTTCTTCATATCAGCTTTCCGAAATTTGCTTCCAAAAATTGTCTCCCCCCCAAAAATTCCCGTCCAAATTCGTCTATCTCAAAAATGAACCCCCAAAGTTGTGATAAGCAATTTCTCCTCAATTCGGGGCACTAATTGTGCGTTTACCCGAGAAGACTCTTTGCACAACTCAGTTAACTCCAAATTAACTTTTATTATCTTTTCTAATTCTTTTGCATTCAACTTTCATGCACATAAGTTGAATGATTAAATAACTTTATTTAAAATTTCACTTGACTTCCATTCTTAATTAATTTATTACTTTAAATCTTATGTGCACTTTTAAGAAATTAAAATAACATTATTATTTTTTTATAATTTAATCTTTTAATTTAATTCTTATATTTAACTCATGTTTAGATCATGCGATCTAGAATTCTTAATAAATTAATATCTTTCAACTTTTTAATTTATTTTAGAACTTAATTGATAACATATTTAATTAATTTAAATAACAATAATATTTAGCATTTATTTAAAAATGAACTCCAAATATATTATTATTAAATTAAATTAATATTATCCTGTTCTAAATTTATCTTTGAACTTTAATCTCCAACTTTAATTCTTTTATTAAATTAATTAATTAATTAAATATAAAGATATCATAATAATTCTTTATTAAATTAAATCATTAATTAATCTTTTTTTTTTTTTTGACTTAATTAATAGAAAATACACCAAGGACTCATAAAGCAATATACGAAAACCCATCATAGAAAAATACATACCAAATCAAACAAAAGGGTTATAATCACGAAATTGCATCATTTGATGCATTCGGAGGGCACTTAACTCAGATACTTGTCCTAATTATCAATTAGGACAATTGGCTAAAGGGTCTAGGATTTGGACTTAAGAGTTTATCTCCCCTCTCTTACCATTGAGACAGTGCGATAGGGTATGCTCATCTTGACAATTCAGGGAAGTCGATACCCGGTACCTGCAACCTGCATAAAATCCACGCATGTACAAACATAATATTCTAAGCTAAACAGGCAATGGCAGGAAGTGGTGCATCGTGTAGATCCTGACTAGCAGGTGACTACGACTCCCTTCCTTAACCATATCAGAAACACCATACATAAATAAAACAACACGCACACCATACACATGTAGTATGGGGTAAGTATCCATAAGAGGCACATGAAATAATAAGCCATCTAACTAATCATCATCGATAACTAAAACTATTGAATAATCATCATACATGCACGAAATATAGAGTACCAAGTAATCTCATCATATAATAAACTGAGTGTAAACATCCTCTGATAATCTCTAAAATAATAATACTACTCATCAAACATAAATTGGCCTAAAAGAGTTTGGCAATCATATCATAAATGTAGCTCGAAAAATGTAAACTAGGGGCAGGCACTACAAAACCCTGGTAGCAATCAATAAAACTTGGATATTTGGAGTTGTATGATGAGTTAAGATCTCATTCCAAATGAATTTGAGAGGTGATTCACTAGGATATCCAAATATGTTATAAATCCATACCTATGTGTTAGTGGTCATTCGTACAACTTGTTACAACATCAGATTTGATAGAAAACTTGGTATTTTTATTGATTGAAAACAAAATTACACATTCTATGCCTACCACCTACCTAAATGGGCTATGTAGGCCTTCCAAATGGTTATAAAAATAATTTGAACCAAATATGGGCATTGGGATTTCAAATTACAACTTTTGCAAAAGGTTGCTAAAAGTTGCTTGACAACTTTTTAACAACTTTGCAATTTTAGTGCAACTTTTGCCTGTAACACCTAAAGTTGGTTTTAACCAATTCAACATGGATAATAACATGTAAAAAAATGAAAAATTAATATATCCTAAGATCCTAGGCTATTTGAAATGTTTGACCATAGTTGACCAAGGGCTTATAGGGCACCAATTTTGGAACTAGGTCTCACAAATGGGTCACTATGAATAGCCAACATTCCTAATCAATCCTAAGGATTCAAAAGACTTCAAAAGAGTCTTAACATTGAATTTTTATAGTATTTATTGGGTGCCCCTACACCATACTCCCCATGAACTTCAAAAGAGTCTTAACATTGAATTTTTATAGTATTTATTGGGGTGCCCCTACACCATACTCCCCATGAACTTTAGAGCTCAAGTTCCCACTTGAGTCAAGTTGATCAATAATAGTGCCATATAGAAGAATCTATTCTTTAGTCAACTAGGTAGCATCAATATTAGGTAAACCTTTCCATTTAAAAAGGTATTGTATATATGTTTTAGTATTGGTCTTCCTAAGGACTTTAGATTCTAGTAATTTCTCCAATTGCACTAGTTTGCTAGGAGGGAGATTTGTAACAAAATCTGAAGTATCAACATGATTTGAACTTGTGGAGGTACCTACAAAATAAAAACTTGCATCACCTTTGTAGAGAGTTAGGTCAATAACATTAAAGATTGGGGAAATAGACAATGTAGAGGGCAAGGATATTTCATAAGCATTTTCTCCCATTTTGTGCAACACTGTGCATGGGCCAACCTTCTTCATGTGTAGCTTGGAATATATACCCTTTGGTAATCTTTCCTTCCTAAGATATGCCCAAACTCTCTCCAATCTAGTGAAATTCTCTTCTCCTTTTATCTGCATGTTCTTTACACTTTTGGGTTGTTTGCTGTGGTTTAGTTTTTACCTCTTCTTGTACTTGGTTGATGATTTTTTCTAAGTCTTCTCCCTGAGTACTAACTTTAAATTCTGATGGTAGGTTTATTAGATCTAATGGACCTCTAGGATGTAGACCATTGACTATTTGTAATGGTGTCTTGCTAGTAGACCTATTCAAGGAATCATTATAAGAAAATTTTGCTTGAGGGAGTATAACATCCCAACTTTGATTATATTTTCTTTTAGGCACCTAAGAAGATTCCCAAGTGACCTATTCACCACTTTTGATTGGTCATCAGTTTGAGGGTGATAAGTAGAGTTGTATGTCAAATTTGTGCCCAATTTCTTGAGAAGTGTATGCCAAAAATGTCCTTGAAACTTCACATCCCTATTTGAAACAATTATTTTTTGTAAGCCATGAATTCTTAAAATTTCTTTAAAGAAAATATGAGCAATGTGTGAGGCATAATTTGTACTCTTGCATGGCACAAAATACACCATTTTATTGAACCTATCTACAATAAAAAATACACAGTCAAAACCTTGTTTGCTTCTAGGTAGTCACATTACAAAATCCATTGAAATGAACTCCCAAGGCCTAGTAGGTATTGGAAAAGGTTGGTACAACCCTTGATTTGTGGATACACCCTTAGCTTGCTGAAATATAGTGCAACCTTCCACAAATTTCTTGTTGTCATTAGACATTTTAGCCCAATAGAAAATCCTCTTGATCTATTTAGATGTTTTATCAATGCTAAAGTGGCCTCCCATGCCACCACAATGCTTCTCCTTAATGATGTCCAGTCTCATAGAACACCTTGGTATGAAAAGTTGAGAACCTTTGAATAAAAAATATCATTTTGAATAACGTATTCAAATAAATTAGTGTGATATTTTCCAATTAATTCAAAACAAACCTTAAATGCTTCTCAAAATTTGGATCTCCTACATAGACATGTTTGATTGCATTAATCCCAATGCTTTGTATTTGGACTTCTTCAATTAGGACAATCCTTCTACTGAGGGCATCAACCACTTTATTTTCTTACCCTTTCTTGTGCTTAAATGTGAAGGTGTATTCCTACAACTACTCCATCTATTTGATATGTTTGATACTTAACTTTTCCTGAGAATTCAAAAAACTTAAAGCATGGTCATTAGTGTAAACAAAAAAATCCTTTGGCAAAAGGTAACATCTCCACTTTTTAAGAGCTTGTACTATTGTATAAAATTCAAGGTCATAAGTTGAGTATCTTTTCTTAGCATCATTTAATTTTTAGAGAAGAAAGCAATAGGTTTTCCCTCTTGACTTATGATAACACCAAGGGGTAGTTACTAGCATTTGTTTCAATAGTGAATACTTTCCTAAAATCAGGCAATGTCAAGATGGGATATTGCGCCACTCTATTCTTCAAGTATTCAAAAGCATTGTTTGCCTCAATTGTCCACAAGAATTTATTTTTCTTACCTCCTTTGATTGTATCAAGCATAGGAGTGCATATATGATTGAAGCTCTTTATTGAATTTCCTATAAAATATGGCCAAACCATGAAAATGCTTTCCATCACCTTGGTTTTTAGGAGGTGGTCAATTGATGATTGCTTCCACTTTCTTGGATCCATCTTTAAAGTTCCTTGAGATATAAAAAATCCCAAAAAGGTGAGTTCCCTTTGCATGAATGTGCAATTCTCCAAATTAATGATTAGCTTGTGCTCATGAAGTCTTCTCATGACCTACTCCAAATGGTTTAGATGTTCTTCCCTGCTGCTACTAAAGATGAGAATATCAAGATACAAAACAATAAATTTGCTAATAAAGTTAATAAAATTTCATTCAAAGTCTCATGAATGTACTTGGAGTGTTTCTTAGGCTAAATGGCATTACATTCCATTCAAATAGTCCTTCTATTGTTTTAAAAGTTGTCTTCTTGATGCAGGAGCATTTAGTGGTGTAAGGGCAATCGTGTATCACCCAAAATTTTTCTTAGTGTTAGTTTCTATTTAATGTGTTTCTATTTCTAGATACCCATTTTGGTCAAATAGATATTCCAAGTTCCATAGTTCCACTATTGGTTTTCTGGGTTAGTGTTTTTAACACCTTGAGACATGTGCCAATGTAGAAAATAGGTTATTTTGTAATTGAGCCATAATTATGATGAGTTAGAGGGTGTAATTTGGAGGGATGATTTTACTTGTAATTTAAAGCACTCCAGAAAAAGAATTAGGTCAAAAGGCTTTACATTTTGAAAGTTATTATAGTTTTAAGTTACTTGGAGACCCCCTACAAGAGCTTCAAAGTCAAATTTGAGGCACTAAACGGCCTTGTACGGACCCAAAAAATGGGGGAGAAGTAAATCTCATCCATAGGGCTATAGAGTGCTTAGAGAGCTTTTCAAAAATCTAAATAGTTTGTCAATTAGAGTCCTGGATCAAAAGTTATGCCTTTCGAAAGTTGGACTATCATTTCTGGATTCTTCTAATTTTGCACCGACTTTTGACATGTTTTCTATAAACTTCTGTTTTGGCGATGGATGCCAAATGGCACATTATAAAATTTATTCCTAACCCTAAACCTAATTTAGGTTACTTAAGGTCATTTCTGGCATTGTAAACACAATTTTTCAATGGAGTTTGGGAGAAGGTACTGTGAAGAGTGTTTTTCTCCAGAATTAGACAACATTGTAAGCCCATAGGGCACGTCATTGAGTCTATTTTTATTGTACTGAATGTAATAGCATACCAATTCTAATAATAATATTTCCCTTTTCCTATTGTGTTCATTTTATCTTGGGTTGTACCCTCATCACTTCCACTCATCTCTAGGCCTAATCCTAATTTGGTGATATCCTAATTTCAAGTCTATTTTGGAAAAATAACAAGCATTTCCAAGTTGATCAAGTACATCTTCAATCCTTGGCATAGGGAACCTATACCTAATAGTTATCTTGTTTATGGCTCTACTATTAGTGCATAACCTTCAAGTTCCATCCTTTTTAGGTTCTAGAACAAAGGGTACTGCACAAAGGCTTAGACTTTTCTAAATTAGACCTTTGGAAAGAATTTCCTTGATTTGTTTTGCAATCTCTGCATTCTAGTTTGGAGTCATTTTGTAGGGTGCCTTATTTGGCAATGAGGATCTAGGTATTAGATCAATTTGATGTATGATATCTCTGAGGGGAGAGATGGAAGAGGGCATGTCACTTGCCATTAAATCATTGTATTTCTCTAGTAGTCTTAAGACTTCTACTGGTATAGGTGATTTCTTATGAGGTTTTTGACCATCCTTAGGCTTCATAATCGATGTGAAACCTCCCTTTGCTGATTCATCTATGGTTTTTATCATTTCTTTATCCCTTATTACAATCCTTGTGGTTTCCTTTTCTTTTTCTAATTTTTGATAAGGTAATGGTTTCATGGTGAAGGTTCTTCCATCTATGATGATGGTGTATGTGTTTTTCTTACCACTATAGGTGACAACCACATCATACTACCATGATCTCCCTAGAAGGAGATGAAAGCATCCATTTCAACAATATCACACAAGAAAATGTCTTTGAAATCCCCAAGAGAAAACTTTGTTGTAGTTTGTTCAATAACTAAGGTTTGTTACCCTTTAGTAAGCCATGATACATTATAAGGTAAAGGATGTGGTGTTTTCTTTAATGCTAATTTCTGCACCGTCTCTTTAGAAATCAAATTCTTTGTAGAACCAAAATATATAAGAAAATTACATACCTTTTCTTGACACTTTATCCTTATTTTGAACAAGTTCTTCCTTTGGGGTGGCTCCTAAGTATGTGGAACCTACAGGAAAGTCTACCTCATCACTAGGACTGTTCCTTCTTCAACCTTGAGTTCTGAATAGTCTTCCTAGCCCAATTGTGCTCTCCTTTCACCTTGGTTATTGTTATTTATTTTCTTAGGGCATCTACATGCATGATCTCCCAACTGGTTGCAGTTATAGAATTTTATAGGGCCATTGCCTCTGCTACCTCTACCTCTATTAAAGGTCTTGCCTCCTCTATAGTTCCCTCTGAATTTGACTCATTATAATATTTGTCTTTTGGATTCTAATCAGTAACCTTGTTGTTTCTATACTGCTCCTTGTTCCATGAATTATTCTTGCCTTTGAAGGATTTATTGTCATTTACCTTGCTTTTTTTCTAATCTTGTTTTCTCTTCCATTTTCCTCCACTTTTATTGCCAACTGGCAGCACTTGTTTACCAAAGTAGGAGTATGTAAACTCAACTCTTCTTGAATGGGTAATGTGAAGCCATTCATATATCTAGCAAGTTTCTCCCTCTTCATCTTCTACTACATTTGTCTTCATGCAAAGTTTTAAGAATTCTTCATTATAAGAACTTACATCTAAGTCCTTCTACTTCAAGCTTTGCTTCCTTCTATGGAGTTGAACCTGATAGTCATCAGGTACATAAGTCTCTTTGATTAATGCCACCATTCTATCCTATGATGAGATCACATATCTTCCTTTCTTCACCCTCTCAGTCTGGATGAAGTTCCACCAAATTAGAGCTACTCCCTTCAACTTGGATTTAGCTATTTTCATCTTCTAACTCTCTAGAATGTCTTCATAGTCAAAGTAACTAGTTAGGGCTTCAATCCAATCCATATGTCAACATTCATTTTTCCATTAAAAGTTGGAAATTTCAACTTCCTCTCCATGGATTTGAGAACATTCAAGAGTGGTCTCTATTTAGCATGTACTTCACCTTCTTCTTCAAAGTCATTAGCCTTAGCATCCTAATCTTCATCATCAAATTATGCCCCTTCTTTCTTGTCTACACTGCCTTCCAGTCCTCTCAACCTCTTTGTAAGAGCAGAATTGGTCACTCATTTCTCTCTCACAAATTTTACTAATTCAACATTTGTCACCCTTGTAGGGATCTCTTCATCTTCCTCAGTAAGAGCCACACTTTGATACTGCTTGATGCCATGGAACCAATAGTGGGTTAAAACAAGGTTCCTAGAATCCTCTTCACTAAAGGTATGATGCAAAAAATGTCCTTACACAACCAATACACCCTAAACACCTATCACAAGTTTTCAACAAGAAGGTTATGGTTATCTCAACCTAAAACCTCTCCTAGGAAAAACCCAATCACAAGGAAAATGGTGCAAGAGCACCCACTCCACCATCATAAAATCAAGGAGTTCACTAAGGTCATTAGGACCTCTAACCATGCTTAGGAATAATATATTTCATACTAGATCTTATTATAAGACCATAGTTGCAAGATTGGCATTTTATACACCCTTGTCTAACTATTGATCATTTTTTATTCTAGTCCCTAGGCATAGGTATTTTCATGTTTTTCATATTTATATCCATTAATGATCTTAAAATTAGGCCTAGGACAAAATTTGGTTCATAAATATGCATTATTGCAAAAATTGTCAAAAGTGCTAAAAAATTTGCTACGCAACTTTGAGCAACTTTTCAAAAACTTGTTTAAAACTTGTAAAACCTTCCTCCAAATGGCTAGTTGGTTTAAACCAACCACATAACCATTGGAGCACCCTATAAATAGCCCTTATAGGTAGGTGATAGGGAGATGTACTTGTTTTCGTAAAGGAATTAATAAAATAAACTATTTTTCCTATAATTTTATGAGTTTTAGAGTGTTGTACAGACTTTTACGAATGTATGAATGTGTGTTAATGACTCCATAAGGTAGAGGGTTGAATTAGATTTCATATTCAAGTGGTCTCATGCTTTGATCCTTTATAGTTTGTAAGTTATTCATGTTTTGCTGAAAGGTGTCTAGAAATTAGCATTTATCAAGGGTTTCACCTAGGGCCTTGTTGTTTTGGCACTTTCCACCATGGGATTTTGATGCCTCTTGGTGGAATCAAATATTTTTCAATGTACTTTCATATTTTTCAGGTTTCAAAAATGGAGAAGTAGTGTTTTGGGTTTGTCACCATACCCTATGTTTATGGCACCATACATACAACATACAGCAATTTGCAACAATCATCATAACTTTAGTTTGGAAGTGATACAAAGATTTAAACTTTGGAATTAGACCATTTTTGCATGCACCAACATGTTCCAACAACCACTTGGTGATTTGACACATGGGAAGAGGCACTTATAGTGCAGCAACAACCTAATTAGGCATATTAGCACAACTAAAATGTGGTTACAATAGGGGTTTTTATTAAAACTTAGTTTGTGTAGTTTGGATATGTTTTGTATGTCCATAAAGGGTGTCTAAATATCAATCTAAAATTGGTCTTCATGTGGAATTATTCCTTGTTATGTCTAGTTTTTAGTTTGAAGGGCTACTAGCCAATGTATGGCAATATGCTAAATTATCATGTTTGGGCTGTTTGGAACCAAATGAATCATTGAATTTTCTATCATTAGAACTAAATAGGTCAAAGAAGTATTCATTTTCCATGGTCTTTGCATTCATTTGATTGAAGTTGGATGTTTGTTTACTAATAGGCATTTTGGGGAATCCTTGCATATTGGTGTTGTGGACTTTGGCAAACCTAATGATTAGGTTCTTTGCCTCTTTGGGGTTGTGATAATCTATTTGAGTCTAGTTTTTGATACTTGTGATAAGTGTCTAAGTGTTGGACCCTCTGTTTGGGGTATTGAAGGATTCTAACCTTAGCCAATTGCCTAGTTTCCTGCCCGTTGAAAGCTTCCATTGTACACTGTTGCATCAAGTGGTATCAGAGCCATGTCTGAACCTAACAATGGAGAGATCCCTAAAAGGGTTACAAATAGTGAGTTATCAAAGGTGGTGAGAGAATAGAAGGCTGAAAATAAGGCCTTGACTCAAAGGCTTCAAGAGCTTGAGAAAAAGCTTGAAGAAAAAGATAAAGAAGAGTCAAAAACAGAGGAAGGGAGTGAAGAAGAGGAGGATGATGCTGCTCAAAAATTCCCTACAGATCAAAGACCTTTCATAGAAATTTCAAAAAATTCTATGGGAAGGAAGACCATGGAGGAGAAGATAGATTTGCCAATTTTCAATGGCAAGATGAATGTTGATTTAGCCTTGGATTGGATAGAGGCATTAACCACATTCTTTGAATGTGAAGACATCCCTAAGAAGTAAAGGGTAAAGATTGCAAGATCCAAGTTGAAGGGAGCAGCCCTAACTTGGTGGAACTTCATCCAAATAGAGAGGGTGAAGAATGGAAAGAGCATGATAAGTTCTTGGAATAGAATGATAGAATTGATCAAGGAAACATATGTACTAGAGTAATATGGGGTACAACTTCATAGGAAGAAGTAAAGTCTAAAACAAAGGACATGGATGTGACCTCATACGCCAAGGAGTTCTTGAAACTATGTATGAAGACCAATAATACTAAAGATGAAGAAGAGAAGTTAGCAAGGTATATGAATGGGCTGAAAATATCCATCCAAGAAGAATTGAGTCTACACTGCCCTCCCATAGTTAGCAAGTGCTATCAAATGGCACTCAAGGTAGAAGAAAAGTGGAAGAGGAAGCAAGACTCTAGAAAAGGAAAGAACAATGATAGTGGGAGGAGTTATAGAGGCAAAAACAACTTTTGGAACAAGGGACAAAGTAGCAATAACAACAACAAGAACCATGATCAAGGAGATAAGGAGAATAGTGACTCCAATTCAAGAGGAAACTATAGAGTAAGAAGACTTTTCAATAGAGGAAGGACAAACTCGAGAAGAGGTAATGGGAAATTGAGATGTTATTATTGCAATCAACTTGGACATCATGTAGGAAGATGCCCTGAGAAGAGGAACAATGACCATAGTGAGAGAAGAGCGCAACTTGTACAAGAGGATAAGCAAGAAGACAATAATGTAGCTAGAGAATTGGAACCAGAAGAAGGAGCATGTCTAATGATGAGGCAAGTCTTCTTTCAAGTGCCACAAAGCCAAGAACCTCCACAAAGGAAGAATCTCTTCAGGAAAAAGATCAAATGCCATGGAAAAGTATGTAGTCTCCTTATTGATTTAGGTTCAACTAAAAATCTTGTGTCTTTTGAAATGGTTCAAAAATTAAAGTTTCCTAAGTAGCTGCACCCTTACCCATATCATGTTTCATGGTTAACAAAATGCCAACAAAGTCTAGTTATAGAGCAAGCTTGGGTAGAATTCTCTATTTCTAATTTCAAGGATAAAGTACTTTAGAATGTTGTTGAGATGGATGCAGCTCATATTCTTCTAGGTAGGCCTTGGCAATTTGATGTTGATGTCACCCACCATTGTAGGAAGAATTCCTACTCCATTACTAAAGATGGGAAAACCTATACCATGAAGCCCTTATCGGATAGCAAGGCTGAAAAAGAACCCACTGTAATTATCATAAGGGAAAAGGAGATGTTAAAAACTTTGAAAGAACCTGATAATGAACCATTTGTCTTGATTCCAAAGCCCCAGGATAACACCAAAATTGACTAAAAGGAGCCCATACCAAATGAAGTGCAAAAATTGTTGCAAAAATACAAAGATGTCACCGCTACTGATCTACCCACTAGCCTCCCTCCCATTAGGGACATAAGCCATCAAATAGACCTCATACTAGGTTAATCCCTGCCTAACAAAGCACCATATAAGATGACATCATTGCAACATGCATAAATTGCAAAATAGGTCACTCAATTATTGGAAAGAGGACTCATTCAAAAGAGTCTTAGTCCTTGTGCAATACCTACAGTTTTGGCCCCTAAAAAGGATGGAAAATGTAGATTATGTACTGATAGCAGGGCTCTAAACAAAATCACAATAAGGTGCAGGTTTCCCATGCCAAGAATTGAAGACTTGTTGGATCAACTAGGAAGTGCTTGTTACTTCACTAAGATAGACTTAAATTCTAGCTACCACCAAATTAAGATCAAGCCTGAAGATGAATGGAAAACAACATTCAAGACTACTAAAGGTTTGTTTGAATGGTTAGTAATGCCTTTCAATTTGAGCAATGCTCCTAGCACTTTTATGAGGCTTATGAATGAAATATTCATAGATTTTATTGGAAAATTTGTTGTTATTTACCTTGATAACATACTAATATTCAGTCATAGCAAGGAGGAACATCTTGATCATAGACTCCATCAACACAAGTTGGTGATCAACTTGGAAAAGTGCATGTTTATGAAAAAGAAACTTGTATTCCTAGGCTTTGTCATTTCACAAGGTATCCTTAAGATGGACCCTAAGAAGGTAAATGCAATAATTAACTAGCCTCCACCTAAGAGCTAGAGTGATGTAAGAAGCTTCCATGGACTTGCAACATTTTATAGGAAGTTCATAAAAAATTTCAATCATGTGTGTGCACCAATGCTTGAAACAATCAAAGGTGGGAAGAAGACTAAGTTTGCATGGAAAAAAGAAGCAAATGATTCATTCTAGCACCTAAAGAATAGAGTCTCTGAATATCCTATCATGGTTCTCCTTGATTTCAGCAAGGTTTTCATAGTGGAAATAGATGTAAGTAATGTGGCCATAGGAGCAGCCCTAAGCAAAGAAGGCAAGCTAGTTGCTTTCTTTTTAGAGACATTGAATGAAGCCAAGAGAAAGTATTCCACATATGACCTAGAGCTTTATGCCATGGTCCAAGCCCTCAAGAAATGGAGGCACTACTTGATTCAAAAGGAGTTTTTAGTCTACATTGATAATCATGCACTAAGTTTCTTGAATTCACAAGAAAAACTTTCAGTCATGCATCTCACATGGGTAGAGAAATTATAGGCCTATACCTTCAATAGTCAACATAAAAGGGTGTAGCAAACAAATGTTCTGATGCTCTTAGTAGGAGGATTGGTCTAGTTGAAGAGGTGCAGCTACAAAGTGTGGGAATTGAGTCCCTTAAGCACCTATACCCAGATGATTCTAATTTTTTTGAGATATATCAGATTTGTACAAATATGGAAGCCATATATCATATTGATTTCTCTAAATATCTGATCCATAAAGGTCTACTATTCAAGGGAGCACAACTATGCATACCAAAGTGCTCAATGAGAGCAAATATAATCAATGAAAAGCATTGTGGTAGCCTAGGTGGACATTTTGGCATCGACAAATAATAGAGATGGTAAGAAGTTGAAGTTATTTTTGGCCTAAGTTGAATGATGATGTTAGGAAGTTTGTTGAGCCTTGTACTATTTGTCAACAAGAAAAAGGGGTGACAACAAACCAAGGAATCTACCAATCTCTACCAATTGCTTCAAGACATCGGGAATCTATTTCAATGGATTTTGTCATGGGACTACCAAAAACAAAGCTAGGATTTGACACTGTGTTTGTCCTAGTGGACAGGTTTAGCAAAATGGCTCATTTTATGTCATGCAAGATTACCTATGATGCATCCCATATAGCCCATCTCTTCTTCAAAGAAGTAGTAAAAATTCATGGCTTACTTCAAACAATTCTCTCAGATAGAGATGTCCAGTTTTAAGGCCATTTTTGGAGGACACTTTTCAAGAAGTTAGGCACAAATCTCACCTATAGTTCAGCCTATCACCCTCAAATAGATGGGTAGACTGAGGTGGTAAATAGGTACCTAGGCAATATTTTAAGATGTCTAACCAAGCAATATTCATAAAGTTGGGATACCGTACTACCCCAGGAAGATTTTTCTTTCAATGATTCCATTAATAGATTTACTGGTACAACTTCTTTCCAAGTTGTGTATGGTTTGCATCCCAAGGGACCATTGGATCTAAGGGAACTTCCAACTGATTTCAAAATTAGTGCACAAGGCCAAGAATTAGCAGATCTGATCACTAAAGTACAACAACAAGTAAAGCATACATTGAAAAAATCTACCTTGAAGTACAAAGAAAATGTTGATAAGAAGAGGAAAGAGGTACATTTTAAGGTTGGGGACAAAGTTTGGGCATTCTTAAGGAAGGAAAGAGTACCTAAGGGTAAGTATTCCAAGTTGCAAATGAAAAAGGTAGGACCTTGCAACATATTGAATAAAATTGGTGATAATGCTTATGAGATATCCATTCCTCCAACTTTGCAAATCTCTCCAATTTTCAACATTTTAGACCTTACACCATATAAGGTTATAGCATATTTAAACAATGAGCAAGAAGATGAGGACTATTTCACAAATCTTCCACAAAGAAAACTAGTAGAGATTGAAGCCATTCTATATTCTAAGGTATTCAAGAAAACCAGATCAAGGAAGTGCATGTATTAGTTAGTCAAATGGAAGGGCCTCCTAGACATTAATGCCACATGGCTTACTGAGGATCAAATATAGCAGCATGAAACTTCATTGGAACATCTACTCTCAATTAGGAACTTGAGCTTTAATCATCTAGGGAAGTATAGTGTAGGAGATCCCACTCCACCATCATAAAATCGAGGAGTTCACTAAGGTCATTAGGAACTCTAACCATGCTTAGGAATAATAGATTTCATACTGGATCTTATTGTAAGACCGTAGTTGCAAGATTGGCATTTTATAAGCTCTTGTCTAACTATTGGTCATTTTTTATCCCAATCCCTAGGAATAGGTATTTTCATGTTTTCTTTCATGTTTTTCATGTTTAGATCCATTAAGGATCTTAAAATTAGGCCTAGGACAAAATTTGGTTGATAAATATGCATTATTGCAAAAATTGTCAAAAGTGCTAAAAAAGTTGCTATGCAACTTTGAGCAACTTTTCAAAAACTTGTTTGAAAATTATAAAACATTCCTCCAAATGGCTATTTTTTTAAAACCAGCCATGTAATCATTTTATCACCCTATAAATATCCCTTATAGGCAGGTGATAGGGAGATGTACTTGTTTTGGCAAAGAAATTAATAAAATAAACTATTTTTCCTACAATTTCGTGAATTTTAGAGTGTTGTAAGGACTTTTATGGATTTATGAGCATGTTTTAGTGACTAAAAAAGGTATAGGGTTAAATAAGGTTTCATATTCAAGTGGTCTCATGCTTTAATCCTTTGTAGTTTGCAAGTTATTCACGTTTTGCTGAAAGGTGTCTAGAAATCAACATTTAGCAAGGGTTTTGCCTAGGGCCTTGTTGTTTTGGCACTCTCCACCATGGGATTTTGATGCCCCTTGGTGGAATCAAATATTTGTCAATTTAATTTAATATTGTGTAGGTTTCAAAGATGGAGAAGCAATGGTTTGGGTTTTCCACCATACCTTAGGTGTATGGCACCATACAAACACCATAAAGTAATTTGTAACAGTTATCATAACTTGAGTTTGGGAGCAACCCAAAGCTTGAAATTTTCGAATTAGACTATTTTTTCATGCCCCAACATGTTCCAATATCCACTTGGTGATTTGGCACATGGGAAGAGGCACTTATAGTGCAACATCGACCTAATTAGGCCTATTAGCACAATCAAAACATGGTTACAGTAGGGGTTTGTATTAAAATTTAGTTTGTGTGGTTTGGATATGTTTTGTATGTCCATAAAGGGTGTTTTAATATCAATCTAAACTTGGTCTTCATGTGGAATTATTCCTTGTTATGTCTAGTTTTTAGTTTGAAGGGCTACTAGCCAATGTATGGCAAGATGTTGAATTATCATGTTTGGGCTATTTGGAACCAAATGAATCATTGAATTTGTTGTCATCAGACCTAAATAGGTTAGATAAGTGTTCATTCCATGGTCTTTGAATTCACTTTATTGAATTTGGGTGTTTGTTCTCTAATAGGCATTCTGGGGAATCCTTGCATATTGGTGTTCTGGACTTTGGCAAACCTAGTGATTAGGTTATTTGCCTCTTTGGGGTTGTGATAACATGTTTGAGTCTAGTTTTTGATACTTGTGATAAGTGTCTAAGTGTTTAACCCTCTCTTTGGGATATTGAAGGATTCTAACCTTATCTAGTTGCCTAGTTTCTTTTTTGTTGAAGGCTTCCATTATGCATTGCTACATCAAAAAACCTATCAAAAAGACAACTAATCACTAGTTTCTCTTAAGGGCATTTTTGACATATTAATCCCAAAAAAAATATAAGGACTAGGGGTGACTCTAATACATAGTCATGGTCTATTTAGTTCCTAAATAACATGAATCGACCATTGGAATTAGACTATGCAACATCTATTCAATAGTTACTTCACAAACTCAAGATAAGGCTTACAACCCTTCAAAATTGAAAACTTGATTTATTTTCAACAAAACCCATGGAATGAATAACTAATTTAGATACCTTTTTGGGGTTTATACAACATACCAAAGCACTAGCATCACAAGATGAGAATGCAACAATTAGAACTTACAATCTTGCCTAGGAGGATTAGTCAATTAGTCCTCCATTTACAAACGAAGTACCAAAAATCTTGACCAAAACTCCAATCCAACCATTAGAACATGGGGAGGTTCACATAAGATCCTACAAGATCCCAGGCCTTGAAGCCTCTTCTGTAGCAAGTTGTGGGAGTTGGTGTAAATTACTAGCATGCACATAGATCTTGCATGCTTAGGGCATCAATTTTCTCTTTGCTATCTACACCTTTTCATATCAGACCAATAAAATATTAAAATATATTGTTCCTACTTTGATTCCACCTAGGCCTATTAAATTCCCATGGTGGAATCTCAAGATATGAGAGAGAATTTATGGAACCCTAGGTAGATGAATGAAACCTTGGCAACAATTAGTAAAACTTGGATATCTGGAGTTGTATGATGAGTTAGGATCACATTCCAAATTAATTTGGGAGGTGATTCACTAGGATATCCAATTATTTTAGAAATATGTACCTATGTGTCAGTAGGCATCCATACAACTTGTTACAACATTAGATTTGGTAGAAAACTTGGTATTTTTATTGATTGAAAACAATGATTACACATTCTATGCCTACCACCCACTTGAAAGGGATATGTAGGCCTTCCTAATGGTTATATAAACCATTTAAACCAAATATTGTCATTGGGAGTTCAAATTACAACTTTTTAGCAACTTTTCAATTTGTAAACACATGAGAAAATAATATATCCTAAGATCCTAGGCTGTTTGACACCTTTGACCATAGTTGACCAAGGGCTTATAGGGTACTAATCTTAGAACTAGATCTCACAAATGAGTCACTATGAATAGCCAGCATTCCTAATCAATCCTATTGATTCAAATTACTTAAAAAGAGTCTTAAGATTGAATTTTTATAGTATTTATTGGGGTGACCCTATATGAATGACATTGAAAAAATAGTTCTAACTAATGCCTTGCAATCACATAAATTTCCTAAAAGTGTTAAGAAGAAAGAAATTTGGGGACATAAGTTCTTGACTCAAATGATCTATTTTAAATAATTAACTTAGTTCTTCATTACTAGATTTACTAGTTATTTTCAATGATTTTTATAATACATACTTATTTCTCTATGAAAGAAAACATTTTGATACTATTCTCTATTTAAGGAAATATTTTAATACTACAATGATGTGTCAATATACCACAAACATGATCTATTTATTTTACTCTCAATCAAGAGAAGACATAAGAATGTACTTTACCACAATCTACAAGGAGAAATTCAATAGTAACTCAATGACAAACATGGGCACCAATCAACAACTTCAACTAAGGGATCACACAATAAAAAATCACACTAAGGCTCATTAATACCAACTGCTCTTTGATGGTCACTTAAAATGCATCAAATATCATTCCATAACAAAAGACAACATAACCACTATTTCCAAGGTGTCCACTCCTAGGGTCCACACAAGGTCACTAAACACTCAAAATCCAAAAGCAACACACCAATCAAATGGTCTAAAATGCTCTAAAGAGGTCCACATAAATGGGTATCATCCAACCTTGAGAGGTGCACAAAACTAGGAGATTCACTTCCTTCTCCTCACATTTCTTGGATCACTCCTATTGAATAAGAAAGTTTGTCACATGTAGGTACCTAGCTAATTAATTTCTATGAGCTCATGAAACTGCATGCTCATGATCAATCATGCACAAACATATATTACATGGGAAAAATATACACAAAACATATAATGTTTGAACATAGGCTTTGAATGTAATGCCCCATATGGGAATTGTTGGAAACAAGGATGAATATTACTCTAATAACTTTTTTATTTAATTGAAGAATAGCTACATACATACATCAATCAAGGATGGTAATGGAATACTTAACCAACTAACCAAACATTCCCAAGATAATAATTACTTAATATGCATACATTTTTCCATTTAAATTATTTACATAAAATGTTTATAGAACTAGACAAAATTGCATAAGTTATAACATTATTTTTGAAGACAAATTACAAATTCCTAGATGACTAATCATACATGTTCATTTCCATTAAAACTCATTAACAATATAAGAAATCTTCTAACTAAACATAGAAGTTTTTAGTATCTGATCTATTCTAGCTTGAGAAGGTGTGAAACAAAAAAGGGTATCCAAATATCCAATTTGCAACCTTAGAAAACATGATAAAACATTCACTATTTATGATATCATATTTTAGGATTGATTCTGGTACAAGATAAAATAAACTATAACATGAGGATTTTCAACAAACCATATGAGATAGTGCTAGATTCATATGAGACTATACCTCCTTGTATGAGAATATTCCTTCTCATGCAAGTGAATTCATCATTCATATGACCAAATGCATTGTTACATGAGATTTTAAAAGATACATCCAAAAACATAAAAATTAAAACTAAAGTTAATCAATCTCTACACTAAGGAGTACTAGAATGTGCATATCAAGGGTAAAGGTACTCAATTGCATCCAAAAGCATAAAAACCACGATCATTAAATAATCGAAACCACATAACATCATGATATACAATCTAATCCATCATAATGAAATAAAAAACATCAAGTATAAACATGTGCATCATCAAGTACAATATTTTAATATCCACCAACTACATAAACCATCAAGGAGAATATACATCTAGGATACCTGAATAATAACAAGAAAAGAAGAGGAGAGAGAGTCAAGGAAAGATCTTGTATCTAAAATTCTCAATGGTATAGGTAGTAATACCTCCCAACAACATAGAACCTATAGGCCCATCCTATAATGCTTACAGAGATAACAACCTAACCAACCTCACATAAGAAAAAGAATCCAAGGCTTAAACACATCGCAAATAGTGTATGACATAAGAACTCAATGATCATGAATGTAATGCAATGCATCTGGTTACCAACCAGACACACTATATGATAGCTATGTATGGACTCTTGTTGAGTGTCATGACTTGTCTTACATAGCCCAAGTAGGATTGAACCTTTTTCTTGACTCCCATAGGGGGCTAAGATTAGAATGTATCTTCATTCTAACTCTCTCAGGAGGCCAAACATCATGTCTATGCTCAAACTCCCTTAGGAGGCCAACTATTATGTCTTCGTTCTAATTCCCTCCTAAGGCCAAACATCATTCCTTTGTTCCAACTCCTGCAAGAGTCCATATACCACATATTTATTCTAAATCCCCTAAGAGGCCAAGTGTTCCACTATTGAAATGAGTATATGGGAAACAAGTGTTGGAAATACAATAGGAAAGGTAAACTCTAGGGGGGGGCAGGGGAGGTGAATCAATAATTTAAACTTTAACTCATAAAATATTCACCACACACCCATCTCACATATTCAATAAGTAAACTAAAATACCATGTAAAGCATATCCATCTAAAATATGTGAACAAGTAAGCATTCACACATATATGACACAAGATATGATTACATAGAAACCCCCCAATGAGAAGGTAAAATTGGGTTGGGGATAACACCCACAAATCTTAACTACTGTAGTAATAAATTGTATCCAATGAAGGTTACAATGTTTGATCATGAAACATGATCTACCCCATGAAAGGTCTGCCCTGATAAAGTCTTACAAAGACTATTAGGTCTTACCCTATTAAAGGATTTCAACTCCCTATTAGAAGTGTGCTTGGTTAAAGGACTTCAACTCACAATTAAGTAAGCACCTTGTTAGAGGATTTCAATATAGTCTGTTAGGACTACTCTATTAAGAGATTTAATTGATTCACTTGTTAGAATATCTCAAAAATGATCCTACTATTAGCACTCTATTGCTTGATGACAAATCACCTCTATATTGATGTATACTTGATCCTTTTCGATTAGATGTCTCTTTGTTGTCCAATGTTTCCTTCCTCCATTCTCCTTTAATCGATTTTGCAATGCAATTTAGATCATAATTCCTTGGTCACCATGAATGTCTTGGCTTGTGCATGAAAAATTCTCCTTGACCATTCATTCATTCCCTTTCCACTTAAAAATTTAGGGTTTATCCTCCTTAAGAAGACTTAGGTGACTTAGGGTTAGGTATGAATTAATGATTGCAATTCATCCATATTTTTGCTTAAACCTTCCCTTTACTTGATTGGATGCATGTAATACATAGGGATTCCCACTTAAGATTTTTTTTTATAAAAAAAAATCATAATTAAATCCTTAAGTCAGCCCAAAAAAGGTTTGCATAGTAGTTTGTGCCAATACAAACAACTATGACAAAATTGTATTACTCAACATCTGAAGTCCCTGGTGCTCGACACATAAAGTGACTTCAATATTATCACTTAGAATTTGAATAAATCGACATGCACTACTTGCTCATCTCCTAAATCACTTGACACATACTATTAGATCGACACATGAGTGACTTGGCATATGAGTGACTCGACATATGAGTGACTCAGCACTCATTGTTTACTTGCCATGCTCTAACTTATATGTTGTGCTCAGCATATGTTACTTGTTCATCATGAACTAAGTAAATGAATTAAGTGTATAGACACTCATTGGTCAAAACCAATCTAAGATTAACAATCTCCCCCTTTGACATGAGTGTCAAAAACACTTGGTCATACATTAATACTCTTATTCTTATGAGCATAACATAGATGACTATTCAACTTCTATACAAAATTTAAAATATCAAAATTTTGCAACATGACTTATACCTCAAAATATTACAACTCCCCTTGAGTTGATTGATCTATTCTGTACTATACTCTAAATCAAAATCTTTCTCCTGGTAAGTAGATTTGCATCAACTGATACTCTTTCTATTTTCTACTTGCTTGCTCTCCCACTTTCTCTTACTCCCCCATTCTTGCTCCCCCTTTTCTCTTACTCTCCCTTTTTGACATTGATGTCAATGGGCTATACATTAATAGTGTATTTGTCCAAAAAATATTTATGGACCTCAAGTATAATTTTAAGAGCTGTATCCCAATTATCACAAGCTACCTCCAAAGAGTCAATTTGGACAACTAGCTTAGCAACAAGGTGCACTAAGCTATCTAATGTAGAAAGATTGGGGTCTTTCTTCATAAATTCTTCTACATAGCCTAGATCCTTGTATAAAATCTCCATGAAAGGAGTCAATGTAGAATGGATGCTGATCAGTTTAGCCCTTATATTGGCTTCATCTTCTTGTAATGTTGCTAACTAACTTTGGGATTGTAAAAGGGTCCTAAAGTGTTTCTCACTTTGAGCTAGAGACATGGACAATCTTGTATCGGATGATTGCATTTGACTCTCAAAACTCAGGATGTGATTCCTTATCTCCTGTGTGAAGAGTGTAGGATTACACAATTTGGTGTATAGAGAGAAAATGTTCTCTAGTACATTCTTCACACTATCTTAGTTACTAATACAATGAATGTTAGTGCAATATCACTAGATATCTTCTCATTCACTTTGTTTTGAAGCTTCTTCTTGTTGTTTAGTGTGGAGCCTGATCAGTCCCCAATTGGGAGATTGTTAGATTGTGGTGACTGATCAGGAAAGTACTGTACATACTTCATAAATAGTGGGGTTCAGGGCATCGCCCCGAAATTTTTTTTTTTTGGAAGTAGCCGACATGGTAGCCGACATATTATGGCCGACATATGGCCGACATGTTATAACCCTAAAGCGGTTTAATACTTGTATAAAAAGGGCTTAGGGTTGGGTATTTTTTCATATGTGGTGATACGAAATTGGTTCTTGCGGCGGTATTGAGCTGTAAGGGATTACAGATTGTAATCAGGTTGTAATCACTAGATTGTAATAAGATCGGACTTGCTGTTTGGTGGACGTAGCCCAGGGATTGGGTGAACCACGTTAAATCTTGGTGCCTTGTGTTCATTTCTGTGTGTTCTATTATTTTTTTTATTGGTTATATTTGCATGTAGTTTTTTATTTCTGTCCGTGGTTTATCCTAACAAGTGGTATCAGAGCCAGGTTGTTTTTCAGTTATCCTCTACAGGAAAGTCTCACGGTTAAGTGGGAGTCTCACGGTTGAGTGGGAGCAATGGCAGATGATGGTAAGCTGAGGGTTGATAGGTTTAATGGGCAGAACTTCCAGTTATGGAAGATGCAAATGGAAGACTATTTATATCAGAAGGATTTATGGAAGCCGTTGGAAGGAAAAGCCAAGAATCAGGGAACTATGTCAGAGGCTGAATGGGATCTTTTGGACAGAAACGCACTCGGAAGCATTCGGTTATGCTTGGCACCATCGGTGGCATTTAATATTACAAAAGAAAAGACGACAGAAGATTTGATGAAAACCCTAGCGACACTGTATGAAAAGCCCTCCGCTTCAAATAAGGTATTTCTCATGAAGCGTTTATTTAATATGAAAATGGCAGAAGGTGGATCTGTTGCAGATCATTTAAATGAGTTTAATACTATTACTAGTCAATTATCTTCTGTGGGTATCAATTTTGATGAAGAAATTAGGGCTCTCTTGATTTTGTGTTCTTTGCCTGAAAGCTGGAATGGCTTGGTAATGGCGGTGAGTAATTCTGTTCCTGGATCAAGTACCCTAAAATATGATGATGTGATCGGTGTTATTTTAAGTGAGGAAACTCGTAGAAAATCCTCAGGTGGATCTACATCAGGAAGTGCTTTAAATGCACAAAGTAGGGGCAGAACGACTGAAAGAGGAAGTAACTCTGGAAATCGTGGGAAATCAAGAGGAAAGTCAAAGGGGAGGAGGTCTCAATCGAGAGGACCAAATGATTGCTGGTACTGTGGGAAACCAGGGCACAAAAAGAAAGATTGCTGGACTCAAAAGAAAAATGAAGGAGATAAATCAGATGGAGACAAAGAGGCAAATGTGGTAAGTAATAAATCCGAAGAGGATGCTTTGCTTCTATCTTTAGAGAGTGTTGATGATTCATGGGTTTTAGATTCTGGTGCTTCTTTTCATGCTACACCTCACAGAGGTTATTTCATTGATTATGTCCAAGGGGATTTTGGGCTTGTTTATTTGGGGGATAATGAACCCTGTCAGATTGTTGGAAAGGGAAAAATTAAGATTAAGTTGCAGAATGGGAATCATTGGCTACTACATGAGGTAAGACATGTTCCAAAGCTGAGTAGGAATTTAATTTCAGCAGGGCAACTCGGTGATGAGGGTTGTGTAATTACTTTTAATGATAAAAATTGGAAGGTTTCAAAAGGTTCCCTTGTAGTAGCAAAAGGTGTGAAAGTAGGCACCTTATAGCTTTGTACAGGTTATATTGTTCCTTCTACTTTGATTGTTTCAGAGAAAAATGAATATTCAGGAACAATTACTGCAGTTGAGCAGGGAGAAAAAATAGCTACTGTAGATTCTGATACAGCGCTGTGGCACAATAGACTTGGGCACATGAGTGAGAAAGGTATGAAAGTACTTCATTCAAGGAAAGTTTTACCAGGTCTAAAATGTGTGAATATGGATTTCTGTGAAAGTTGTGTGTATGGAAAACAAAAGAGAGTGAGTTTTGTAAAGACAGGGAAGGAAAACAAAAAGGAGAAATTAGAGCTTGTGCATACAGATGTATGGGGACCGGCTCAGGTATCTTCCCTTGGTGGCTCTCATTATTATGTTACATTTATTGATGACGCAACTAGAAAAGTATGGGTTTATTTCCTTAGACAGAAATCTGATGTATTTCAAACTTTTAAGAAATGGAAATGCTTGGTTGAAAATGAGACTGGTAAGAAATTAAAATGTCTCAGATCTGATAATGGTGGTGAGTATTGCAGTCATGAATTTGAAGATTATTGCTCCACTAATGGTATTCGTAGACAAAAAACTGTTCCAAGGACTCCACAGGAAAATGGAGTGGCTGAACACATGAACAGGACTATAATGGAGCGCGCAAGGAGCATGAGGTTGCATGTTGGGTTGCCCTTACACATGTGGGCGGAGGCTGTCAATACTGCAGTATATTTGATTAATAGAGGTCCCTCTACTCCTTTGGGCTATGGTATTCCAGAGGAAGCATGAACTGGTAAGAAGGTGAGTTATTCTTTTCTCAAGACCTTCGGTTGTGAAGCTTTTGCTCATATAGACTCTGAAAATAGAACCAAGCTAGAAGCTAAATCAAAGAAATGTGTCTTTGTTGGATATGGCATTAATGAATTTGGCTATAGGCTTTGGGATTTTGAAAATCATAAAATTATAAGAAGTCGGGATGTCATATTCAATGAAAAAGTGTTGTACAAAGATCTGTTGCAGCAACATGAGAAGAAAGAAGATGATTACGTAGTGCTGGATGATACTCCAAAAGCTGATGTTCTAGCCATTTCTCATGATGTGCAACAACTGCAACAACAAATACCACACACACCAGTGAATGTTAGACAGTCAACAAGGCCAATTAGACCTCCACAAAGGTTTTCTCCCTCTTTGTATTCTATTTTAGTTACTGATGCTAGTGAACCTAAAAGTTATGATGAAGCTATGCAGGTGGATACTAAGATTCAGTGGGAGTCTGCAATGAAAGATGAAATGGACTCTTTGCTAAAAAATAAGACATGGGATTTGTGCAAGTTTCTTGCAGGTAAAAAGGGTTTACAGAATAAATGGGTTTACAGGTTGAAAGAAGAGGAAGGAGGTAAGAAAAGATTTAAGGCCAGGTTAGTTGTAAAAGGATTTGCACAGAAAAAGGGAATTGATTTTGATGAGATATTTTCTCCTGTTGTTAAAATGACTTCTATTCATACTGTTTTAAGTCTTGTGGCTACTGAAGATT
The DNA here is from genome assembly GCA_028749045.1 of Cupressus sempervirens. Lineage (NCBI taxonomy): Eukaryota > Viridiplantae > Streptophyta > Pinopsida > Cupressales > Cupressaceae > Cupressus > Cupressus sempervirens. The sequence goes on from CM053792.1 coordinate 294,268,101, forward strand.
TGCATTTAGAGCAGATGGATGTTAAAACAACCTTTCTTCATGGTGATTTGGCTGAAGAAATATATATGGCTCAGCCACAGGGTTTTGAGGTCAAAGGTAAGGAGAACTTAGTGTGCAAATTGAAGAAAAGTTTATATGGCCTTAAGCAAGCACCTCGGCAATGGTATCTGAAATTTGACAGTTTTATGCATGAGCATGGATATAACAGGTGTCATTCAAATTACTGTGTTTATTTTAAGAGGTTGGATGATGATAGCTACATTATTTTATGTCTATATGTTGATGATATGCTTATAGCTGGGTCTAACATGCATCATATTAAGGGGCTAAAATGCTAGTTAGCACATGAATTTGCTATGAAGGATTTGGGGGCAGCAAAACAAATCCTTGGTATGAAGATTTACAGAGATAGGAAGAACAGAACATTGATGCTATCTCAAGCTGATTATGTTGAGAAGGTGTTGCAACGTTTCTCTATGGAGAATGCTAAAGCTGTCAGCACACCTTTACCTGGTCATTTGAAATTGACTAAGGAGATGTGTCCCAAGACACAGGAAGAGGAGGATAAGATGTCCAAGGTACCCTATGCTTCAGCTGTAGGAAGTTTGATGTATGCTATGGTATGCACTAGGCCAGATATTGCACATGCAGTGGGAGTCGTTAGCAGGTATATGAGTCATCCAGGTTTTGAGCATTGGAATGCTGTCAAGTGGATTCTCAGATATTTGAGAGGAACATCCAATAAGTGTTTACACTTTGGGGGCTCTACTACTGATTTACAGGGCTATGTTGACTCAGATTTGGCTGGGGATATTGATACCAGGCGGAGTACTACAGGTTATGTCTTTACTGTTGGTGGGGCAGCCGTGAGCTGGGTTTCTAGGCTACAGAAGATTAATGCTCTCTCCACTACAGAGGCAGAGTATGTTGCTACTACAGAGGCAGCCAAAGAGATGATATGGCTTTAGTTCTTCTTGGAAGAATTGGGACATCCTCAGAAGGATAATTATTTGTTCACAGATAGTCAGAGTGCCATTCATCTTGCTAAGAATTCAGCTCTGCATTCTAAGACCAAACACATACAGTTGCGGTACCATTTCATTCGGTCAGTTTTGGAGGATGGACAGTTAAAGCTGGAGAAGATACATACCAATGAAAATCTAGCAGATATGTTGACAAAGGTTGTCACAAGGGAGAAGCTGAACTCCTCTTCAGCTTCAGTTGGTCTTTTAGACTAAATGTGAATAAAAGAACAGCAAAGTCCAGGGTGGTTTGATCCAGTGGGAGCCCCATGCGGTAGTTGTATTGCTACAGGATCAGTCTCCAAGTGGGAGATTGTTGTTTAGTGTGGAGCCTGATTAGTCCCCAAGTGGGAGATTGTTAGATTGTATAAAAAGGGCTTAGGGTTGGGTATTTTTTCATATGTGGTGATACGAAATTGGTTCTTGCGGCGGTATTGAGCTGTAAGGGATTACGGATTGTAATCAGGTTGTAATCACTGGATTGTAATAAGATCGGACTTGCTATTTGGTGGACGTAGCCCAGGGATTGGGTGAACCACGTTAAATCTTGGTGCCTTGTGTTCATTTCTGTGTGTTCTATTATTTTTTTTATTGGTTATATTTGCATGTAGTTTTTATTTCTGTCCGTGGTTTATCCTAACACTTCTCAGACTATTCTAATAGTTTGACATTAGTGTCCAAGTCTATGTTACTTACTCTTTCCACTATATTGGTCAATTGTTCAATGATTGGCTTTGTTTGATCTGGAATAGGTAGAATGAATGCATATAAGAAAATTTCTTTGATCTCAATCAAAGTTTTCTTCTACCTATGCTCCCTTCTAAGTAGTTCTTGATGTTTCTTCCTTGCTAGGGCTTCTTGTAGTAAACCCATCTACTCAATTGTTATTGATGTATAATCAAACTTGGGCAATACAATCTCTTCATCTAGGATAACATCTCCATAAGTAATTACCTCTTCTGCCTTACATGAACTATGACTTGGCAATGAGAATTGCAAAGGTGTTGCATTTGTGCTCGTCCTCTGAAGAGTTTGACTAGAAGGAGTTCTAGAGTCTAGTAGTGCCACCAATGCTTGAATTGCTACTAGCTCCTTCAACTTGGGTGTCAAACTTGTCTCTTTAGGCTTGTCCTTTTTTACCTCTTTGATTTTAGTTGCACCTTGATCTTGTACTAGAGGTGCAAGTGTAGCTACTTGACCTGTTTGGCTTTGTGTCCCATCATTTATTGGTATACCCACCTTGTCTTCTCCAACTATCTCAACCTTATCTTTTTCAGGTTCTTGTACATTTTCTGAGACTAGAGTGCCTTCTATGAGTGTACTAATAGTGCAACCTACTATCTCCTTCCTTTGATGTACAACTAAGGGTTGTGAAGGTTGTACACTTGTGACTTGGGGAGTGATAGTAGGTATTTCTTGTGTTTTCACTTCCTCTGCTACAATCATAGACTCTGACTTTTGAATTTCATCCACACTTACCAATATAGAGTTGTCACATAATTTGGCTTGTAGTGTAGATTGGATAAGCATCCTTTTCAAATCTTCCTTTGTTAGGGGATTTATGTTCTAATCAATAGTATCAAAAACATCCTTTCTTGCGACAATTTTAGTGTTTGCACTTATCACCTATGGAGGGCTGACACTCAACATTTGTGTATCTTGTACACTCTATTTTGGTTACTTCTCTTCCTTAGTTGTTTTCTGATCATCAGTATTCATATCAGTGCCTCCCTCAACTATGACTTGTTCATTATTGTCTTCTTCGTCTACTCCTACCTCAATAGGTGTCTGATCATCTTTTCTTGATGTTGTTAGTCCATATGTTAGTTTCCACATTTGTTTGGACTTCTTTACAATATCCTCTGTGTTGTTCTATAATATGAAAAATGCCCTATACTTAGGTACAAATCTCACAACTTATCTCTTAATGGCTTTTGACATCTCAGCCTTACTAAGTTTTGGCATAACTTGAGCAAGGGATGTCTCCCTAATTTATCTTTCTATGTTTAAACAATAATGCCATTTTTGCTCAACTCTTTCATATAAAATCTTAGGTATGGAGTTGGAAATTTCTAGAGGAGGCTTGTTAAAAGTAGCCATAATGGAATATATTACATTCTCTACTTGATTCTTCTCAATCTTTCCAATATTATCAAACTCAATGTGAGAGAAACTTGATAAATCAGCATTGTTTGTAACATTCTCACATAAATTATCTAGGTCTAAGGAGGGACTATGACTCAACACTTCTAATTGGCTGATGTCATCAAATTCAATCTTCTCCTCATCAGATTCAGCCTAAGAAACATACTTTATTCTTGCTCTTTTATGTGCTTTACCTTCCTTCTCTCTAGACTTGGCTACCTTTTTAGCCTTATGTGTAGTGACTCTTGTACTAGCCCTTGTGGTAGGTGCTTTTGGTTAGGGCTGGCTAGATTTTGCAACCTTGGTTTTTTCACTACTTGTGTCTTTGCCTTTCTTTTCTTCTTGTTAGTAGTAATAGGTGCTTCTTCAACTTCTTCTCTCTTGGCACCTTCTATAGTATCTACTTCCTCCTCTTGCTGATCCTCTCCCTGAGCTTGTGTCAATTCCAATGGTGCTTGTACATGTGCATCCTCTTCTTCTTCTTCTTCTTCTTCCTCAACACCTTCACCTAATTTTTCTTTTAATTTCTTCACCAATTTGTTCTTCTTTCTCATCACTGAAGTAGTCTTCAAATCCATAGTGATCTTTGATTTGGCCAACTCATAATTACCAAATGCTTTGGCTTCTTTGTCCACTTCTTTTGCAAGTAATGTTGTGATTGCTGTAGAGGCCTCATCAATATTAATCTCATATCCTAATGGCCTTAGTCATCTCACTCTAGGAATTGCTTCAGGTACATATGTGTAATTAGTATCAACGAGGAAGCAAATATCATCATAATGTTTCTCCACTAGTGAGACTGGTATCCTTAATCTCTTCTTCATGGTTTTCTTAAAATCTTCAAAATAACTAATCATTTCTAACTCAAAGTTATCACCTAATTGTTTAATAAATTCTCCTATTTGAACTACAATTGATCTATTCATCTTCCATGCAACCTTTCCAAATGTAGGAAATGTATTATGCACATAGAAGAAATTACATACCAGAATAGATCCAAATTTACACTAAGCACTCTTGGTTTTCCTCAGAGTTCCCATATTTTCAATCAATTGTTGCAAGTACAACTCAGCAAGATCATAAGTATGATCCTTCTTCACAATTTTGTAGCCCATGTCCACTACAATGCAAGGTACATTGGTTAATCTGCTTGACTAATAAAACTTGTGTGCTATTACCCTGACTAGAAAAGCTATTAGGGGATCTATGATTGTGTCAATGGTCATTCCCCTTTTGTTCCATATAGTCCCTATGTTCTTTTTAGTGACTTCCTTTGACTCACTTCTCATAGTCTTTGGCCAATCTAGGGTTGGATACCCTATTACCCTATGAACAAGTTTTTTTGTGATTTAAACTAGCCCATTTTCTAACCATACCAAGTGATCATGAATTCTGTTTAAGACAATCTTAATCCACTTAGTTTTGAAGGCATTTGGAAAATCTAGGGCACAAGTTAACCCAATCTTCTTGACAATATTGTATTCTTCCTTCAATGCTCCATTTTCACATAGTCTTCCATATTCTTCTCTTATTTGCATGTCACCTATGCTTCCTATTGCAAGTGTAATAGCTCTTGACATCTTGAATCATTAAGACTCATAGTGGTATCATGAACAATGCACTTGAGGGATCCTTCTTGTAAGCTATGTTTGGAATAGCTTTGAAAATAGGTTGCTTGATTTCATTGCTAATTAACTGAACATTCAAAACCTATTTTCCCTTTACACCTTTCACTTTAGAAGAACTAGATTCCCTTACATATATCTAAGGTTTGCAAAATTTGAAACTCTGTAGTTCAAAACATGGTAAATACCTTATAAATCCTAATGAAATGGTGTCCATTAGCCATTCAAATATCCTACAAATGCTTAGATGAAATTCTCTAGATTGCCTTTAGCTCTTCCTGTTCTTTCTCGAATTCAAATGATGTCACATGAACGTAAAGAAATCAAATAGCCCTTAAAATACTACAATTAATGCTAAGTGCTTACATAACTATAAGCTTGGCATCAATAGATTTTTGGCTCACTTGGAATCCACATGTATTTCCATATGCTCAACAATAACATGAAAAACTGACATAATTTAAAGATTTATCCTTGATTTCTAATAACACTTTACATTTTTATTCATGCATATGTAATCCTTTCCAAATTAAATCCTTGGAACTAATATATGATATATTTTTAAAATATCAGTCCCACATACCCCTTGATTGCTTAGTTTGATGAGGTGTGATCAGTTGACCCATTGGGTGAAGTGATCCCATCTGCACTTGATGTGTTGCAATCCTCCTTTCTCTTCCAAGTCTTGTTCATCTCATTTCTAACATTTTCAATATCTGCCTTGCCTTTGCCTTTGTTAAACTCACAACTTGGTGCCTTTGACCTTATTGGACAATATCTATTGATGTGACTAGTCTTCAAACAATTAAAACATGTGGTTTGACTCAACCACCTTTTTTAATCACTCCTAAAGTGTGTTCTAATATGGTTCTTAGGAACATGTCCATACTCTTGATAGTAGTGACAACTATACCTTGTAATATAATCCCAATTATAAGAGTTGCCATTGTTCTTTACCTTTTTTTCCTTATTTGATGACCACTTGGGTTTGGATTTGCACTCAAAAACTCTATGGCCATACTTTTGACAATTATAACAATATCCTTCAAATCTTTGAGTTAGCATGGTCTTGGTTCTACATTCATGTGCCTGATGACCTTGTTTGTTGCACTTATGGTAGTGACCCATGCTCTTTTGCTTAGTAGTTTTTCCTTTCTTATCACAATTATGAGAAGTAGGTTTTGAGTTCTTACCTTTGTTACTTCTTTATTTAGTGCTTTTAGATGGTTCTCCTTCTTCAGTACTTGTGTATCCCAGTCTAGATGTATCATTGTTAGATCTAGGGGATCTCAATAATTGTTTAAAGTACTTGATGGCATCATTTGGTTTATTGAAACTTTTAGAAAACTCCTTTTCTCTTATGAGATCATTTCTCAACTATTCATTCTGCAACTTCAGTGTTGCTATGCCAATGTCTTTACTATTTATTTCATGATTAGCAATCATGACTTGATTCATTGTTTTGAATTATATGTGAGCAATCTTGTTTACTTCTGATGAATTTTATTCCAGTCTATTGGTCAAAACCTTTTTGTCATCTTCTATCATGACTTTGTCTTCCATAGCTTTCTTTTTCTATTCTGTCACCTCACATAGTAATATGGCTTGTTATTCTTTCTCTATCTTAAGATTTTTGATCTCTTTATATAGGATTATGTTCTTTTCCATTATATATCCAACTATTGCATCAAATCTATTAGAGTTTCCATTTGTAAATAGCTTAGAAGTGTCCATCTCTTGGTATTGTGTGTCATTCTCCTCAATAGCAATTTTATTCCTTTTTCTCAATGATTTCTTTAGATCTTCTCTTACTTCATTCAACTAATGTAGAATGAGTTGTATTTCAATCTCTTGGTTCTCAATGATCTTTCCTAACTTGTAGACTTCCATTTCTAATATCTTTTCTCAATCTTGTTAGGCTTCACTCTTAGAGAACTAGGATCTAACCATCTCACATATTCAATAAGTAAACTAAAATATCATGTAAAAAAATATACATCTAAAGTAATTAAACAAGTAAGAATTCACACATTTATGACACAAGATATGATTATCCAGAAACCCTCCAATGAGAAGGTAAAACTGGGGTGGGGATGATACCCACAAATCTTCACTACTGCAGTAATAAAGTGTATCCAATGAAGGTTACAATGTTTGATCATGAAACATTATCTATCCTATAAAAGGTCTACCTTGTTAAAGGCTTACAAAGACTGTTAGATCTTACTCTATTAAAGGATTTCAATACCCTATTAGAAGTGTGCCTAGTTAAAGGACTTCAACTCACAATTAAGTAAGCACCTTGTTAGGATACTCTGTTAAGAGATTTAACTAATTCACCTATTAGAATGTCTCAACAATGATCCTACAATTAGCACTCTATTTCTTGATGATAGATCACCTCTATACTGATGTATACTTGATACTTTTTTATTAGACGTCTCTCTACTATCCACTATTTCCTTCCTTTGTTCTCCTTTAATTGATTTTGCAATGCAATTCAGATCATAATTCCTTGGTCACCATGAATGTCTTAGTTTGTGCATGCAAAACTCTCCTTGATCATTCATTCATTCCCTTTCCACTTAAAAATTTAGGGATTTCCCTCCTTAAGAAGATTTGGGTGACTTAGGGTTAGGTATGAATCAACAACAGTGATTCATCCATATTGTCACTTAAACCTTCCCTTTACCTGATTGGATGCATGTAATACATAGGGATTTCCACATAAGATTCATCCTTATCAACAAAATATCATAATTCAATCCTTAAGTTGACAAAAAAATGGTTTACATAGTAGTTTGTGCCAATACAAGCAACTATGAAAAAATTGTATTACTCGACATCTGAAGTCCTTGGTGCTTGACACATACTATGACTCCAATACTATCACTTTGCATCTAAATGACTTGACATGTACTACTTGCTCAACTCCTGAATCACTTGATACATATTATTTTATTGACACATGAGTGATTTGACATATAAGTGACTAGGCATATGAGTGACTTAGCATATGAGTGACTCAATACTCACTGTTTACTTGGCATGCTCTAACTTGATATGTTGCACTTAGCATATGGTACTTGTTCAGCATGAACTAAGTAAATAAATTAAGTGTACATAAACTCACTTGTCAAAACCAATATGAGATTAACAATAAGATACTAAGAGGAAGGGGGGGGGGGGGGGGGGTGTTGGTGAATTAGGATCTTAAACTTTTGATTTCAAAATCAATTTCATAATTTCACACCTAATTCATTTTATATAATAGATCTACCATTACAACTGTAATGTTGAAACATAAATGAGATACATGACATCCACAAATATTTCAACACATAACACAATGATTTGGTAACCCAGAAAGACTTCAAGATGAAGGTAATATTGGGGGAGGGATGAAACCCATAAATCTTCACTATTGCAACAATAAAGTTAACTTGTTAGGGTCACACTCTTTGATCATAAGATATGATCTACCCTATAAGGGGTTTTTCTTATTAAAATCTTAAGATACTATTAGGTCTCACCTTGTTAAAGGATTTTATACTCACAATGAAGTAAGGACTCTATTAGGAGGTTTACATAGGTCTGTTAAAACCACCTTGTTAAGTGGTTTACCATGTCTCAATTAACAATAACTAATTCAGTACCTGAAGTCTTGTTTTCTCTATAAGTTGATCTTGGGTCTCCTCTTTTCTATATCTCTGATCTGATCTTCTAATTCAAAACTTTGTTTAGTCCTTCACTACTCTAATTTTTCTCTCTCTGATATGCTTTGAAACTTTTTCTTCACACCTTTTTTCTCTCACACACACATAAGGATACTCTTCCTTCACCTTTTCTCTAAAAAAAACTCTAGGGTTAGAATACTCCTTAAATATATGTTCTATGAAGGTTCTAGATCTTGATTGATGACTTAAACCTCATCATCTTTTTTTGTTTCTATCCCATTTTTTGATTGGTCAAATTGCACACCTTGGGATCATTACCTTTTGAAATGACACATAATCATCTTCTTAGTTGGCTCTACAACTATTAAATATCATATAAATGTCAACCAAAATGGTTTACATATGTGTTTGTGCCATTACAAACTTATATGTCAAAACTAAACTACTTAGCACTCGAATGCTCTGACACTTGGTCATGTATACTTGTTCATGCTATGACTTCGCTTCTATATACCTACTTTCTTGATACTTGTCTTGATACTTGATAACTTGTCAACATGCTTGGTCTCAACTATATTGCTCATTGTGTAGATCTTCTCAATCACTACATGAATAATCAACAATCAGTATCCTACTAGGTATAAGCTTTGTATGCTCAACTTTTACTAGATAACTCTGTCGTAGTGATGACCTTGTAATCTTGCCTAGTAAATGACTAAGTTTTTGGGCATTAATCGACAACGTAGGCTTAGAGATCAACAATCTCACCCTTTGACATTAGTGGCAAAAATACTTTGTCATGAATAAAATAATCTTTTATTTCAAAAAAAGTACTCCCCCTAAGACCATAGTTTGGTCATGTAAGATTTGATATCTAATCTTTGATTAGCACTTTGCTTCTCCCTATCTTATTCCTCCCCTTTTATTCTATCAGATCCCCCTTGTTTTTGTCACTGATGGAACTTGGGTCTGCTAGGGATAATTGATACTTATCGAAGAATTTCTAATGACTTGCCACAATATTGGCATAGCCATTATTCCATATTTCCTTAACTTGATCCAAAATTTGAAACTAAATCTCTAGCTTGACAACTAGATCAATGAATCTTGCTATATGTGAAAATTGTGTATCTTTTTTCAAAATGTCTTTTGCAATGGAGACCACCTTTTGAATAATTTTGATAAATGGCAATAGTTTTAGTTTAATCAATATCAACTTATGCTTGATCTCTATATCTTTAGTTGTGAGCTCGACTAACCACTTTTGATTGAATATCAAGTCAGTATATGAAGATGATCTTGAACTTGCATTTGCTCTTATGTCTGCATGTAATAACTCTAATGAGCATGTAGTATTTGTTGTAAAGAAATCAATATCACACAATTACAAATATAATGAATTAATGTTTTGCAAAATTCTTTCTAATTGTGTGAGTGATGAAGAAAGCTTAGTTTTTCTATTTACAAGTTCCTGTGAGACTTTCTCTAACATTTATGTTCCACTCTTCTTTCAGAACATTGTAGTAATCTATTATTTGTCTCTATATCTTCTATCTAAATCTTATCAACTAACTATACTAGCTGATCCAAAATTATATGCTGATTATTCAAACATGTGGTCCCAAATGTATCTACAAAAATATCTTTGATAGTATTTAGTACCATCCTTCTCTTCTGGTCTCTTCTTAGTTGTTCTCACTTTTCTAGTATGACTCAAAAAGGTTTGTAGCTATTGCATCTGCTCTAGTGTAAGATTTTTCAAATTATACATAGGGAATGTAATTACTTCATCAAGGCTCACTGACTCATCATCCTCACTTGAATGAGTCACATATTGAGGTCATGAAATTGTATCACTTGGTAGTGATAATTGTAGTTGTTTCCCTTTGTCACTTGATCTCATTCATGGCTACTGTACTTGTTTAGAAATCACTTGTTGCATAGGTGTCATAGTTGTCTGTTATACTTCCTGTACACCCAAAAATTGAATAATAGCTTGAGTAGCCTCTTTTTCTTTATGTTTTACTTCTTCTATCAATTTAGTCCATGAGTCTTTTTCAAAGTTTTCCTCCTTACTCAAAATATGCATACAATTGAATAATGTATATACAATTAAATTCTTACTAAGTTTCTCGACACTCGTGTCCTCTATAATTGATGTCACACTAATATCACTAGTCTTATTATTTTCAAGATTTAGATATTACTATCTGTAGAAAAATTGGGTTAGTATAGAGTTTGCTTGAATCATTTATTAAGCCTTGAATTTTCTCTTCTTTCAGTATATTTGGATTAAGTGGAGGGATGTCAGTGTCATCTTCTATTATGAAAGTCTCCTTTTGTTCATATTGATTGACTAGGTGTTGAATGTCCCTAGTTAGCTTGACCACTTCTTGTTTGTATTCATCTTCAAATTGTATTGCATCTTGACTTTCCCTCATGTCCACAGATGGAGTAAGCAACCTAAATGCTTCTTTCCATATCCAAATACTATCTTGCTCAACTTCATGAGCTTTATTTTTCAAAATCTTATATGCCTTGTGTCTCAACATACACTTCTTTACAAAAATTTTAAGGGCTATAGACATATGAGTCTTCCTCAAATATGGCATAGCTTATGACAATGTTGTTTCTCATATTTTCTTCTCACTGGATAATGCCCATTGACACTTTGCATCCACTTGATTATACAATCCCATTGGAAATTCAGTTTCCAACTCTAAGGGTGTGTGTCTAAACTTGATCATCATGTCAATCATGGCACTTTCAAGCTTATCTTGGTCAACATTATTCGAAGAATCATACTAAATATCTCTGAATCCCATAATACTTTTAGATTCTATTAATTTTTCACATAAATAGTCCATAGTCATTGGAGGGAGCCTCTTCACCATTTGAAGTTTTTTGAGTTCATCAAACTCGATCTTTTCAACATCTTCCTTCTCCTCTTGTGTTATGACCAATTTTATCTTTGACTTTTCATGTACTTTAGTCAGTTTCCTCTTATTCAATGGGAACTATGTGACTTTCTTAGTAGGAGGTTGTGTTTTCCTTTTCCTAGTGATGATCACCTTTCTCTTTGGCCTATGAGGTGTCATCATTTGTTGCATATCCTTCTTTAGGTCAGCCTTTACCTTAAGCTCAATCACAAAAACCATTTTCTTTTTGGTGGCCTTCAGCTTCACAACATCAAGTTCTTTTACTTTTCCTTCCTCAGCCTCTATGGGTTGTCTAGACCCTTATCCTTGTTCCTTATTTCCACCCTTGACAACCTTTATCTTTGTTTTCTTCCCTGCTTTGGGTGTACCTGATTCAGTAGTACCAAATTGCTTGACACTCACATCTATATCTTTTTCCAAAAGTATAGTTGCTGCTATAGTGACCTCGTCTACATTTACTTCATAGTACATTGGCCTTAGCCATGCTACTTTTGCATATACAATATCTATATCTACAATAAAACATACTTCATCATAGTATTTTTCTATAACTAACTTAGGAATTCTCATTCTATTTCTCATCTTTACCTTGAATTCTTTAAAGTAGTTGTCCAATATTGACTCAAAGTTTCTCCCAATTTGTTGATTAAATCACTAATCTTCTCCATAGTTGTCCTATTCCTATCTTGTGCAACTACTCCAATAGTAGGAAAATAGTTTTGTACATAAAAATATATACAAACTAATAAGGATCCAAAATTAGAGGGGGTATTCTTTGGTTTGCTCACTGCCTCTAAATTGTCTATAAGTTGCTGAAGTTGTAGCTCAGCAAGATCATAGGAATGATCCTTCTTCACAATTTTGTAGTCCAAATTCACTACTACATAGGGTATGCTGTTTAACTTGCTTGATTGATAAAATTTGTGTGCAATCACATGAAAAATAGATTCAACTAATGGGTCCTTAATTCCATCAATTGACATACCACAACCATTCCACTTTTCCTTGGTTAGATTTTCAATTTCACTCTTCTTTCTACTTCTTATACTCTTTGGTCGATCCGAGGTAGGGTACCTAGTTACCCTATGAATGATAGCCTTATTTATCTTGATCAGCCCACCTTGTAACCATATTTTCATATCATGAACATGGCTCAACACAATATTTATCCATTTGATTTTAAAAACCTTTAAAAATCCTAGGGTACAGGTAAGCCCTTTCTCAGCAATAGTCTTGCAATCATCCTTCAAGATTACATCAACACATAGCTTGTCATAAGCTACTCTAATCTCAAAATCTCTAATTTATCCCATTTCACATAGATAACATGATCTTATATCTTGAACTATCATGACTCTGGGTGAAATTGATGATAAATCTCCAATATCATCAATAATTTTTTGATGTTCACTAAATTTCTAAAGTTTGGTGGAGAATTTTGATCATTTCTTATGATTTGTGCACTACTATCCTTCATCATTTCACTTATAGATTCCATTTTGAACTAGGGTTTGAAAAAAACCTTTTGCAAATATCTTCACTAAACATTTAACTTGGCACTAAGAGTAATACTTACTTCGTTTTAAAAATTTGCTAATAAACTTTTGTGATTCTCTTGCTTAGGTCACTAAAATCACTTTGATTGCCTTGAAGTATTCTCATAAGCTCTTTGATCACTTGCTGAATGAAAATGAATATCTAAATTCAATAATACCTTTAATCTTTCATTTTAGGTCTATAATTAATGTCTTCATACTTGGTTGGTGTATGACAACTAGCTCGGTCACCATTTCAACTCTGTCAAGGTTACTCATTCAGCCATAACTAATTCATTCACCCAGTATGTTATCTTGCTTGATTACTCAAACTATACTGCAAAACTTGGTCACATAGATTGTACCACTGATTCTCGGTACTTTATGATTATCTTTTTCTAATAGTTCTTAATGCATATTTACTTATGCAGATATGAACTTTTAGCACTTCTATGCTCTAGGAACTGATGTAAAATATAACATTGAGTATATAGTTCCAACATACCTTCTTTCTTTAGTGAGATGTGCTATGATCATCTGATCCATCAAATTGGGTGATCATAGTTTCATCTATTTTACTACTTCTAGCTCTTACTATCTCTATCCATGTTTTCTTTCCTTTAGGTTTGTCACTTCCATTACTTGTTGTTGGTGCTGGTGTTTTGGTTTTTTAGTTTCTAATGATGTGTCCAACTTTGAGACAACTAAAACATACTATCTCTCTATTTAGCCATTTCTTGTAATTTCCTTCCTCTAAAATGAGTTTTGATGCAATTCTATGGAATATATCCAAATTCTCCACAATAGTGACAATTGTACTGTGTATTGTAATCCCAGTTGTAGGAATTGCCTTTCCTTGATGAATTTGTTTTTAGATGACTAGTTTGAATTTTTCTTGAATCTACACTGATGAGCTCTATGTCATACTTTTGAAAATTATAACAATGACCTTGGAATTTAGATGCATTTCTGGTTGAGTCATTATTCTTTGATCTATATTAATGTGCTTGATGTCCTACTTTCTTGCAATTAAAATAATTACCTTTTAGTTTAGGTTTAGGAGTTTGCATACCATTTTTTCTTCTGCAAATGTTTGTTGTGTCACCAATTTTCCCACAATGATGACATGTAGGTTTTTCTTTGGATTTTTCATTCCTTTGCTCTCTACTTATGGATGATTCTCCTTCTTTAGTAGATGAAGACTTCTTGTTGTATCCTAGTCTAGAGGTGTCTTTTGTTCAAGGTGACCTCAACATTCTTCAAAGTGCTTGATCACTTCATTTTGTTTATTCAATCTCTCCATGAGTTCCTTTTCATGCCTTAACTCACTTTTCAATTGCTCATTCTTTAGCCTTAGATTTATATCTCCAAATCTTTTCTATTTTCTTTTGGATTTGTAATTACCATTTAATTTATCATATCCAGATGATTATTTGTAAATTTTTGTACTTCAAATGACCTCTCTTCTAGTCTGCTAGCCATCTATATTTTTTCTTCTTCAACCATGAGCTTTTCTTCCATTTCTTTCTTCTTTTGTTTGATTGCTTCACATGGTGTAATTGATTAAATTTCTTGTTTTATCTTTAGATCTTTTACTTCTTTTTCTAGGGCACTATTATTCTCTAGCCTATTAATGCTTCATCATTGTTACTAGTCTTTCCATTATCAAGTAGTCCTTCTATGTCAACTTCTTTGTATTGAGTGTCATTTTTTTGAACAACTATCTCTTTTCTTCTTTTAGGGTTTTCCTTAACTCCTCTTTTGTTTCTTCTAATTGTTGCAATATTATCTTGATTTCAATCATCTAGTTCTCAATGACTTTTCTCATCTTATACACTTCTATATCCATGATCACACTCTCAATTTGTTAGGCTTCCTGATAAGAGAACTAAGCTCTGATACCAATTGTTGGAATGAGTATATAGGAAATAAGATACTGGGGGGGGGGGGGCGGGGTGGTCATGAATTAGGATCTTAAACTTTTGACTTCAAAATCAATTTCATAAATTCACACCTAATTCATATCATATAATAGATCTACCATTAAAATTGTAATGCTAAAACACCTAAATTAAATACATCACATCCAAAAATATTTCAACATATTACACAATTATTTGATAACCCAGAAACACTTCAAGGTGAAGGTAAAACTGGGGTGGGGATGAAAGCCACAAATCTTCACTATTGCAATAATAAAGTTAACTCTTAAGGTTACAATGTTTGATCATAAGATATGATCAACCCCATGAGGGGTCTGTCCTATTAAAAGTTTAAGAGACTATTAAGTCTCATCTTGTTAAAGGATTTTACACTCACAATGAAGTAAGGACTATGTTAGGAGGTTTACATAGGTCTGTTAAAACCATTTTTTAAAGAGATTTATGCTGTCTCAATTGAAAATAATTGATTTAGACCTGACCCCCAGTTTTCTCTATAAGATGATCTTGGGTCTCCTCTTTTCTATATCTTTGATATTATCTCCTAATCTAATAAATTTTTTCATTCCTTCACTACTCTAATTTATCTTTGTCTGATCTACTTTAAAACTTTATCTTCACTCCTTTATACTCACACACACACATATAAGGATACTCCTCCTTCACCTTTCTCTACACATGTTTCTAGGGTTAGAATCCTCCTTAAATAGATGTTCTATGAATCTTCTAGCTCTTGGTCAATGACTTACACTTCATCATCTTTTTTCCATTTCTATCTCACTTTCTGATTGGTTGAATTTCATGCCTTGGAATCATTACATTCTAAAATAATACGTGATCATATTCTTAGCTAGGTCTAAAAATATTAAATATCAAAGAAAGGTCATCCAAAATAGTTTATATATGTGTTTGTGCCATTACAAACTTATATGTCAAAACTAAACTACTCGACACTCAAATACTCTAATGCTCGATCATGTATACTTGTTCATGCCATGACTCATCTTCTATATATCTACTTGATCGACAATTAATAACTTGTCAACATGCTTAGTATCAACTATATTTCTTGGCATGTACATCTACTTGGTCACTACTTAAATACTCAACAATCATTATCCTACTTAGTATAAGTTTTTTATGCTCTGCCTTTACTAGATAACTTGGTCACAGTGATGACCTTGTAATCTTTTCTAATAAATGACTATGTGTTTGGATACTAATCGATAACATAGGCTTAGAGATCAAACAAGTATTATGTCTTTGTTCTTATTCCCTCTTGAGGCCAAACATCATTCCTTCATTCCAACTCCCACAAGAGTCCAAAAACCACATCTTTATTCCAGTTGACTTGAGAGGTCGGGTGTTCCACAATATGATCTTTAATTAATTTTTATATTCCCATTTGTTTAATGTGGTTACCACTTATTAAAACCTCTTAACACTACCTTATTGACCACTTCTAGTCTAACGTACATGAGAGAAGCGACTCTACCCCTCTACCTTACATAACCATGCTCATCACATGATGAGTACCCATAGACAATACAATTTCCCAACCCAACCCACAGATAAAAAAACTCAATTGACCTAAATAAAAGAGTTTGTGTCACAAGATCCTAAGATATGCATGAACACATGCTCATGTGTGGGGAAAACTACTTATAGGAAATAAACATGACATTACTAATGCAAGGGCTGGATTCAAGAATTGCAACAAATGATACTAGGATAAGAAGACTAAATATATACCCAAGTAATAACCATAAAGAAGCTCAACATTACATATCTAAATCAACCACTTTGATTAAAGCACAAATTTATATGAATTCCTCTAGTCTGTTTTCCCCAACTAATATTGTTGTTAATGTATGTATAAGAGTTATATCAATTTCAATGTTGTCAAGCCTTAATAGGTTAAACATTATGCTAATTCAATAGTGTGTCATATCATTTGATTCAATAAGAAGATTTGAAAAAAGTATGATGAGTTAAAGTGTTGATAATCAAGCTACTATGTTTGTCACCAAACACCTAAAAAAGAAGTGTTGAAGTTCAGTGTTAATCAAGCAATTTTAATATTAACTAAGTCAAATATTGATCGAGCAAGTTGTTGTGGTCAACAAGCATGAATAGGAAAAATAAGTTAAGAAAATATTAAATTTGAGGTTGACATTTGATGAAAATTAAGAGTGTCCAAGAAGTTTAAAAGACAAGGATAAAGTTAGTTGTGAGATCAATGACTAGAGTAATTCAAAGAAAATCTAATGAAGGAGAATTAATAATTTGAAATAGAGTTCAAAGTTTAAGGTAGAGTTATATTTCTAGAGCATCTAGATTTAATCAAGTTGAAATTGATAGAGATGTACAATTATGATTAAGTGGAAAATTTTGAAAGATTTTAGAATGGACAAAGTTATCTATTTAAAGGGATGAACAAGATATTTCTTTTTTTTGACCATTTGTGATTGTTGTTAAAGTTGGAGAAGAAGAAAGAAGAAGGCGAATAGAGCAAAACTATTGGAACTATAATTGGAACAATTGTTATGTTGTCATTGATGTCAAACCTTACTAGTAAGATATTTTTCTAATAAAGTAGAGTGTCATATCATTTGATTGATGAAGAGGATTTGAAAAGAAAGATAACAAGATGAAATCATAAAGTGGTTGAGAACAGATGAGTAAGTTTAGTGGAACTACAAAGGGAACTTGATCAGTCAACATTTGACAAGGTAATATGTTGTTGATCATTGTATTAAGGAAAGAAGAAAGATAAGTTGAAGTATAGAAGAGATGATTGATGTAAATCAAGAAGTTAAGTAAATTACTAGTTTGACTGAGAAGAAAGTTACTAGGTCAATGAAGAAGTTAAGTAGTACCAAATAGAAGATTAATGAACTAAGGTATTAGGCAAGTGATGGTAATGACTGAGCAAGATGAAGGAAAATTGAAGTAATGATTGAGCACAATGATGGTCAAGTAAGCCAATGCAAGCTGAGTGAGACATATTAGTAGTGACTAAGTTGAAGAGCATAGTGATGACTGAGGGTCAACACATTAAAGGGTTGAGAAAGAATTAAGATTTGAGGCTGACACATTTGAATTTATAGAATAGTCAAAACATGTTAAAGATAAGAATTGATGAGTTGTCATATTTTATGTATAAATTGAGTTTGTTAAGTGATCTAAGGTTAAGATTCAATGAGAAGTTTCCAAAAAAATTAAGGAAATAAGAATAAAGACAAAATGATGAACATATTCAATGAATCTAATCAAACCCTAAGATCTATAGTTATGTT
This sequence comes from Cupressus sempervirens, assembly GCA_028749045.1. NCBI lineage: Eukaryota > Viridiplantae > Streptophyta > Pinopsida > Cupressales > Cupressaceae > Cupressus > Cupressus sempervirens. The sequence continues at coordinate 294,286,283 of CM053792.1, forward strand.
TAGTTTAAGCAACAAAAGATGAAACTTGTCTATTTAAGGAGGTATATGAGATGACTAATAGGTTGGTTGGAAAATTTGTGAAGAATAAGTAGAAGAACAAGAGTTGTAGAGGAAAAGTGAAAAGTTGGTGAAAGTGAGAGTGCTTGAGGTGTTTCCAAGTAGATCAAAGATGGAAAATGTGATAAAGACCAATAAATGAACTAGGAATGAGATAAATAGAGATCTGAACATGTAAAGTGAGTTTTAATTTATTAGATCAACCTAGTTTTTACTTTCTAACCATTGTGGCTGTAAAAATCCTTTAATCAAGGTTGACCAAACAATCATGTTGTAAACTCTTTAATCATGGTGACATTTTGATGGGATATTTTTGAAGATCTCTAATACAACCACTCTTAACAGGGTGATTAAATCCTTTAATAGGGTCATACATAATGTGTATTTTGTAACCTTTAAGAGGGTTCTCTCTTAACTGAGCTCACATCAGATGAGTGAAAAAGTGGTAGCATATTATTTGGTGGTTTTTTCCAAACTAGGTTTCCATGTTAAATATTGGTGTCATACTTGTATGAATGTTATTTTCATGTGTTATTATATTTAATGTTATATGTTTCTACAATTTAACCAACACTAAAATAGAGAACAAGAAGTTGATATGAATAAGTTCAATTACTGATGGTTTTCTATATTGGTCTAGTGGATTTATGAGTGTGATTAAATTGTTTGAAGTTGTTAAAAGTTTAATTGATACGTATGACCATGAGGATAATTGATTCATTCCCCCTCTCCATTATTCTAATCATTCTAAGACAAAATAATATTGTGAAGATCAAGTAGAGGACATGGTAAGTTGAAGTATGAAGTGTGTGAATAGTCTAGCAAGGGATCAAAATAGAGAGATAGAGAGAAGAACATAACTGAACAAGAAAGGTAGTGCTAAAAGCCAACAAATCATTTCAATTTTACTTTCTTATCATTGTAGAAAAAAATTCTTAACCAAGTGGACCTAACAAGGCTTTGAAATCCTATATGGTAACATTCAATGGTAATGTTTGTAAGTCCTTTAGAGCAGGCCACTCTTTAGAAATGTCAAGGAGTGAAGTTCTAAATGATCTTTGTTGAAAACCCTTTAATAAAGTCATACTAAAAATGTGCATGTAACCTTTAACAAGGTTGGATCCTAATAGAGATCACTTCAAAAAAGTGAAAATATTTGGGTTGGTAGTTCCCAAGCAGTATTTCTATTTATAGGGGTTCCATATTAAATACTTGTATCAAATGTGTGAATGCTAAATGTGACACAAGTTTATTTCATGTTAATAGTTTAATGTTGCAACTTGGTATAAGCTAGATGATTACTCTGATGCTTGGTAAATTAAGAAAAAATGAGATAACAATTTGATGTCAAGTTCATATAAGTTTGAATCATGATGTTTGATGTGGTTACTAATTTATTGATAAAAAAAAGATGAAGAATTTAAAGTTGGTGCTAAAGTGTTTTTAAGGCCTATAGGATAATTGGTAATAATTGATTTACAACCCCTGTCAATTATCTAACAATTGCTATTTGAGCCAAGTTCTTGAAGAAATAAGTTTGAAGGGGACTTGAGATAACAATTCAAAGATGTATAAGAGAGAGGTACCAAAGAGTTGAATAAGGATAATTTATCCTCATAGAAAAGTAGGATGATTCTTTATCTATTTGGGATTGGAGACAATGCACTATTCTATCTGAATAGTCAGTACACCCCCAAAAGTCTTGTGACAGTTGATGAGATGAACTAGAATAAATAACATGGTAGTCTAATAATTGAGATTACTTCTGCACTAAATGATGTTGATTTTGATGATGTCAAAAATTATGCTGCTGCTAAAGAAATGTGGGACAAGTTGATACTTGTGCATGAAGGAGATAAGAATGTGTTGAGAGCTAAAGCAAAAGGTCTGAGAGGAAAATACGATGATATGAAGATGAAATAATATGAGAATATAGTCCACTATGTGAACAAAATCAAAGAAGTGGTGAGTGCTACTAAAGCTTCAAGAGGATTCATCAGTAGTGAAGATGTTGTAAGTAAAGTTCTCAGAACACTATTGCCTATTTATGCTATATCAACATTTAAAATTCATGAATTCAGAGCTATTCCTAGTAGTGATCTTATATTTGATGGTATACTTGGTCATTTTTTTGCATTTCAATTAATTAATTATGATAATAGTGTGCCTACAATTGGAAATGCTTTGAAGACTACACTAACCATTGGTAGTTTAAGGAAAGAGAAGAGAAGTAGGGACAAAACTAATTCATAGGATGACAGAGATGATCTTTAACCATTTCTTACAAGGATGCTAATAAGAGGTAAAGGAAAATTCAAAGGTAAGTTACCTATGATATTTATTTTTTTGGATAACAATTTTGTAAGTCACCATGACCACAACTTACAAAATGGAAACTTTTAGGCAATGGTGCAGTGAGATAAATCTCTCCTCTTAGAAATAGAGGAGGTCCCCTTTTTACCATAGATGCCTACAACAAAGATCTAACTAGAAATGATAAAGGGATGATTCACTAAATCAATTTTTCTTTTTTTTGAAATGTTTTTCTCTTATCATCTGCTACATGCAATTTAAACAAAAGGAATCTGTTGCTACATTAATATCGGTGGCTTAAGTATTGACACAAGAATGACCTTAAGATAACAATTATAATTAATTTGTGTGGTTGATAGTAAGAAGCCAAAGTATCCTATAGGAACCTTCTTGGAAAAGGTGAGCAACTAACAAAGCTCAAAGTATTTGTTCAAATATCCAAAGATGAAATAATATACTAATGAATCAAGCTCAGAGTCTTCAGATCTTAGTAGTTTTTGCCACTAATAAACTAGATTAATCTCATTTAGGAAAGCTCAAAGTCTTTAAAAAACAACATAAAACATTTAAATGCCTTTAAAAAGAGAGAAGCAATAAATACAAATGAATCAAAGTAACATAATAAATGATGATCAATTCCAAGTATCACAACACAAAGTTTGGGAAAACCTTGCTTCTTTATTTACTTCAAAAATTTGCAACAAGAAATACAAAGCTTTCAAGTTACAAGCTCAACTTTTTCCAATAAAGAAAAAGATGATTGTTGACAATTAGCTCTCTCCTTTATATAGGAAAAAGAAGAGAGAAAGGTGGAAAAACCTCAACCACCTATACTTATCCTAATTATTTTGACTTTATTCAAAGTTGCATACCTAATGCAAGTATAATTTAACCACATGAGCTACTTGCATAGGTACATGTTATCATGTATTTACAACAAAGATGCCATTTTCATGTAGTCTTCCTATAACTAATATACTTTAAATCATGTAAAATATGAATTGATGTTTTCAGATCAAATCAACTAATTCCCCAATTTTTCATAGGAACTCTCATACAATTGAAGCATCTAGTTCTACATTGTGCTGTAAAATCATGATAACTTTCTAGAGTGTGCTTGCTGTCCTAGATGTTTCCTTGCTAGAATCCTCCACTTGATTATCCAAATTATTCAATGAAAACTTCCAATTTATAAACATGTTCAACACACAAATGTTCAAATCATCCAACTCAAGTTGTAGGTTAATGGATTTTACAAACTCTATGAGAACTTCTTGTTGACTTCTTAGTTTGTTGTCATCATCAATAATTTCACATGGAAATTAACTCAAATCTCCTTTGATCTTATCTTCTCGAGTAGACATTGTGAGTACTATTTCCTTTACCTCTTCAATGAGTTTTTGGAGACCTTGTTTCTTGTTTTCCATCACATGCATATGAAGTCATGATACATTTCAATAGATGTAATAACATTATACTCACATAAGAAGTCTAAATCAAATTCCATCATGTTTCTTTAAGCACCAAAATCACCATCTATCAACTCAAATTTATGATTAAGTCATTTCAACATGTCATTGAGTTTAGTAGAGATTTCACACTCTTTCTTCAACTCTCAATACAATTATAGAATCACTCAGATTCCCTTTTCTTCAATATTGCTACCTCACTCATCAACAATACATGCCTTCTTCTTCTCCCTCTCCATGCATACAACTAAAAGAGATTCATTGACAACAAAAGATCTCTTCATCTCTTTAATGATCCCCAACAACAGAGAATTCTCTTCTTTAACCTTTACTTTGTTTTTCCCTAATTTATGGTTCTTTTCAGAAAGAAAGTTTACTGCCTCATGTGCATCCTATTGATAACTTATCCTTGTTTTCTTACCAAGTTCTACCATATGTAATGTTCCTATCATAAAAATAAATTATTAATCAAACCTTTGTTAATGAGCCAATTGATTTAGTATATCTTAGACCCATTTTCAATTTAATTGTTTATGTAGGTAGGTTTGGCTATTGATTATCTTTGTATACCCTCAAAAAGGTTTCTCCAATGGGTATTTAAGCACAACATGTAGGTAGTATTGGGTATGCGATTTGGATTATTTTATTTATACTACAAATTCTTGTGGGAGTTCTGGATTGTTCACCATTTTGGAAGTGAAAGATCTTCCCTACTTGGCTCTCAAGGTTTTAGTGGGATTCAACCCTCACCCTATTTTTTCACTTGTAATACTTTGCTCGAATCTAGTAAATCAGAGCACCATCATATTCCATATTGGAGAAATAACCGTGTTTAAATTGATCAACTCTCTTGTGTTGGTTAATTAAATCTCCAACAACAATTTTGGTGTTTATTTGCTTTAAATCTCTCTGTGGTCATATTGTCACACTATCCATACACTCCCTTCTACCATTTGTCTACACAACTATATACCACAAGACCTATATATCATCCACATACGATCCTCTTTTTGGCAACAACACTAGCTTGACTATACAACCTCCAAGTCTAATTGTATGATCACCAAGCTTTAGTGTATGACCTCAAGTTATATTATATGAACTTAGCATTTTTTGCTCCATGTACAGCCTGTCGTACAACCTACTTGTTCACCCTCTTCACAATCTTCCATACCCTCTAGCCTTCAAGTTACCATATGATCTCCTAGCTTTAACATATGGCCTATCGAGGCGTCCTTGTATAGCTATTATGACCCATGGAAATTTGCTAGAGTTTGATTTTGACATTTGCCAAGTTTGCACATGAACAAACCTATTCCTAAGGGTTAGTAAGAAACATTAGAGTAGTATTAGAACTAACCAGCCTACTAGCCTATGGATAGTGAATGAGAATTTTAGCCAGAAGGGAAGAAGATCCCATTTGGTTGATAGAATGGAAGAGAAAGAACCCATTGTTGTAAAAATCTTGGTGCTACTAAGAGATCTTTTGAGGAATCAGGCATAGATCAATGATAATCAGTGTCTTATGGAAGAAACTCTTAGGAAATTGGCATATAATAAAATATCCAGTAAACAAAATAGTCACAATGTGGACTTGACATCAAGTAAGGAAAACTCTCATCTAGCACACTCTTGACCTTCCATGCCATCTTTCCCTCCATGAATAGAGGTACCATGATAGATAACCTTTGAGGAATTTCAAGGACAATTGTGAGAATATTGGAAGAATGCAAATCTAGAGGAGGATATATCCTACAAAGATTATGTAGAATTGAGAATGAGATATTCTAGAGAAAAAAATTGAGGATATTTTAACGATGATCTTAGAAGATGCAGGAGCATCCTGGATTTCCTTATAATATTGCACTTTTTCTTTTTCTACCAGTTACTACCAAGTTCTAGTTTCTAGTTACTATCGAGTTCTAGTGGCTACCGAGTTCTAGTTACTACCAAGTTCTAGTTGCTACCGAGTTCCAATTGCTACCAAGTTTTAGTTGCTACCGAGTTCTAGTTACTATCAAGTTCTAATTGCTACCAAGTTCCAGTTGCTACCAAGTGCTAGTTGCTACCAAGTTTTAGTTGGTGCTAAGAGCCAGTTACTACCGAGTTCTAATTGCTACTGAGTTACCCTGTGTTTGCCAAGTTTTCTATGTCTGGTTCTAATTTGGGCCGATTCTGCTCAGATTTAATTTTGGTATAGGTAGATATATTTGTTGAGAGCTGACTTGTGGCTTCTCTATAGTTTACATAGATCTTTTGAATAGAGATCCTCTAAAGGTGGGCAAGATAACATAAATACTGTGATTCAAGGAGATGATGAGGGTTCACCAAGTGGACCCGAGGCTGGAGAAAATCTGATGGTGGGAAGAACCTTATGTAATAAGGGAAGTGATGAGGAACCTGTTTTAAGGAGACGTCTTTTCAAGACCAGATGTAAGATGGTTGGAAAATGCTACAAGGTGATTACTGATAGTGGAAGTTCTACAAATATGGCATCAGAAGATCTAGTTACCAAGTTATAGTTGCAAAGATTGAAACATCCCAAACCTTATCATGTTTCATAGATCAAAGATGAGCATAAAATATTGGTAAGTGAACAATGCCTTGTGAAGTTCAAAATTGGACATTACTTTGATGAAGTTTTGTGTGATATTATGCCTATGGATTGTTATCATATTCTATTGGGTAAACCTTGGCAATATGATAGATATGCTATACATGATGGAAGATTTAATCAATATACTCTTTAGGTAAATGGGAGGAAGCAAATATTGTTGCCTTTGATTGAAAATCTAGATGAGGTGAATTGTACTATTGTGAAGGTTTGCATGGTGAATGGAAAATAATTTGAAAATGAAATGAAAAGGAACCAAGTTTGTTTTGCTATAATTTCTAGAGGACCAAGTTTTGTGCTAGTAAATAGTGTTAACCAAGTACAAGTCAATGATGATTGAGTGATAGTAGAAAGTAATAGAAGCTGAGTACTAGAACAAATTGCTGAATTGTTGAATGTGTATAAAGAAATTATTGCTGATGATATTCCTAATGGTTTACATCTAGTAAGAAGCATAAGTCATTGTATGGATCTAATTCCTAGAGCTAGTTTTCCAAACAAAGCACCATATAGATTGACACCTATAGAGAATGAAGAACTTAACAGACAAGTGCATGAGTTGTTGTAGAAAGGTTTGATCAGAGAAAGCTTGAGTCCATGTGTTGTACCTACTATGTTAGCACCTAAAAAGAATGAATACTGGAAAATGTGTACTAATTCCAGAGCCATTAACAAAATCATAGTAAAGTATAGGTTTCCTATACCAAGGATGGTTGATGTAGTGGATTGTTTGAGTGGAGCAAAGTATTTTACCAAGATTGATTTGAAGAATGGCTATCATCAGATCATAATAAGAGAAGGTGATGAATGGAAGATTGCTCTTAAGACAAAAGATGGTTTGTATGAATGGTTGGTTATGCCTTTTGGTTTGACTAATGTACCTAGTACTTTCATGAGGTTGATGAATGAAGTTCTGAAAAGATTCTTGGGTTAATTTATGATTATTTATTTGGATGATATTCTGATATTCAGTAAGACTAAGGAAGAAGATCTTGAGCATATTAGACAAGTGTTGCATAGATTAAAAGAGGAAAAGTTGCTGGTTAATCTAAAAAAGTGTTCTTTCATGCAAGAGGAGATTGTGTATTTGGGATTTGTGATCACAATTGATGGATTGAAGATGGATCCTGAGAAGGTTAACGCAATTTTGGAATGGCCTACACCTAAGAATGTGGGTGAGGTAAGATCATTTCATGGTTTGGCTAGTTTTTACAAAAAAATTTTATAAAGAATTTTAGTGCCGTTTGTAATGCTATGACTAAGACAATGAGGGGAGATAAAAAGGAATTCAAGTGGACACATGGAGCTGATAAGAGTTTTGAGACTTTGAAACAAAAGGTTGCTGAATTACTTGTATTGGCTTTTCTTGATTTCAGTAAGGTAGTTCAAGTTGAGTGTGTTGCAAGTGGTAATGCAATAGGAGCTGTAATAAGTTAAGAAGGTAAGCCTATTGTTTTCTCTAGTGAAAATTTGAATGATGCTAAAAGGAAATATTTTACGTATGATCAAGAGTTTTATGCCATTGTTTAATACTTGAAGAAGTGGAGACATTATTTGATTCCTAAAGAGTTTTTGTTGTATATTGATCATAAAAATTTACAATACTTGGGAAGTCAACATAAATTGAATCAAAGACTTATGAAGTGGGTTGAGTACTTGCAGAGTTTTACATTTGTGATCAAGCATAAGAGTGGAGTTACTAACAGAGTTGCTGATGCATTGAGTAGAAGATGTTCTAAAGATGGTTTGTGGTAGAGGAAATAATGTTGATAATACTATATTAGATCGGTTGAGACAAATTGCAGCTAGACTAGATGCTGTGGAGACAACCTAGAGGAGAGGAGCACATCTTGATGATATAAGTGATGATGAAGTAGTAGCACCGAACCATAATCTAGAACCTGAAGAAGATCAAGATGAAGAAAGATTGTTGCGATTGTTGTCTAGGGAAAATTCAAAGCCTAATGTAGAAGTTGTTCCTTATGATGGAAAATTGGATACCAATGCTATGTTGGATTGGATCTCTGATATGGAGAAGTTCTTTGAATATGAAAACACTCTTGATAATAGAAAGGTGAAGATCCCAGTCACTAGTTTGAAAGGTCATGCATCACTTTGGTGGGAGCACTTGCAAATTGATAGACAAAGGAGAGGAAAGGAGAAGATTAGAACTTGGCCAAAGATGATGAACAAAGTAAAGAACAAATTCCTTCCTACTGATTACCAAGTTAGTTTGCTGAGAAAGATGCAAAATTTGAAACAAAGAGACATGAGTGCAAAAGAATATACTGAGGAATTATATAGATTGAACATCAGATCTGGACATGTGGATGATGATGTTGAGAAAATTGCAAGGTACATTAATGGATTGAGATTTGAAATTCAAGATGAAATAAGTTTTTTGAAGTTGGAAAGTGTAGAAGAAGCATATCAATATGCATTGAAAGCTGAGGAGATCTTGACAAAGAAGCATGAACAAAGACAAAGGGGTAGAGGTGGTAGATCTTAGAGAGGTAGAGGTAGATCTTATGGAGAAAGTGGTAGATTTGACAGTTCTATGAAAGATAAAGGTAAATCTAAATGGAAGAATGATGACAAAGGCAAGACCGAGTGGAAAGGTGGTAATTCCTACCGTGGAGGTACTAATTCTTACCGAGGAAGAGGTAATTCCTATTCTAGAGGGGGATTTAATGGTAATTGTTTCAGATGTGGTAAAGAGGGACATAGATCTTTTGAATGTAGATCCTCTAAAAGTGGAAAAGTTAATAGAAATGTTGTGATTCAAGGAGATGATGAGGGTTCACCAAGTGGACCTAGGGCTAGAGAAAATCTGATGGTGGGAAGAACCTTATGTAATAAGGGAAGTGATGAGGAATCTGTTTTAAGGAGAAGTCTTTTCAAGACAAGATGTAAGATGGCTAGAAAATGCTGCAAAGTGATCATTGACAGTGGAAATTTTACAAATCTAGCATCAAAAGAGTTGGTTACCAAGTTGCAGTTGTAGAGGCTGAAACATCCCAAACCTTATCATGTTTCATAGATAAAAGATGAGCATAAAATATTGGTAAGTGAACAATGCCTTGTGAAGTTCAAAATTGGACATTACTTTGATGAAGTTTTGTGTGATATTATGCCCATGGATTGTTATCATATTTTGTTGGGTAGACCTTGCAATATGATAGATATGCTATACATGATGGAAGATTGAATCAATATACTCTTTAGGTAAATGGTAAGAAGCAAATATTGTTGCCTTTGATTGAAAGTCTAGATGAGGTCAATTGTACTACTGTGAAGGTTTGCATGGTGACTGGAAAACAATTTGACAAGTAAATGAAAGGGAACCAAGTTTTTTTTGCTATAATTCCTAGATGACCGAGTTGTGTGCCAACAAACAATGTTAACTGAGTGCTAGTCAATGGTGACCGAGTGACAACAGAACCTAATGGAAGCCAAGTACCAAAAGAAATTACCAAATTTTTGAATGAGTATAAAGAAATTATTACTAATGATATTCCTAATCGTTTACCTCCAATAAGAAGTATAAGTCATTGTATGGATCTAATTCCTAGAGCTAGTTTGCCGAACAAAACACCATATCGATTGACACTTGCAGAGAATGAAGAACTTAACTGACAAGTGCATGAGTTGTTGCAGAAAGGTTTGATTAGAGAAAGCTTGAGTCCATGTGTTGTACCTACTATATTAGCACCTAAAAAAAATGGAGCATGGAGAATGTGTACTGATTCCAGAGCCATTAACAAGATAATAGTGAAATATAGGTTTCCTATGCTGAGAATGGATGACATAATGGATTGTTTGAGTGGAGCAAAGTTTTTTACCAAGATTTATTTGAAGAGTGGCTATTATCAGATCAGAATCCGAGAAGGTGATGAATGGAAGACTACTTTCAAGACAAAAGATGGTTTGTATGAATGGTTGGTTATGCCCTTTGGTTTGACTAATGCACCTAGTACTTTCATGAGGTTGATGAATGAAGTTCTAAAAAGATTCTTGGTTAAGTTTGTGATAGTTTATTTGCATGATATTCTAATATTTAGTAAGACTAAGGAAGAACATCTTGAGCATATTAGACATGTATTATAGAGGTTGAAAGAGGAAAAGTTATTGATTAATATGAAAAAGTGTTCTTTTATGCAAGAGGAGATTGTGTATTTGGGATTTGTGATTTTAGCTAATGGTTTGAACATGGATCCTAAGAAGGTTAAAGCAATTTTTGAATGGCCTACACTTGAGAATGTGGGTGAGGTAAGATCATTTCATGGTTTGGCTAGTTTTTATAGAAAGTTTATAAAGAATTTCAGTGTTATTTGTAATGCTATGACTGAGACAATGAGGGGAGATAAAAAGGAATTCAAGTTGACACATGGAGCTGATAAGAGTTTTGAGACTTTGAAACAAAAGGTTGCTAAATTACCTTTATTGGCTTTGCCCAATTTCAATAAGGTATTTCAAGTTGAGTGTGATGGAAGTGGTAATGCAATATGAGCTGTATTAAGTTAAGAAGCTAAGCCCGTTGCTTTCTTTAGTGAAAAGTTGAATGATGCTAAAAGGAAATATTCTATGTATGATCAAGAGTTTTATGCCATTGTTCAAGCCTTGAAGAAGTGGAGACATTATTTGATTCCTAAAGAGTTTGTGTTGTATACTGATCATAAAGCTTTACAATACTTGGGAAGTACACATAAATTGAATTAGAGACATATGAAGTGGGTTGAGTACTTGCAGAGTTTTACATTTGTGATCAAGCATAAGAGTGGAGTTACTAACAGAGTTGCTGATGCATTGAGTAGAAGATGTTCTTTGTTGACTAAAATGAAGGTTGAAGTTCTCCGTTTTGATGATATGAAAGAGTTGTATGATGCTGATCCTAATTTTTCTAAGGCATGGAGAGAGTGCAAAGCACCAAATATGACATACCACATAAGTAAGTACGATGAATATTTCATTGAAGAAGGTATGTTGTTGAAAGGTATTTAGTTGTGCATTCCTAGAAGTCATATGAGGTTGAATCTGATTAAGGAAAACCATAGTGGTGGATTAGTTGGACATTTTGGAATTGATAAGATATTGAGTTTGCTGAAAGAGAAGTATTATTGGCCACAAATATATAAGGATGTTTAGAAATTTGTAAAGAGTTGTGGATTTTGTCAAGTTTTAAAGGGAGTGAGTTAAAATACTAGTTTGTATACACCTATTACTATTCCTGAGAAATCTTGGACTAACATTAGTATGGATTTTGTTCTTGGATTGCCTAAGACAGTGAAGGGGTTTGATTCCATATTTGTTGTAGTGGACAGATTTTCTAAAATGGCTCATTTCATACCATGCAAGAAGACATCAGATGTTGAGCATGTTGCTTAACTTTTCTTTAAAAGGATTGTGAGATTGCATGGATTACCAAGGAGTATTATTTTAGACAGAGACAATAAGTTTGTTGGTTATTTTTGGAAGACTTTGTGGAAGAAGATGGGTACTAAATTAAAGTTTAGTTCTACATTCCATCCATAGACAGTTGGATAGACAGAGGTTGTGAATAGAAGCTTGAAAAATTTATTGAGATGTTTCGTTGGGAATAAGCCAAGTAATTGGGAGATGGTATTGGCACAAGCTGAATTTGCATATAATAATTCTATGAATAGAAGTACGAAGAAAACACCTTTTGAGATTGTTACTGGAATGCATCCTAGAGGTATGTTAGATTTGAGAGATGTTGCTAGGGAAGAAAATAGAAGCACTATCGGAGAAGAATTTGCTGATTTTATGGAGTCTTTGCATAAGGAAGTGAAGTTGAGGTTGGAACAAAGTAATCATAAGTATAAGGAGAATGCTGATTAGTCTAGAAGACACCATGATTTTTAAGTCAGTGATGAGGTGATGGTTCATTTGAAGAAAGGAAGATTCCCAGTTGGAACATATAGCAAGCTGAAGATGAAGAAATTTGGACCTTGTAAGATCTTGAAGAAGTTTGATAATGGTAATGCTTATGAAGTTGAGTTAATTGATGACATGGATATATCTCCTAAATTCAATGTTGCTGATTTATACAAGTATCATGAGTTAGATGACGGAGTTTTGTGTCAAAAGATTATCCTAAGAAGTAGATTGAAGAAGTTGAAATGGTATTGGATCACCCATTGATAGCACCAGCTTCTATTATAGTCAATTCTCCAGTTGTAAGTACTCCAGTTTGTACATCACCTATTGTTACTTCATTTTTTGATAGTACATCAGTTTTGGACACAGTTGGCACTTTTTTTAGTTTTCCTTCAATTGGACCCATTCAAGTTTTTATAGCAAGTCTAGAAATTTCTAGTATTGTTTCCATTTCTAAGTCTAAGGAAGTAAGCTCAAAAGTAAAACCAAAGATTTCTCTAAAACTTTTTCTTACTAGCAAAGAAATTGATGAAGACATCGATTTGGACAAAGAAATTGTCATTCCTAAGTTCGATCTGGACACTACCATAGCTAATGAAATGATATTAGTTAGTCAACTTTTAGAGAAAAAGGCAAGATAGAAGCAGCTTAGAGGTGAAAGAGATAGAGAATTTACTATAATTAAGAATGCTAAAAATATAATAACTGAGGCTATAGGTGTTGATGTGGACTCATCTTAACACATTTTGCTACAATTGGAAGAAGTTGTAAATAAGTTCAATGAAGATACCTCTGGCCAAGAAAAGCTTGTTGAGAAGGCAGAGAAGAAGTTTGATAATAAGGTGCTTGAGCACATTGATTAGCACATTTCCATTAACCAGGTAGAGCTATCTACAGTTTTGAGCAATCTTGAACAATCTTTCACCAATGTAACATCACTTTTTGGAAAGCTTTATGATGTTACCAAGTTCACCAAGGATATAAAGGAGAAATTGAGTAAGATTGATGTAGATATGAAGGCAAGCACTCAAAGGCTATAGCTTGACCCTAGTTCAAACTTAGCACATCACATCTAGGTGATATTTTTGTTAGAAATATAGGCAGAATTGCTAAGAGAGGAAGCTAGGATTAGATCTACACTGATTGATATACAAAATCTAATCCTTTCAATTATGGAATCAATGCAGAAACACATTGCATATTCAAAAACATTGGTCCAAGATAACAATTTTTCCATAGCAAATCATATGACTGAACTTTCTATAGAAGTTCAAGTGGCACTCTCCACCTGCAAAATTTTGCAAGACAATTGGGATAAGACATTGGCTCTTATTCTCAAGGTACACTCTAAATTTCTCTCACATTTTGGTGTCTCTATTTGAGTATTTTGCATATCTCTTTGGCATTATTATAAAAAAGGGGGAGTAAGAGATAGTAAGAGACATGGGAGTAAGAGATGATAAGAGACTTGTGGAGTAATCAAGGGAGAAAATAGATTGATATATGTACAGATAAAGGCTAAAACACAAGTAAACAAAAGATTACATGCCCAACTGTAAGGCCTTTTGGGTTACGACCAGATACAAAATACAACTTCCAGATCCACGATCCAACTTTAAATTTGCATTTCTAGACACATATGCATTCCCTTTTTCAATCCTCTAAGTTCTCTACTGGCTGACCTACCTTAATTCTAAGCCTAAACACTCTATTTATAATGGCCAAAATGGCTTACAGAACATTCTAGAATATAGAGAAGCCACAAGTTGGCTCTTAGCAAATATAACTACCTATACCAAAATTAAATGTGAGTAGAGTCAGCCTAAATTGGAACTAGACACATACAACTCAGCAAACATAGGGTAACTCGATAGCAAATGGAACTTGGTAGTAACTTGCACTCGACAACAACTAGAACTCGGTAGCAACTGGCACTTGGAAGCAACTAGAAATTGGTAGCAACTAGAACTCGGTAGCAATTGGAACTCGGTAGCAACTGGAACTCAATAGCAATTGGAACTCGATAGTAACTAGAACTCAGTAGCAACTAGAACTCGGTAGTAACTGGAAACTAGAACTCGGTAGCAATTGGTAGAAAGAGCAAAAGTGTAGGATTACAAGGAAACCTAGGAGAAATCTAAGAGGGAGAAACATTCTATTAGAAAAAGAACTTGTTTTCAAATTTTATTCTACTATGACATGTTGTGTTACCATCAATGCCAAAGAGGGAGATTGTTGGATACAATTGTTCAATTATGTGTTGTCTTTGATGTTACACAAATGTCATATTAGTTATCAGATAGAGTCTACTGAGCTCAACTGGTCAGAAAAGAAAAAAATAGAGTCTACCAAGCTCAGATGGCTAGCAAAGTGAATCATAGAGCCTACCAAGTGTTTCTAGAAGTTACATTGTGGAAACATTTTCTACCGAGCTCACTCAGGCGCTAAATGATTCTATGGCAAAAATTAGTTTCTATCGAGCTCACAAGGTCATCAAAGGAAAGTTAGTATCTATTCACAACCTTCGTAGAAAATAAGTTGAAGAAAGTTGGTTATGGCATAGAAGGTTGTGTCATGTGAACTTTGATAACCTTGTGAAAATAAGCAAATTTAGGAAAGTAAGAGGCATTCCTAGTATAAAGAAACCAGAGTTTGGTCTATGCAAGAATTGTTAATTTGGTAAGATGGGAAACACTAGCTTTAAAAGTAAGAACTGAGTATAGCTGAAGAAGGACTCATTCAAAACTTTTTATGAGTTATGGTATGAATATAAACCTAATGTAAGTTACCTAAAAGTATTTGGAAGAAAATGTTACATTTTGAAAGAATCTAGAAAAGGTAAATTTGATGTGAAGGGTGATGAATGAATATTTTTGGGATATTCTTGCAAGAGTAAAGCATATAGATGTTTGAATTTTTCTATTCAAAAAGTCATAGAAAGTGCACATGTGAAATTTGATGAGTTTGCAGAAAGGATTGAAGAAGAAAGCAAAAAGGAACCAGAAGACTACATGAGATTTTTTTTCATTGAACTTGATACAGTGTCAGATACTTTTGTCAATCAAGAATCTTCTACTCCTGAGTCTTCAATAATAGATTTGTAGGAAGTTCATATCGAGCTATAGGAACTCAAGTCACATTCTGATGCTATTGAGCCAATGCCTACCAAGTCACTGATGTAGGCAACGGGTGAATAACTAGGGCTAGAGGTTCACCTAGCTATCCAAACAACCTTGCAAGAGTTAACACAATGGAAGAAAACATAAGGACCAACCACCAATGGAGGAAGAGGAGAAAAACACTTTTATTGATTCATGAAAATATCTTCATACATGCCCAATTGTAAGGCCTTCTGGGTTACGGCTAGATACAAAATACAACTTCTAGATCCATGATCCAACTTTAAATTCACATTTTCAAACATATATGATTGCAACTAGAACTTGGTAGCAATTGGAACTTGGTAGCAACTAGAACTCGGTAGTAATTAAACTAGAACTCAGTAGTAACTAGAAACTAGAACTCGATAGCAATTGGTAGAAAGAGAAAAAGTGCAGGATTACAAGGAAACCTTGGATGCTCTTGCATTAGAAGAAAGTTGAGTAAGGTAAATCTATCACCATTTGATAGATATAGGTCCATATATACTCAATCATGGGTAATGAAGGCCAATACATACTGTCAACTTAATCTAATCCTAGAGGAAGAAGCAATCAAATTTGCAATGCTACACTTGGAGGGAGTGACGCATGAATGGTGGCATCATGACACCATCACATTGGGGCATGAATAAATACATACTTATGCATAATCCACTAAAATATTGATAGATCATTTTGATGGTGAAGATCTAGAACTTAATTTCAAAGTATTGGGACAACTAAGGCAAACTAGATTGGTCGACCGGTACATCATAGAATTTCATAAACTCTTTGTTTTGATCATGGAATTTCTCAAAGGAGACAAATAATTCTCTTCATGGACAGACTAATGAAACCATTGAAAGGTTGGGTAAAATTTTTCAATCCCGCCACCCTTTCAAAAGCTATCAAGAAGGTGCAAAGCATGACATCATCATCAACATCATCCTCTCAAGGTTACACACACTTCAAACTGCTAGTTTTCCCCAAGGACAAAGATAAAAAACCTCTAGCAAAGAAACCTTCATTGGACAAAGCCACTAGACATGAGCTACGAAGGAAGAAATTATGCTTCAATTATGAGGGACCAATGGATCCTGGGCACATATGCCTCAGGAAAGGAAAAATACACTACATTGAAGTCATATTTGATGATGAGGACAATTAGGAGGATCTACCTACCAAAGATATCCATCCCCACAAGGACACCAAAATGGTTAGCTTGAACCATATGGAGAGAATTGCAATTTTGGTATGACACAGAGGAACCTTCACCTTAGCTGGGAGCTTGAGGTGTACGATGTTTCATAAATGGAGAACCCTTCAAGGACAAAGGGTCATCATGATACTTGATAGTGGAGCCACACTAAACTTCATAAACTCATCTTTGGTAAAAATAAGAGGTATGTCTACTGAGAAACACATAGGATTTTAGGTTGAGGTCATTAGAGGGGCAATTTTTCCTTGTACACACCTTAATCCCAAACTGAGATTCACCATGTCTAACCACACAGTCATGGAGGATTTCTTTATAGTGGACCTAGATGATATAAATGGAAGTTATTCTAGGAATATAGTAGATTGAGACACTTGATGAATACACTCAGAGCTTCAAATGGATGGACTTCACTTTTTTTGTTGATGGGAAAAAGGCTTTTCTCCATAAGATGGCCAATGAGGGAACAAAGGAAGTTTTGGCATACCAGATGGAGACAACCTTTCAACATGATGACATTGCATGGGCTGCACACTATTTTGTTTTTGTAGAACCCATAAAAGGACAACAAACACCACACCAAGATGATGATTTTCAAAATAGATTGAGTGCTCATGATAAATTATTTATAGAAATTCCTCTCGACATACCTCCCCATTGTGGGTTTGAGCATACCATCGAATTGGAAGTAGGCACCAAACTAGTCATAACCACACCTTATGACCACCCCAAAAAATTCAAAGATGAGATTGAAAAGACAATTAAGGAACTATTGGGGAAGGGATGGATCCATCCCTATTCTAGCCCTTTTGCATCCTCAATAGTATAAGAAGCATGAAACAATGTGCATGTGTGTGGACTACTATGCATTGAAAAAAAAGATAATGAAAAATAGATATCTGATTCCTAGGATCGATGAACTATTGGATAAATTATATGGTGTGGTTTATTTTTCAAAAATAGATCTCCATTCTAGATACAATAAGATCCATATGAGGGGAGAAGACATAGAGAAGAAGGATTTTCATTGTGACTATAGACATTACAAGTTCTTGGTCAATGTCGTTCAGATTAACAAATGCACCTTCTATGTTCCAGTCATGCATGAATAACATCTTCAATGACTAATTGTGTACATACTTATTAGTATTCTTTGATGATATCCTTATTTATAGAAATACATGTGAAGAACACTTGAAGCATTTGGATGAAGTCCTAAGGATCATTAAGGCTGTCCTTGTTCACTAAGAAGTCCAAGTGTAAATTCAAGATGATAGAAATATTGTACCTGGGGCATGTTGTTAGTGAATATGGAGTATAGGTTCATTAGGAGAAGATTCACGCTGTCCTTGATCCCCCCCTGCAAAAAAAAAAAAAAGCGCTCTCTGAGTTGCAAGGTTTTTTTGGATTTTGTAGTTATTATTCAAGGTTTTTAAAAGGACTCTCTTAAATTAGTTCACCATTAATAGATCTAACAAAAAAGGGCTCCTTTCAATGGAATGAAAAGGTGCAACACACTTTTGATAAATTGAAAGAAGTAATGAGAACTTGCCCTATACTCGTCTTACTAGACTTCACTCAACCATTCATTCTGGAGTGTGATGCATCTAGAGAAGCCATTGGTGTGGTACTAATGCAAGATAAACAGCCCATAGCCTATGCGAGTTAGAATATTACACAATCTCAGAGTGTCTATATTTTGTTTATGACAAAGAGATGTTAGCCATCATATATGCACTGACAAAAATCTTGACAATATTTGGTGGGTATCAAGTTTGTTGTTCATATTGATCATAATAGTTTGAGATATTTTCTAGAGAAACGAGACCTAAATGAGAGGTAACAAAAATGTGTAAGAAAGGTTTAGGCTTTTTATTTTGACATCATATATGTAAAGGAAAAGAACAATGTGGTTGCAGATGCCTTGTTTAGGAAACCCACCATTGTTTACTGACTCAGATTTCAATTGATTGGAGAGCATATTTATTGGTGGAATATTCCAAAAACAAATTTTCCTATGAAATAATAGAAAAAAAAACTTAGGATGATTAGTAAAAAGTGGTGGATGACATCATTTTCTATAAGAATTGGATATACTTAGTGCCCAAATCCAAACTAAAGCAGAAAGTCTTGAAGGAGATACATGCCTCACCCTTGGCTGGAAAAACAAGGTTCCTCAAAAATTATAGACAACTCAAGGAGAGTTTTTTAGGGAAAGGATTTAAAGGAGATCTATTGTAATATGTAAGAGAGTGTATAGTTTTCCAAAAAAACAAATCTGAACATACTTTACCCATCAAGTTGCTGCAACATTTTCCTATATCAAAACAGAAGTGAGAAAGTATCTTGATGGCTTCATTACTGGACTTCCGAAGGTGAATAGAAAAAAAAGTATCTTCATGCTAGTTGAAAAAATGATGAATTAAGCACATTTGTTTGAAATTTATTCATATTTCCAAGCCACATAGATAGCCAAGTGATTTTTCAAAGAAGTCTTTCATCTATACTTGTTACCCTGAAACATTGTTAGTGACCTGGATAGTTGATTTATTAGTATTTTTGGGACATAATTGTTTCAGTTAGCATGAAAAAATAATGGCCAAGTACTAGCTACCACCCTTAGATAGATGAATAGATGAAGATTGTGAATAAGTGGATAGAAGGCTACTTTCAAAACTACATTTCGGCACAACAAAGGGCATGGGTCAAATGGATGCATCTAGGGGAATACTATTACAACACCACTTACCATTTTTCCATTAGGATGGCACCCTTCAAAGCACTATATGAGTATGAAACCCTTTCATTTATTGATATGGTGTTAGCTGACAGTCACACACCAAGGGTCAGGGAATAGCTTCAAGATGGGCAAGACATCTTAAGATGTTTGAAAGATAACTTACAAAGGGTGCAGGGGTGTAGAGTCAACAAAATATGTATGCCGACATACACTAAATTGAGAGAAGTTTCAAAGTGGGAGACTTGGTCTATCTTAGGCTCCATCCATACATGTAGTCATCATGGAAGGAAAAAGGGAAAGAAAAATTGAAGCCATAATTTTATGGCCCAAATCATGTAGCTTTCCGCATTAGTGAAGTTTCCTATGAGCTAGAACTCCTAGAGGGAAGCTAGATTCATAACATTTTTCATGTCTCAAGCTTAAAGAAAGCTATAGGATAGAACATCATGGTAACTACAGACCTCTTGCCACTCAATAAAGAAGGGAAGCTCATATTGGAACTGACCAAGATCATTGTGTACATGAGAAGACCTTGCAAAACTATACTTTAAGGGAATATTTTAAAGTATGTTGGAAACACTTGCCGATGGACAATGCGACCTGGGAAGGCAAACACATTTTGTAGCATCCAAAATTGCATTTTCTTGAGGACAAGAAAAGTTTGGGATGAGAGGACTATAATGTTCCCATCATAAAAATAAATTATTAATCAAACCTTTATTAATGGACCGATTGATTTATTACATCTCAGACCCATTTTTATTTAATTATTTCCATACGTAGATGTGGATGTCGACTATCTTTGTACTCCCATAGAAAGGTTTCCTTGATGGGTATTTAAGCACATCATGTAGGTAGTTTTTAGTATGAAATTTGGATTATTTTCTTTGCACTACAAATTCTTGTGGGAATTCTGGATTATTTTCCATTTTGGAAGTGAAAGATCTTCCCTACTTGGCTCTCACAGTTTTGGTGGGATTCAACCCTCACCCTATTCCATCACTTGTAATACTTTGCTAAGATCTAGAAAATTATAGCACCATCAAATTGAGAATTGGAGAAATAAATGTGTTTAAATTGATCAACTCTCTTGTGTTGGGGAAATCAATCTCTATCAACGATTTTGTGTTTATTTGCATTAAATCTCTCTGCAACCATATTATCACACTATCCATACACTCCTACCATTTTTCTACATAACCATACACCCCAAGACCTGTACATCACCCCCATATGAACTTCTTTAAAAAAACAACCTCCAACCTGACCGTATGGCTTCCAAGTCCAACTGTACAACCAACAAGCTCTATTGTATGACCTCTAGATATATAGTATGGACTTAACATTTATTGTTCCACCTACGACATTAGTTATATCATATGGACTTAGCATTTTTTGCTCCATGTATAGCCTACCTTTTCACCTTCCTCACAATATTCCTTACCATGTGGCCTTCAAGTTATTGTATGGTCTCTTAGCTTTAACCTATGACCTCTAAAACATCACCAAGAAGATAATGTACAACCTATCCAGGCTTCCCTATATGACCACTATGACCTGTGCATGTTTGGTTGAGTTTGATTTTGGCATTCACTAGGTTCACACATGGATGAACCTATTCCCGAGGGTTAGTTAAAAAATGAAACATTACACCCTCAAGATTCTATAATTAGCAGGTTGCATATCTTTGGTAGATTTCTCCACAAGTGGTTTAGCTACTTCAACATACTTGATATAATTATTATCAATCACCACTCAAGAAACTCTTTTATCTTTCTTGTTCTTTGAAATCCCTATCTTGCTTATTTGTCTATCATCTTCTTCAAGAGTAATATCTTCTTTCTTTCTTTTCTATGTAACAACACTCAACCATGGAGAATGTAATGTCTATCCCTAGTTTATTTTACATATTATATTGTCGAATTCTTTTAGGCTAGTTTTATGATTAGCAATACTCGGTTACCAAATTTGTTTGGATGTTATTTCATACTCACTTGATATATTTGATGAGATACTTGATACTCAGTTATTTCATATGTGCATGATTATTCTTTCGGTGATGATACATGTATGTTCATATAGTGATTTTAGTTGTTTCATGATGATAGTTGGACAAATGATTTATGTGTAGTTTCTATGGATACTTACCCCATACTTGCATTTGTATGGTGTACTTGTATGTTTTACTTTACGTTTGATGTTTCTTATTTCGTTAAGGAAGGGAGTCATAGTCACCTATTAGTTAGGATCTACAAGATGCACTACTCCTCGTCGTTGCCTATTTAGTTTAGATTTATATGTATATGCACATGAACGACTTTTATGTAGTTTGAAGGTATCAGAAATTGACTTCCCTAAATTGCTAGGATGAGCATGCCCTATCATAGTATCTCAATGGAAAAAGGAGGAGATAGCTCGAGTCAAAATCCTAACCCTAAGCCAATTATCCTAGAAAGTAGGACAAGTATATGAGTTATTTACCCTTCCAAATTCGTCAAATGACAAGAATTCAAGACTTTGACCCTTGAGTTTGATTTAGCACTCTTTCTTTATTATGGATTTTCTTATTTGGATTTGTGGGTCTATTGTGATTTTGAGTTATAATTAAACCAAATTAAGAGATTATTAAATGATTTAATTTACTAAATTTTTTATAAAGAAAGATACAAATTTTAATCATATTTAATTAATTGAGAAATTAATTAAATAAAAGAATTAAACTTAAAAGATTTAATTAAAGTTTTTTTTTTGGCAAAATAATATTTATTTGATTTAATAATAATTTATTTAAGAGTTTCATTTTCTATAACAAAATCTAAATATTATTATTAGTTAAATTAATAAATATATTATTAAAGATGTCTTGTGATTTAATAAAAGGGAAAAAATAAATTTAATAAAGTTTATGTTAATTAAAATGTAAAAAGTTTGCACATGAGATTAAAATAAAATAAAATAATAAAGAAAAGGGTTTGTGTTATTGTAAAACTGAAACCCTAAAGAGAGAAAACTCTTTATTAAGAAATTAGAGCTCATTTCTCCATACAAGTTTGGAAGAGTGAATTTTGAGAAAGAGGGTTTTTGAGAAGACGATAATTTCTTGCAAGCTCTGAGCATCCAATTGGTTAACATCAGATCGAGGTAAGATCTTAATGAGTTTTGTATAGTAATTTCCTTTTTGAATTTTCTCTATCTTCTTTGTGTTTGTATGAATCTATTTTTAGAATTTATTTGGGATGAAACCCTTGTGTAGAAAGTTATTGTTCTTTGTTTCGAAACAATCTGTGAACGAAATTAAATTGAAAGCCTTAGTTTGAGAAATTTGATATTTGCAATTGGATTGATTAAAATCGGGACGGGGGTTTAGAAAAGAAAACCATATTTGTTTTTATCACTTTTTGACTACTTAATCCAGGTTGCCATATCTGATCTATATTGGAAAATTATCAACAAAAATAAATATAAATATATTTACCACAATAATTCGTAATTAATGTGCTATATATATATATATAAAAGAATTTATAAAATTGTTTATATTAGGTGGGGAGGCTTTTGTGGGAGGTTGTGAACAATACTTCAACCCATAGGCTTTAAAAACTTAGGTTGGTTAGTTTATAATTTTAGTTTTTTATAATAATAATTATTTTATATGTTATTAAATTATATTAATTATGAAATCTAGTTATAATAAAATTTAATATTAATTATTTTTATTATTAAATTAATAATTACTATTATCAATAATAAATATTATTTATTAGTATTTTAATATTATTATTATTAATATTTGCACAATTATAATTAGATTTTTTTATTAGTTTTAAATTAAAGATTTTTGTTTTTTGGTTATTATTAAAATACACATATATTAGGATATTTGGAAATTGATCCAATAAGGAATATTTGATTTTTTTAAAATGTAATATTGATCTAATTAAATGAGCATTTATCTATAAAGGGGGAACTTGTAAAAGATCAATAAAGGACTTTTGGTAGTATATTTTTAAATGAAGATATTCGTCCCATAAAGGTGATCATTGGACTATATATATATATATATATATATATATATATATATATATATATATATATATATATATATATATATATATATATATATATTTGGAAAGTATAGTTAAATTTAGGGTACGAGCATGAGACTCATAATTGATCAATACAACATAATAAACCATTATCGATTATGATTACTTTTGAAAAATGAAAGCTTGAAACCCAATAGTGAAAATCAAACTTTTATGTTTTCAAAACCAAATAAATTATGAAAACTACATTTGTTATATACTTGATGTGATGTATGGTTTGCTAGTGTTGGTTTGGGTTTGACTTAGTACATTGAATAGTCAGTATGTTTACTAGAGGCTTGGAGATTTTGTTCTATGATGATGTTATGGTTATTATTTGGTCACGATCTTTTATACCCAACCATTGTGATTTAGTCACATATTTTATATGATGAGTTTGATCAGTTGTTTGTTAGTGCTTTCCATTTTCTTGTATAGAATTGAGGTGAATGGTGTCATTTTTCTTTGTATAACCTTTGAGTTTAGATTAGTTATCTTTTGATGTTTTCTAGTTGCTTGTATAGAACTGAGGTGATTATTGTGATTTTCTTGCTATAACCTTTGAGTTTTTGATCAATTATCTTTTGGTGCTTTCCAGTTGCTTGCATAGAATTGAGGTGAATATTGTGAATTATGTATAGGTGCTTTCCATTCACTTGCATAGGATTGAGGTGAGTATTATGATTTGTCTTTAGGTGCTTCTAGTTTATTATAAAGGATTGAGGTGAAAATTATGATTTTATGAGTTGTACATTTTATGAGCTTAGGGTAGGTGATTAATGTGTATGTTGGGAAGTGGCTTGCAATGGAGCCTAGAGCCCTAAATAGGCTGCCTGGATAACCCATTGTAGGTCATTTTAATAAGTGATAACATTTTATTAAATGGGTTTAAAATGAATTAATAAGAGTCAGTGT
The DNA here is from genome assembly GCA_028749045.1 of Cupressus sempervirens. NCBI lineage: Eukaryota > Viridiplantae > Streptophyta > Pinopsida > Cupressales > Cupressaceae > Cupressus > Cupressus sempervirens. Next base: position 294,310,730 of record CM053792.1, read on the forward strand.
TTTTCTTATCACCCATGCCTCGAATGCTAGTACAAGCTAGGATAGGAGTAAAGAGGATGTTTGGTCGCTACATTGTCTTGTTAGTATACCTTGTCTTTATAAAAGGATATTGATGCCACATAGAGATAGTAGGGGGATGGAGTCTAAAGAGGCTATTGGGGTAACCTTAGAGTTAGCTCATGTGATGACATTTGCCCACTTAGATAGTAGATTTCCTATGTGCCTTTGTTGCCTCTAGGATTAAATGTTACTTGTGTCTTGGCACCTTTGAGATAGATTGCTATAAGGATTTCCTTGACCTAGATATTGGTTATGACTTGTGGATTGGTATATGTTTGGGACTTACATTATCTCCTCAGCATGGTGGAAGCATGCCATTTAGGTTCCACGAGGTCAGGTGGTAGTGTTTCTTATACCATAAAGATCTGATAGCTAGATGTCATTGTTGGATGTACTTGTGCAGGTGATCCTTTCATTTTGATCTTGTATTTTGGTTGGATGGTTATATTGTATTCTATTATATTTGATTTATTAGAGATCTTACAAAATGATGTATTCTATTCATGACATATATTCTTTGAGGTTTTCATACCTTGCGACTTGTACATCAGATGATTATGCATTTTGATTATGCCAAATGCCATATTGTATAATTGTATAATGTTTAATTGGATTTGTACTTTTGATTATTCTATGATGTTGATTTGTTATGTATCAGATTTAGTATTAATGAAATTTATATATATGTGATTCAACATCACGGAACCCTTAAGAGATGTAATTTGTTTATGGATGGTTGTATGTATGTGAATTATTGCTTCTACTATGTTATTTCTTGTTTTTATTATCTTTTAAAAAAAAATAGAAAACTTAGTGAAAATTTAGGTTAATTTATTTTGGATTTTCTAGTGGGGCATTACAACTGGTATTTGAGCCAGGTTTCTACATTGGGAGCTTTGGGTATATTGAAACACCACTAGATGACATGTAGTTAAACTTAAATGAAACTTAAACAACTATATGTATCTATTACAACTTGAACACTTTGAACTTTAGACTTGATTACTTGAACATTAAAAAGGAAAAACTTGTATAACTCTTGAGTTTGATTTTGCACATATTTTCTTATGATTGTACTTTAAGGTGGTATGCCTTTGATTGACCTTGTGGGCATTTTTTTGTTCTTTCTTGGGTGTTGTAAGAGGATGGTGTTTGAGACTAGATCTGCTATTAGGGGTCATAGTGTAGGCGGAGTAGAGGCCATGGGAGAAGTAGATAGGATAGTCCTCCTTCAATTCATATAGTGAGTCCTATTCAAGAAGGGAATATGAAGGAGAGCCATAGAGAAGAGCATGCTAACTTAGAGAAGACTAATTTGAGACAGACGATGAGGAAAACTTAGAGCGCCTACCTCCTCCTAGGGGTGGTGATCAAGAGGGATCACATCATGTTGGGAATGAGGAGAGGCAGAGATCTAGGAGTCCTCAAGGAGAACTCCATGGTGATAGACTGAGGTTGGCTAAGGCCACTCAGATGAAGGACCTACAGAGGTCCAAGATCAAACCCTTCAACAAAGTTGGTATAGGATATGTGGTAGAGAAGTGGTTAATTTCTTTACAAAAAAATTTTGTGATACAAGAATTTGACTCTAATGTCAAAGCAAGGTATGCGATCACCCACCTATAACTCTTTAGGGATACATGGTGGAACATTGAGGAAAAGAAGCTAGGTGTGAACATGAACACTATTACATGAGAGTTATTCCTTTATAACTTCCATGAACGCTTCCTACCGAAGAAATGACACCATCAAAGGGAAGATAAGTTCCATAGTCAAAGAAAGTGTACTATGACTGTGGCAAAGTATGAGCAAAAATTTGATGAGTTCATAAATTTTGTAGGAGCTAGGGACAGTTCACCACCGATGGTTTAAAACTTTATTTGAGGTCTTAACAACCATATCATTGGGGGTGTAAAGGCCTTCCAACCTAAAGCCCTCAAGGATGCGGTACATTAGGCTATCCTAGTAGAGAAAAAAATCACCTTGGGACATGGTGGTTTTGTGAGAGCAACTACAACATTAGGGTCCAAAGGTAATTAGGGAACAAGTACCAATAGGAGCCTTCTTCTTCATAAGGAAATCAAAAACAACAATAGGGAGGATCTTATCCTCCAACATAGAGTGGTGGTGGTGGTTCACACTCTAGGCATTCTTAGTACTCTCAACACAATAAGCACAATCAATATGATCAACCATCACATAGTACTCATTCTTTTTCTAGTGGGGGTAGTTTTCAATAGTCCAACCCACCTAGAGTGTAGAGGATTTTTGATGGAGAATATTTTTCATGCGAACAAAATGGGCATAAGTCATCCCATTGTCCTCAATTGAAATCACAGTTCTCAGATTAGAGAAATAGGGGTCTACAACATGAAAATCCATGGTTGGAGATATGGGTAGATCCCAGAGGGTGTTTTTAGTGGAGTCTTATCCTCCTAAAATGGGAAAAGGTCCAATGGGACCCACATAGTGAGTCCTAGAGTTTTATCTCTCTTGTAGGCTTCCAAGAGTATGCCTAAGTCTACTGGGGGTGGATGTAATGCCTACCCCTAGTTTACTTTTTATGCTATATTGCTGAATTCTTTTAGGCTAGTTTGATGATTATATTTTATGATTAGCGATACTTGCTTACATGATTTCTTTGGACTTTATTTCATACTTAGTTGATATATGTGATGAGTTACTTGATACTCAATTATTTAATGTGTGCACAATTATTCTTTCAATGATGATACATGTATGTTCATATAGTGATTTCAGTTATCTCATGATGATAGTTAGATGAATGATTTATATGTAGTTTCTATAGATACTTACCCCATACTTGCATGTGTATGGTGTACTTGTATCTTTTACTGGATGTTTGATATTTCTAATGTGGTTGAGGGAGGGAGTTGTAGTCACATGCTAGTCAAGATCTACACAATTCACAACTCCCTGCCATAGCCTATTTAGTTTAGATTTATATGTATATGCATATGCTAAACTTTATACAGATTGTAGGTACTAGGCATCAACTTCCCTGAATTGCCATGATGAGTGTGCCCTATTGCATTATCTCAATGGTAAAAGAGGGGAGATAGTTCTTGAGTCCAAATCCTAACCCTAAGCCAATTTTCCTAGAAAGTGGGACAAGTATTTGAGCTATTTATCCTTCCAAATTCATCAAGTGACATGAATATTAGATTTTGACACTTGAGTTTGATTTAGTACTCTGCCTTTATTATGGATTTTCTTATTTGGATTTGTGGGTCTATTTTGATTTTTTAGTTATAATTAAATCAAATTAAGAGAGTATTAAACACTTTAATTTAATGCAAATTTTATAAAGAATAATCGAGTTTTAATTATATACAATTAATTGAAAAATTAATTAAATAAAAGAAATAAATTGAAAAGATTTAATAAAAGTTCTAATTTGGCATAATTATATTTATTTAATTTAATAATAATTTATTTAGGAGTTTCATTTTTTTATAATAAACTCTAAATATTAAATTTTAGTTAAATTAATAAATATATTATTAAAGATGTCTTAAGATTTAATAAAAGGGTGAAAATAAATTGAATAAAGTTCATTTTAATTAAAATGGAAAAAGTTTTCACATCAAATTAAAATAAAATAAAATAATAAAGAAAAGGGTTCGTGTGATTGTACAATTGAAACCCCAAAGGGGGAAAGCTATTTATTAAGAAATTAGAGCTCATTTCTCTACACACAAGTTTGAAGGAGTGAATTTTGAGAAAGGGAGTTTTTGAGAAGATGAGAATTTCTTGGGAGCTATGGGCATCCAACTAGTTAGCATCAAATCGTGGTAAGATCTTGTTGAGTTTTGTGTAGTAATTTCCTCTTTGAAATTTCTCTGTTTTCTCTGTGTTTGCATAACTGTGTTTTCAAAATTTATTCGGGATGAAACTCTTGTGTGAAAATTTACTATTCTTCATTTCAAAATGTCTGTGAATGAAATTAAATTGGAAACCCTTGTTTTAGAAATTTGGTGATTCACAATTGGATTGATTAAAATTGGGATGGGGGTTTAGAAAAGAAAACCAGATTTGTTTTTATTATGTTTGACTATTTAATTTGGGTTGCTATATCATATCTATATTAGAAAATTATTATACATATATATATAAAAGAATATATGATTTTTTTTATTAAGGGGGCTATTGTTTTGGTTTGTTTTATTTTAAAATATATCTATTAAAAGAAAATGGGAGGCGAGCCACCACCCCCACTTCCCCTCCTCCTTTCAATTATAAATTGTGGCTATAATAAAATCTAATATTAATTAATAATATTAATAAATATTATTTATTAGTAATTTAATATTATTATTAATTTAATTACTATTATTAGACTATTTTAATAACTTTTAAATTAAAGATTTTTTTTCTAGTTATTATTAAAATACACATATATTAGGATATTTGGAAATTGATCCAATAAGAAAAATTTTATTTATTTTAAAATCTAATATTGATTTAACTAAATGAGCATTTATCTTTAGAGGGGGAACTTGTAAAATATCAGTAAAGGACTTTTGGGAGTATATTTTTAAATGAAGATATTTGTTCCATAAAGGTGACCAATGGACTAAATTTAAATATATATCTATTTGGAAAGTATAGTTAATTTTAGGGTACGAGCGTAAGACTCGTAATTGATCAATACAACATATGAAACCTTTATCGATTATGATTACTTTTCAAAAATGAAAATTTGAAACCCAATAGTGAAAATTGAACTTTTATGTTTTCAAAACAAAAAAAAATAATGAAAACTACATTTGTTTTATACTTGATGTGATGTATGGTTTACTAGTGTGGATTCAATTTTGACTTAGTACATTGACCAGTTAGGATGTTTAATAGATGCTTTGGGTTTTTTTTTGTGATGTGTTGTGGTTTAACAACACACGCCCCTTTTCTCCTAGAAATGGGAACCCCTAGTAGAATTTTTGTTGAACTTCACTTGGAGTTTGGGTCAAGCCTTGATCCTCTAACAGAGAAGCCTAGAGGTCAGAATTGGAGAATTAGATTGTCAAAGGGTCTTTTACAACAAAAGAGTGCACTAGTGCACCTAGTGCACATGCACACCATTGTGGGGTGTGCACCTTTATTCATACAAAAATGCAAAACACTTAGAGTTAAGGTGTGCATGTACACACTTCCCCAAGGTGTGCACATGCGCACCTATCTCTAAAAAACAACATAGGCATCCTTTATGCACATAAAAACTTAAATGAAGTCTCCCCTTCACACATACTATGTATGTGCACACCTTACTTAGGTGTGTAGGTGTGCAACTGCACCCAAAAGACTCTTGGAATGCCCTTTTGGCACACCTAGCACACCTATGAAGGTGCACAAAGTGCACTATTTTGCTTTTCAAGGTTATTAGGTGGGATTGAATTGGTTTTTCACTCTTTTGGAGCATTTGGGCTAGGTTTTACCAGTTAGGTTTGGTTTTTGGTTATATTTTCAACTCACTAGATTAATGTTTGCTTCTTTGTGTAGGTAAAAAGGCATCCTTAACTTGTCACGGTCAACTTTTGACTTGAAGCTCATAATTCAAAATCATTTACACCATTGGAAAGAAGAACTAAAAATTTAATTTTAGTCTCTAAAATAGTGAGCCTTTGGCTACCCAATTTTAGACATAGATGAAAGTTTCAACTTGAAATTTTGAGTAGAAGACCTCCCAAAAAGCTAGTTAAAAATGCCTAGAAAAGCTTGCTAAAAAAGATATATATATTTTTTTGAACATTTGATCATTTTGGGTAATCTAGATCACTTGGTCTCTAACTAATAAGGATTAGGTAGACAGAGAGAAGAAAAAGTTGAGAAAATCACACTAAAGATCAAAGATACAGAGGTTGGACACATGAACTAGAATAAGTTCCTCATTTTATGAAATTGTTAGTGATAAGATTCAATAGATGTACTTTGGGAGTTTAGATAGAAGAAGCATAAGGAATTTGAATCTATGAAAATATTTGGCTATAAAGAGTGTATAAATCATCAAAAAGGGAAGAAATAAGTACACAAGAGTTCTCCCAAACCTCATTTTAGAAAAACCCAGAAACCATTTTCAAAATAGAGAACTTTGATTTTTTTTTGTTGAATTGAGCACCTTGCACAATTCCTTAAAGGTGTACAAATGTACAATTTGAAGATTTGGTGAATGGATTGTCTCTTAAGGTGTGCAAATGCACATATTTAAAAAATCTAGAGCCCCCTCAAGGTCTTGAACATTACCATGGCCTCTTTTTCTTCTATAACAGGTAAGATCACACTCAAATCCATGAATTTCAAGTTCTGGGGAATGCCCAAGAAGTCACACTTCATGATTTCCATAAGGAAATGAGGGTAAAGTATGAAGCTTTAGATTTATTAGCTCCTTAAGGAATCACCTCTACTATCCAGAAGTTGAAAAAAATATAACTTTCAAAAATTTTGAAATTGAAAAAAAATCTAACTCTAGAAAATTCAGAAGTTGAAAAAAAATTTAACTCTAAAAAATTTAGAAGTTGAAAAAAACCTAACTCTAGAATATTTTGAAGTTTTAAAAAAAATCTAACTTTGGAAAATTGTGAAGTTGAAAAAAATTTAACTTTTTAAAATTCTGAAGTTGAAAAAAATCCAACTCTAGAAAATTGACACTCAGAAGATTTTTTTTGATTTTTTCGACATAGTTTCCGAGGTGCGCTTGGTATGTTGCTTTTGAGGTGTGCTTCTCCCAAGGTACGCCAAATTTTTTTTGATAGTTAATTGCTAGTTCCAAATTTAGAGCTTTCCATGCACTAGAAATGCATTATGATGATAGTTTAACTCCTATAAACACCCAAAGAAGGCCAAGCTTCCATTTTTAGAGCTTTTATGACTCCCAAATCCTCTTCGAGCTTCCTTCTTCTTATCTACTTCTTTATTATTTTTAAGACATGTAAAGGCTCATGCACCCGTTAAATGATATAAACAAGGGTGGAGTCCTACTTAGCACCTCCTAGAGAGTCAATTTATATATATTTAGATTTGTTTTATTATTTTTAAGCATATATTTGCATGAAGGAATTTCTCACTCTCAACACAAATTGAGGAGAATATTTCTTATAAATTAAGGAATTAAATATGTATTCTAGGCTTTTATTTTGATGCAAAAATATATGCTTTTGGTGCTCTCATTCAAAGTGTAGTTAACTAATAGATTTGGCATCGATTTTCGACGACCATGTGTCGCAATTGTGATAGCAATGTGTTGCCACTGCAACAAACATAGACGTCGTAGTTATTTAGTCACAATTTATGACGTTTACCCCTTGCCGTCGCATTTGTGACACCTATCCATCACTTTGCAGCCACCTTGGTGCCAAACCAAAATTCATGTTTTCTGTCGCAATTGCGACGCCTATCCGTCGCTATGCAGCCACCTTATTGTGAAATCAAAATCCCTATTTGCCATCGCAATTGCGACGGGTGGCCATCGCATCTACAGCAACCCCGTCACAATTTTTGGGGTTACCGTCGCCAATTGCGACGGGGTTGCTGTAGATGCAACGACAACCTCGTCGCAATTGCGACGGTGAAAGAAGTAAAACAAAAAAAAAAATCGTGCACCATTAAGCTTCCCCAAATATGACACCATTAGAGACCTACAAATCATTGTTCTCAATTATTATATGTCTCATATTCGTTAATGTATGTTACCTGAAGCCTGAACCAGTTTCAGGCCTTTCATATGGATTCTATAAAAGCTCTTGTCCAAAAGTAGAATAGATCATTAGAGAAGAAATGGGTAGCTTCTTGGAGGACAATATTACCTCAGTTGGAGGATTTCTTCACATTCCTTACCATGATTGCTTTGTTTAGGTTAATAACAAATGGGTCGAAGCGAGAGCAAGAAAACTGGGTCTTCCATTAATTACCTTTTGAATTGAATTATCACCAACAGATCACCGTCAGGAATGAACTAAACTGACAGTTGGAATTTTGAATGCTAAGAATATTAATTTATATCTAATTAAATTTAAATAACACTCTAACTTTGTGTAACCATTTACTCAGAACTAAATCCTTGGCTGCTAATATGGCCTGTGGCAAGTGCTTCTCTCTGGGAAAAATTAAATGACCATCATAGTTCCTAGTTTGTTACATACCTCACAAACATTTCTTAGATTAAACATTTCACGGTATTCCTCTGTTTTACTCGATTTGTGAGTAGCATCAATAGTTTGACAGATACTACAAAAGCAGGCCGATAAAAGATATTATTAATATATTACATGGAAGCACATACAAAGTGATAAATGATTGTTTTTCTTAGCAACAAAACATAGAACCTATTGTTGCATTCAGTCACAAAGCTATGAGCATTTGATCATGATGCTTCAAATGCAGTTGATTATGACTTGCTTCTTAATTATTTTTCTCTCTACCATTGGCTTTCACAACAAGATGTTTATATGTTGAAATTAAAAAAAACTAAAACAAAGACTTCAACAAAGCATTCAGTCACGAAACTATGAGCATTTGCTCATGATGCTTCAAATGAAGCCCTTTATGACTTATTTCTTAATTAATTTCATCTCTATCATCAACTTTTACAAGGAGATGTATGCATCCTATATTTATAAAAAAAAAATACAAACAGACACTTCAAAATGTCAAATATTATTGTATTAGTCGAAACAAAATAAAAGATATTCTGCCATGCCTTATAAATATCCTAAATAATCTTTTTTCATTTTCCCTGTCTCAACAGTTCCTACACAAGCAGCTTCTAGCTTCTCTGAAAATTCAAGTAGTCTTGGATTTTCATCTAGTTTTGCCCTGCCGTAAAAGCAGTAAAAGAAATTAAACACAGAGAAGATACTGGAAGTGAATCTAGATCATTCTTAGGATGAATGCTTGTTAGATCTGAAAGAAGTTAGTGGATACACTATCATGTAGATGTTGGTCAAAGCCATAAAGCTATTGCCCAGCCTGACCACTTTTATTGTACAAGAGTACAGTAAAACCTGTGTCAAAATGACTAGAGATTTTGATGTTACATTGAGTTATTGGAACTAGGTACAAGAGAAAACATTTAGAAAGTCTAGGTAGTGACATATTTGGAATTCACAACATCTAATTCCTTAGTAAAAAATATATTAGTGTCATATTCTTCATACCTAGCTTCAGTAGTTGTTGCATCTTTATAAGTTTTTGTGTCTCACAATTTGTATGTGTGTAATTATATATATATCAAAGTCACTATTTATATTTGTGCATGAAACTCAATAGCAACACAAATTGTAAATCCTACAAAAATAAATAGTTACTCTTGCCCATTGTGTGTATGTGTAGTAAAAAAAAATTAATATTTGTTAAAATCTAGTTCTGGATTCAATAAAAAAAAATTTGAACCACAATTGAATCCAAAATCAAGTTTTGAACATCTATAATGGATTGTGGAGGCTTGGTATCGTTAGCTATTGATATTTGCACACAAAATTCAACAGGAATAGCAATTGTAAACTAAACAGCTATTCTTGCATCTTGATCAATTTTTGCATTTCACAAATCTCTTGCTGTGAAGTATGAGTTGGAAGTACAATGATCTCCTATTAGAAAAAATATGGGAAGCTTATATTATATATCAAGATTATATAAAAGTGTTGCCATCAAAATCTGACTAAACATGCAACTAACTTCATACTTGGGATCTTGGGAGGAGATCCATGATCTCCATAACCCAATTTGGAAGCTATCTTCAATTTGCGCTTCTCTCCAACACACATTCCCAGAAGTCCTTGGTCCCAACCTATGCCATAATATATGATGATGTAGACCATTAGGCTTCCATTAATCCCTTCTTTATCCACAAAAGTTATTAACAACAACAAATCGATCAATTTCATAAATGATAAATTAAAAATCAGAAAGCTGATTTTCCTTCACAGATGTGCCTCTCACGAATACAACTTCATAAGTAGATTCTAGGGACTAACTTAGACATCCACAAATTAAAGATTTGTGAAAATTACTGAAAAAACTTGCAATATGAAATGTGAACTTCATGAAACGTCATTAGCAGGGTTATTTATAAATTGTGTAGAAATCCAGGGCATGCATCAGATGTGATAGGAAAGGAACAACTCAAAGACTAAACATACAAAAGTCACTTAGCTATTATTAAAGACTCCATTACTAGAAATGCAAATAAGTTTGACATTTCTTCCAAATAGCCTATCATCAAATCACTGGTCACTTTGAGGGATCATACATTTGATGATACAATGGCTTAAAGTAACATTATTCAAACACTAAATCTATTATAAGAGTATAGATCACTATCCAAAGATCCCTAATTTTGTTTTAAAATGTTACAAAGATGAATAGTAGTGTGAATTAAGTTGCTGTTTTGATCAATAAGCCTATGCTCATACCTGTTCATGAATCAATCATTGAAAGAAGTTATTGTGTGCCCGACAAAATCAAGATAATCAACATTGCAATCTTCATATTATTGTGCCAAGAAAAAAAACCAACCAGATTCCTACTGCATCATATTTAGCTTTCCAACTAGCCTCATATACCTCCTGGAAGATATCTTTAAACCTACCAATTTAAGTCACGTATAAGAAGAATCTCCGAGAATATGAGGATCCTTAAGCTAGAGAATCATAAAGAATGATAACATGGGAAGTAAGGTGTGTTAGAGAAAAAGGTAAAAATAAGATCATCAATCCTTGTATTGATTTGAAAACATACCTTCCATCATATTTTTTTAAAATTGTGTTTTTAGTACTTAGGTAAAGTGGCCATTTCTTCTCATAAGCTGTTGCCATTGATGCATTAGCAAATGCTCGAATAGACTACATAGAAATAATTAATCATAATTGAATATTTGAGATTTGCTCAATTAGAATTAGAACAGGAAATTATATTTTTTATAAAAGAGAGGACTACATACCTCATCAGTATTGTACATAGATAATGCTATTCCTCCATCTCCTTTACAGTCATATACCTCCAACTCTATGGTTTCACCTCCGTTCTCTGGAACTGCATCAGTTGACAGAAATCACTGTTGCATGCTACAAAGAATACTAATGAAACAAAAAATAGATGTTTTACGATCTCTGACAGTGAAACCACAATGATATTCACTAAGTCGAAAGACAACAAGGACGCATAACGTCTAGTTCCTACCGATTGAGAATTTGAATGGAGAGTTGTGTACTTAAAGTTCTAGTAGCATACATATCCAAAGTCTAGGGAGCTAGCTAGAAAGTTTTTCCATTTTAAATTTGTTATTAGTTGAACATTACCAACAAAAAGTATAATATATACCAGTAGATCTATGGCAACCTCCCTCAGGACAGGCAAGAATGGGTTTACAGAAACAACCATGATACTAAAGATTTATATTAATAAGGTAGGGTTTACAATATACTTCCTGTTCTCAATCTGGCCTTTATTACCTTGTTTGCTAGAGTATGGTTGTATACAATAGGAATTAGGCCACAACCCTGATGTAGGCGCAAGAAGAAAGCCTAGTACCCAACCTGAGATGATCCCCATGACACCTTGTAATTGACTCACAACTTTGCATCAACACAATGTTAGCTATAAAGTAAACAAAATCCAGCCCGGTTACTTGATCTTTGTTTACATTTGTTGAACATAGATTTAGCAATTGGGCTTGAAGTAATTATGAACCCTAAATTAAAAGAAAAATCCATGAGTAGTCCATAATGGGTAACAATCTGTTACTTCAGATGACAAGATTCATTCTTGAAATAGAGCACCATAAGCATCATACCCATGTTAAGAAGTTTATCAATAGCTATGACCAATCACAGAACACTCTAAAAAAATCAAATCTGGAAATTTTACCTTCTTATCAGCCACTTGGAAGGGTTTCAAGGCTGCACATGAGTGCTCCTTTTGACCAGGCAGTGTAAGACGTATGGGCATCAAACTAGCTATATATTTACATCTAACATGAAAACAATAAGGTATGTCTGGTTTTGATGTTTACTTACAAGTCCATGATCAAATTAGGAATGAAAAGATACAAACTTTGGTCTTCACGAAAATTTAATACACACAAAATTGAAATACCAGCAATATCTATTGTGGGGCTAGATGGATTTATACCTATTTGGGCCTGATTGCATCTTCAAATATGGGATGCTTGGAAGATTGAAACTGGGCTGAGGACACATTTTGCATAGGACTACTCATTTTCTCATAGCAATGGATAGAGAAAAGAGAAAGAGAAAGATGAATCTCATCCTTACCCCAAGATTGAGTCTTTGCACTATGCTTTTTATTCAGACCAGGCTTTGATAAGAAGGGAGACAAGGCTTGAGAAGGCAATGGACATGGCAAAGAAGAAGAAGCAGATGGATTAAGCATAGGCCAAAGGGAAAGAGAATATAGTTTCTGAAATCCACCAAGAGCCAAAACAACAAATCTTAGTTGATGGCTTCCACAACCAGTGTTAGCCCAATGCTTGAGACGTATGTTTTCCCACAGGTTGTCATCTTATGCAGCTTTATGCCATATCCTATTAACACATGAGGTTGTTGCCAATGTTCTTGCATCCATGTATTTCATCACTTCAGATAACAAATCCCCATCTAAAAGAAACTACTCCATTTGATCCCTCGATAAGTTCTCACACTGATCCTGAGATTGCATCTTTCCAGATGTTTTGTGAAACAATGGTGCCTCCAAGTCTCCGTTGGGCTTATAACTATGATGATGATAATTGATTTTACACTTACTGGGTCTTCTTATTGCCAATACCATTGCCCTTCTAGATAGAACAGGACAAATGAATGTGTATCTACAAATAAATAGACCTTGTACCTTAAAAAACAAGTTGGATAGTTTCATAAATAAGCATCGGACAAGGATCTGGGTCTCTAAATTTAGGCAGAAACACAGAGATAGACATGGAGACCAAAGAGCACAGCTTCAAAAAAAGGTAAAGTTATGAAATGGAGCAGAGCACTACCAGAAGGAAAATTTCTAATAAAAAAGGAGCAAACGATGAAGAAGATGGGTTCCTAATTTAAATCAGATCCTGAAAGTGATTGATAATCATTTAGAGACTTTACCTTCATAAATATAGTGTTTTCCTTTGGAACACTGACAAACATGTCGCCCACAATGTGTTGCACACCTATACCACAAACAGATCATAAACAACCAGTGAGGATTTTTTTACCCAAAATCTATGAAGAGACAGAAAATGAGTTCAAACATTGTGTTTAAAGCAAGTACCAGCGTAACTGGGAGCCTCCAAGATGACTTCAGGGAGATCAAAATTAAAGCATTTGATATTGGGGAAGGAGCGAGAAACAACAAATCTTGCACTTTGAGTGCATTTTACATCATTTAGGGGCTTTAATAGCCTATTACATCATGTAAACACTACCATCCACCCATAACTCTTCCTAGGACACCCTAGGACTTCAAATGACCCCTTACATCATATTGACTCCCTATTTGTGCCAAGTTGAGCTTCACTTACATCTTATTGAGTTTCACTTTGTTTCGAGAATAGTTTAATATTCTCTACTAAATAGGGCCAACCATGTGAAGGTGGAAGCTCATTTGGCCCCACCCCCTCCCCCAAACATCACTCTACCTTCCCCGTTAACATCTAACATTCATTCATTCTTTCAACCATTAATAAAATGTAAAATTTAATCAATATCACATGATAACATTCATTAACATGTTAGATTCATAAACATGCAACATTCATCAATATTTTGCATTAACACATAATTCATGAACATTCATTAGCACATAATTAAATTCATTGAGACATGAAATTCAATCATTATCAATTAAGGTATGTAGATGACAATCATTTCTTTTTTTTCTTTCTATTTCTTTTTGCTATGTAAGCTCTAAGAGGAGCATCAGTGTCATCATCAATTCCCCCCTCATAAGTTCTTTTCTCTATTCTTGATGATCTCAAATTCCTATGTTGTTGCAAAGGGGGGTCCTCTGCAATAAGAAATAAAAGAGTTAAATTAAAAATAATTTATTATAATTGTTACAAGTATTTAATTATTTTAAATAACATAACTGTGGTGCTCTTTACCTGATCTGACCACATCATTTTGTCTAGAATCAACATCAACACGCTCATGAACATCGACGCCTCAATCCTCTATAGCTGCTATACAAAATGTTACATTAATCCAAACACCAATTGCAATTACATATAAAAAATTTAATAGCAAATGTATACCTCCACCACTGGGATGCACATCATGCAAACCTTCAGCATTCATAGATTGTGTAGAAGGATTGTCAGGCTGCATTCCAACATCCTACACATTGTTATCATTGCTTGCTTAAAACAGATATACTCACTTTATATTGGAACTTAACATCAAATAGACTAATTGGTAAAGTATTAAATTTGAAATAAATTTCATTTAGCTTATTTACCTATGGCTTAGATGCATCATTATTAGAACCTTCCACATTGATTTCAGCTCGTAGCCGTTTAGCCACGGCTCTATAGCCTTGTTCGAAGCCAATTCTCTTATCCTCTTCTGTGAGGCATCTCTTGAACTCTGAGCCCTGCATTTTTGCATGGTATGGTGAATTTTACTTGCATTGTTTCATCAACCAATGGAGGGTAGTTAAAATATCAAAAGGAAATACAAAAGTTGCAAAAGTTGAGGATCAAGAATACTTACAACTCGTGCTTGACGTTTCAAAAAACCACCAGAGCCGAGCTTGTGTGTCCCGTGCTTTTCTAGTCTTTCCTTTGTTGCCTTTGATGTGTCAAGAAATCTATGAAAAGTTTGAAATATGTTAGATAATATAAATATAGAGGTTAATTAGTACATAATTACATTCTCAATAGTATCACATACCTTTGTTAACTATAAAGACATATATGACATACCTTAACATACGTGACATTGTTATGTTGGATAAACCACTCATAACCTTCAAGTTCAACAACAACAATAAAATAGAGAGAAGAGTTGTTTGGGAGTCTTTATATAGGGGCTCGTATGCCTTCTCAAGTAGAGGTACATCGAGGCTATCATCATCATCATGATTAGATATGCTTGGACTAAATGTGTCATGGATCAATGTATTTATACCGTCATCTTCAATTGTGTTTTCTGGCACATGATCGTCATCTTCCATGGGATCATTATCTTCACCTTGGATATTTGCACCTCCATGTTCCTCCACTTCGAAAACTATATTCTTCGAATTGTTGTGGTTCATATCATGTACTTCCCTGGGGAGATCAACCTATATAAAATTGATTAACATAAATAAACCATGATCATCAACTCATCGTCAAGTGATTTCATATGTATATAGTTTGTTAAAATGATATAATGAACGAATTACCAGTGGATGATAGTCATGCCCCCCTTCAATGTGACCATTCTCCCTACAATGTCTCTTAGCTGTTTTGATTATTAGTCTTCTATGATTCAAGCCCTTACAAATTTTGCAAGGACAATAACATTTTCCATCACCTTTTCTTTTGAAGTTAGACCACAATCTAGCGATTGTCTCCCTATTTTGTGCTTCACTTATATTATCTGACATGATCGTTCTTTGCAGAAGAAAAAAATGGGCTATGAAAATTTTGGTGTACAACTTTCACAAACTAAGAAAAACTGTCAAAAGTACACAAATCTTCTTAGACCTAGCTAAATACTTTAATATTTTAAAAATACTTTCTTTGACTTTATTCCTAAGATATTTAATCCAATCACCTTTTATAACATTCAGTCAATTGCTCTAGGAAAATTTCTAGATAAGAATATTTTTAAAACTTTGACCAACCACCTGAAGGTCTTATTTCAAGAGACCTTACAACATTAAGCCACTAAAAAATATGCAATTTTCATACTCGATCGCGCGGCTATATAACTCGTGCAATGACCTTCTTGCTTAACTGTAGAAGCTCTCCAGAAATCAAATGATACAAGCTACAAGGCCTAACAACAATTTCAAAAAAATAAGCTAAAAGTCTAGTTAAAATATACATTAGATTAAAAAATATGCAATTTTCATACCCGAGCGCGCAGCTATATAACTCGTGCAATGGCCTTCTTGCTTAGCTGTAGAAGCTCTCCAACAATCAAATCATACAAGGTACAAGGCATAACAAAAATTTCAAAACATATAAGCTAAAAGTCTAGTTAAAATATAAATTAGATTAAAAAATATGCAATTTTCATACCTGAGCGCACAGCTATATAACTCGTGCAACGGCCTTCTTGCTTAGTTGTAGAAGCTCTCCAGCAATCAAATCATACAAGCTACAAGGCCTAACAATAATTTCAAAACATATAAGCTAAAAGTCTAGTTAAAATATACATTAGATTAAAAAATATGCAGTTTTCATACCCGAGCGCACAGCTATATAACTCGTGCAATGGCCTTCTTGCTTAGTTGTAGAAGCTCTCCAGCAATCAAATCATACAAGCTACAATGCCTAATAGAAATTTCAAAACATATAAGCTACAAGTCTAGTTAAAATATACATTAGATTAAAAAATATGCAATTTTCATACCCGAGCGCATGGCTATATAACTTGTGAAATGACCTTCTTGCTTAGTTGTAGAAGCTCTCCAGCAATCAAATCATACAAGCTACAAGGCCTAACAGCAATTTCAAAACATATAAGCTACAAGGCAAGACATATTATATGACATGGCAAAAGGAACAAAATTTACAAGTTTTAGCAAGACATATTAAATGACATCATAGTGCTAGCGAGATCACAATTATATGAGTCAACCATAGTCATGAAAAAGCACATAAATTATCTGGTTATTGATTTGTTGACATATTGTTGTTGATAATGCTTTGTTATTATTTGGTTCAGAGATTTGATATATACTCATTGTTGCTATTTAAATGCTATTGAGATCCACCCTCTTGGCATGTTGGCCAATGGAGTCATGTTATTATATTGTGTGATCATCTTGGGACCTGCACTCTTGGTGAAGACCAATCAAGTCTTTTGAGTTTATATTGTTACCTTCTCTGAAAAGTTTAAGCCATGGGTGACTTCTGAAAAGTTTGTGTGGATTGTATAATAATTATTTTCACAAGATTCTATACGTGAATATAGCTTTGGTGGATAAGAAACAAAAATTCTAAAAAATTCTTAAAAATAAAATCTATAATCTTAATGACCTACGAGTAATTTGAAA
Source organism: Cupressus sempervirens (assembly GCA_028749045.1). Lineage (NCBI taxonomy): Eukaryota > Viridiplantae > Streptophyta > Pinopsida > Cupressales > Cupressaceae > Cupressus > Cupressus sempervirens. Next base: position 294,328,007 of record CM053792.1, read on the forward strand.
AGCCTTGTTTTTGATTAATCTATAACTGGACATCACTTTGGTGTCTAGATTTTGATTGTAGTCTTTCAAAATTGTGTATGGACTATGGTAGTATACGCATTACATAAAGACCATTGTTATGATAGATTATAACATTTTCATTTCTTTTTTATGCATGTGAAGAGGAGGATATTGTAAATTGGAAAAAACATTGTTGTAAAATTGACCATTTGTAATTCTACCTAAATAGGTGGAATTGGAATATGTGTTCCTATTTCAATTTTATATTTTTTAGAAACTATAAATTTTTGGGTCTATGAATTCCCCATCAAATTTTGACTCAACCAAACAAGAATAGAAATATGTATTCTTATTTTCTATTCCAGAATAATAATTCTAGAATACGCATTCCTATTCCCACATTCTTTTTCCTACAACCAAATAGATCTTAAGAGAAAATGATACACACATTTCCCTTGGTGACCATGGAAGAAAATTTGAAGGCGCAGTGGGGGAGTACAATCTTGGTGGAACATCTATTGTGTCAGTAGGAATAAGGTGTTCACTACCACATTCTGTCTCCGCCCAACTTTGGGTATTCAGGATTGTCATCATTCACTTTTACTACTTAAGCACAAATTAGAAGTAATATGAATAGCTATTATCTACTCATCCTCTAACACCTCTATAAAGAATATGATTATGTAATGAACTTAATTTATGATACAATACCAAACAATATGTATGTATCTTCCCTTGATTATTTATTATTGTGTCTGGCATGACTTTTTGTAAAAAAAGATTGTGCAATATCTTTTCCTCTATGTGCTCAAGTTTGCACAATCTCCCAGGGAATTCAACATCCCCTTCTCTTGAGATGTATGTGACTTAGATTTTTGTCCTCCTATGGGTTAAAGTCAACATGCATGATTTTCTAAAATCCTCTACACTACCATTTTGCAAGCTCATTGACAGGCTCTATGATAAATTTTCTTAATCATTGATAATGATTAGGTTTTCACTAAGTGTGTTGAAGAGACTATGGTGATGTTAATGAAGGTGATGGAGAATAAAATCCTTGACTCTCCAAGTTCAAAGAGGCTAACCTCAAGCATAGGTTTTTGCTTTCTTTACATTGTAAGGCATTTAAATATATGATTTTTGGCTTGAATTTCATAATGTTTTAAAGTTTTCATTGCTTCAATTGATTTGAGATGTGTCAATGTTGAGTAAGGGTTTCAATATGTAGTTTTTAATCTAAAATCAATGTGGATATTTTTTTTCTTAATTTTTAAAGCTGATTTAAGTTTAAGGAATTCTCACCCCTAGCCATACATAAAATCCCTTTTACATCCACATTGTTCTCTCAAAGTTGTTAAATTTTTAATTTTGAATTCACAACATTTAGAAATAGATTTGAGTGAAGGAGTGTTCAAATTGCGGAAATTTATGGCATGTGGGGAATGTGTGTGGATCAATAATTGATGGAAAATATTTTTCTTTTAAATGAGGTAGTGGAAGACCAAATCTACCTTGAAGGAATAAATGCCCCCAATCGTAAAGATGAAGATAGATAAAGCCCATTATAGATGGGATGATATTTGGTGTATCAAGCTCACATTACAACCATTGAATCGATTTCCAATAGTCAGTGAAAACATCAAGTGATATTTAATGGTTTTTATATTTCATCCAACTTTAAAGAGCACTGAAATTTAGACCTCCACGTCTTTAAATACCCTCTGCTTGATAGCTTATTTTCAATCAACAAAAACTCATATTATCACATTTCTCCCTCAGAAATCTTTTTCTGCAAAAGAGAAGTATTTTTGATTGTCTTGGAACTCTTTCGAAGGTTTCAGAGCTTGGTTTCCATTGTAAGCAACAGTGTGAAGCTACATTTTAATAATGAAGCCCTTCTTTTCTTTTATTATTCTAATGTTTTGCTAGTTTCTCATATCAAATCTTGGTTTAGCTTCTCGGCCCATGTCTGATGTGAAGATGTTGAGTTACAAACCCACTTCTCAGAAAGGAGTTGTGGTAAAAAATGAGGTAAAAGAATTTACATCTGCTATTTCAAACATTTTGGAGAGCCACATCGAGAACTCTATCGAGAACGTTTTGGAAAGCTTGACAAAAATAGTAGTACAAATGAGACATTGTATAAAACTAGTTAAGCTCTATTTCCACAAGTATATAGCTAGATAAACAAGAGAGAATGTTACGCACCCCACATCCGGTATCAAGAGCAGTTCGAACAGTACCATCTTTCATTCTTGGAATCGATCGTGGGTAGATAAGCTATGCTTAGAGTCTGGCCCTAAGGATTTTTTTCGCTCTGGGAGATCTGATTCATTGGGCGCTCTCTTAAACATTGTGAGCAACGCGCCCTTTTTTTTTTTTTGGTCTTATAACCCGACGACGTTGCAATTGCGACGTCGTCGAGTTATAAGACAAAAAAAAAAGCCAAATACACATTGACGTCGCAAAAAATTGCCAAATGTATTAGTGATATATAGATATATACACATATATATATATGTATATGTATATATATATATACGTATATATATATATATATATATGTATATATATGTATATATATATGTGTATGTATATGTATATATATGTATATATGTATATGTATATATATGTATATATGTATATGTATATATATGTATATATGTATATATATGTATGTATATGTATATGTATATACATATATATACATATACATATATACATATATATACATATACATACACATATATATATACATATATATACATATATATACATATATATATGTATGTATATATATATGTATGTATATATATATGTATCTATCTATATATATATATATATATATATATATATATATATATATATATATATATATATATATATATATATATATATATATATATATATATATATATATATATATATATATTTTCTTGCCTGAGTGTGTTATATTTTGTGAATGTATGTTAATGGAATGTAATGGAGCCAATAGTTTTATTGTGTTATTTTGATTGAGTGATCTTTTACTTATGGTTTTTTCTATAGGTTTACAAATTTTGTTGATGTACATAGTTTGAGAAGAGATCACTCTTTTGTTCCTACATACCTTTTTGTCTACATGAGTGCACTTTCTGTGGCTTTGCGATTTGATGAAAAGTGAAACATTTTATGGTCACTGAATTCCCATCGATGATTGCCTCAATGGAATTGAGGAAGCACTACTCCTATTTTCATTGGTTACCTACTGATATTTTCAAAGGCTTAATTCACAAATGTGTTGTTTCTATGTCTTATGTCCATTAGATATTTACTTTTCAAGTCATTTTCTTAAACTTCTTGTTACCCTATCTTCATTATTTTCTTTGCTAGCCCTTGATTAAATTAGGACTTCATATAGTTTAATTGTTGGATTGAATTCATTTAAAAACAAAAAATACCAAAAATATATCTCTTTTTGTGGTTAATTTTGAAACAAGCAGATTGGTCATCTTATTTGAAATTGGTTCGAACCAACAAAGGCCTCCTCATGAACACTCACATTTATCTTCTATTGAGTGGATTCCAGTAGGTCGCAAGATCACCTGGAACCTTGGAGGTTGTCCCAGATTAGCTTTTTAAGAGAGAATTTTGAATGGATTCCTATCGTTAAGCATATTGAAAAAAGACAACTCAACATGATGATGTTACGGTTATTATTTGTTGAAGATCTTTTATATCTGACCATTGTGACATAGTCACGTATTTTTTATAATGAGTTTGATCAATTGTTTGTTAGTGCTTTCTAGTTGCTTGTATATAACTAAGCTGAATGGTGTGATTTTTCTTGATATAACCTTTGGGTTTTGATCAGTTATCATTTGATGCTTTCTAGTTGCTTGTATAGAACTAAGGTGATTATTGTGATTTTCTTGTTGTAACCTTTGAGTTTTTGATCGATTATCTTTTGGTGCTTTCCAATGGCTTGTATAGTACTAAGGTGAATATTGTGAATTTTCTATAGGTGCTTTCTATTTTCTTGCATGGTACTGAGGTGAGTATTATAATTTTTCTTTAGGTGCTTTCTAGTTGCTTATAAAGGAATAAGGAAAAAATTATGATTTTATGAGTTGTACTTTTCATGAGCTTAGTGTAGGTAATTTATGTGTATGATGGGAAGTGGATTGAAATAGAGGTTGGAGCCCTAAAGAGGCTACTTGGGTAACCCATTGTAGGTTGTTTTAATAAGTGATAACATTTCACTAAATGGATTTAAAATGAATTAATAAGAGTTAGTTTTTTTTTCTCGTCCATGTCTTGAGTGCTAGTAAAGGCTAGGATGGGGAGAGAGGATGTCTGGTTGCAACCTTGCCTTGTTAGTATGCCTTGTTTATATGAAAGGATATTGATGCCACATAGAGACACTAGAGGGTCAAAGTCCATAGAGGCTACTAGGGTAACCTTAGAGTTGGCTCATGCAATGGAACTTGCCCACTTACCTAGTAGATTTCCTATGTGTCTTTGTTGCCTCTGGGTTTAGATATTACTTTTGTCTTGGTAGCTTTGAGATAGATTTCTATCATAATTTCTTTGACCTAGATGTTGGTTATGACTTGTAGATTGATATCCATCTAGGACTTGAGATTATCTCCTCAGCACAATGGGAGTGGTCCATTTAGGTTTCACGAGTTTAGGTGGTAGTGTTTCTTATACCATTAAGATCCAACAACTAGATGTCACTGCTGGATGTACTTGTGCAATTGATCCTTTCATTCTAGTCTTGTATTTCAGTTGGATAGTTATATTCTATTGTATTGCATTTGATTTATTAGAGATCTTACAAGATGATGTATTTTATTCATGATGTATATTCTTTGAGCTTTTCATACCCTGTGACTTGTACATTGGATGATTATGCATTATGATTATGCCAAATGACATCTTATGTTATTATATAATATTTAATTGAATTTGTACTTGTGATTATTCTTTGATGTTGATTTGTTATGTATTAGCTTTAGTATTAATAAAACTTATACATATGTGATTCAATGTCATGGAAACCTTAAGAGATGTAATTTGTTTATGGATGGTTGTATGTATGTGAGTTATTTATTTCACTATGTTATCTCTAGTTGTTATTATCTTTCAAAAAAAAGTTTGGAAAAACTTAGTGAAACTTTAGGTTAATTTATTTTGGGTTCCATGGTGGGGCATTACATCTAGTATTTGAGTGAGGTTTCTATATTAGGAGTTCTGGGAATATTGGAACACCACTAGATGACATGTAGTTCAACTTAAATGAAACTTAAACAACTATATGCATCTATTACAACTTGAAGACTTTAAACTTGAGACTCAATTATTTGAACATAAAAAAGCAAAAACTAGTATAACTCTTGGGTTTGATTCCAGACATATTTTTTTATGATTGTGCTCTAAGGTGGTATGCCTTTGATTGACCTTGTGGGAATTTTTGTTGTTCTTTCTTAAGTGTTGTAGGAGGATGGAGTCTGAGACTAGATTTTTTGTTAGGTGTCGTAGTGTAGGCAGAGGTAGAGGTTGTTGGAGAAGTAAACATGAAAATCCTCCTCTAATTCATAAAGAGAGTCCTATTCAGGAAGAGAATAGAGAGGAAAGCCAAAGAGAAGAGTATGATGACTTAGAGGAGACTAATTTGTGACAAATGATGAGGATGATCTTAGAGTGCCTACCTCCTCCAAGGGGTGCTGATCAGGAGGGATCACATCATGTTGGGGATGAGGAGAGGTGAAGATCTAGGAGTCCTTAGAGAGACCTCCATGGTGATAGATAGAGGTTAGCTAAGGTCACTTAGATGAAGGACCTATAGAGATCCAAGATAAATATCTTCAATGGAGTTGGTATAGGATATGTGGCAGTGCAGTGGTTAACTACTTTAGGTAGATTTTTTGTGATGTAGGACTTTGGTTCTAATGTCAAAGTGAGGTATGCCATCACCCACCTAGAGCTCTTTGGGGCTACATGGTGGAATATTGAGGAAAAGAAATTGGGTGTGAGCATGAACACTGTTACATGGTGTATATGAGAAATATGTTAACAAGTAATACTAATCTATCCAAAAACAAAAGCATTAACTAGCATAAAAGACATAACATAAATGAGAGACAAAGTGAAACCCTCAAATGAGAATATGAGCCATGGAATGGCTCTCCCAATGAGGATGGTCACTTGATTTAGGGATGAGTCTATTTGATAGGATTTGGGATGTATGCTCAAGCTTCAAACTAGCTTCAATGGAAATTTTTGGGATTTTTGGTGTGGATGCATGCAAAAGTATGGATTTGGCTTCAAAATGGAATTATAACTTTACTTGATGGATTGTGATTGAAATGGCTTGGGAGGGGATTCAATTTATAGGCTAAGGGCTTGAGGGATGGAGGGCTAAGATGGAAGGAAAGGAAAAAGCTTAAGGAGGGCTAGGATGCACTCAAAGGAGAGCACATGGATTGTGCTTGTTTAGCACCAATCAGGGAGTGACACATGTCACAAGGTGAGTGGATGGAGGAAAGAGGAAGGATGAGTCAACAAAGGAGGCTCAAGGATAATATCTTCATAAAGACCCTTCATTATGGCTTGTAAGAGCTTGTAAGAGTCTTTATGGCTTTTGTAAGAGCATTCATTGTTGGGTGGTTGGGATATTTTGGAGGGAGTTGAGATTGTTGACTTTCCTTGGCTTAGGAAAGTCCTATGCTTGTTTAGGGAATGTGACAACATTAGGGGGTGGATTAGGCTTGGGTTTAGGATTAGATTAGGCTTGTTAGAGATTTGCAAGTGGATGGCATTCATGAGGGTGGGTGAGTTAGTGACTAAGCTTAGTTAGTATGGGTGGATGGGGTGGATTAGGCTAAAAAAGGGGGATTTAGGAATAAGTTAGGGGCTATTAGATTTGAGGGCTTTATTTATCAAATAGATTTATTTGATAAATGGGGATTTTAGAATTAGATAGGATTAATTGATAAATAATAGGTTATTTGATTTATCAATTAGGACTATAGATGATTAATTAAATTAATCAACTAGGGGATGGCAAAGGATTAATTAAATAGAAATTTAATTAATGATGCCTTTAGAGATAATTAAATAGGATTACCAAAGCGGTGTAATCAAATTTAGGTGTCTACACATGGGAGTTATTTGTTGAGAACTTTCATGAACACTTCCTACTAGAGGAATGGCACTAATAGAAGGTAGATGAGTTTCATAGTCTATGTTAGTGTACTATGACCATAGCAAAGTATGAGAAAAAATTCTATGTGCTTATGACTTATGCAAGAACCAATGACAGTTCACCACTAATGGTTTAACACTTCATTCAAGGTCTGAACAACCGTCTCATTGGGGGTGTAAATTTTTTCTAACCTAAAACCCTGAAGGATATGGTACATCACGCTATCCTAGTAGAGAAAAACATCACCTTGGGAAATAGTGGTTTTGTGGGAGCACCTGTAGCATTAGGGTCCAAAAGTAATCAGGGAACAAGTAACAATAGGAAGCTTTCTTCTCCAGGAAGAAATTAGTGGAAGCAATAGGGATGATCTTATCCTCAAGCATGGAGTGGTGGTAATGGTTCACACTTTAGGGATTCTTAGTGCAATAACCACAATCAATATGACCAACCATCACAAAGTACTCATTCTTTTCTAGTAGGGGTAATTTTTGGTAGTTCAACACACCTAGAGTGTAGATTAGTTTTGATGGAGAATACTATTCATGTGGACAATATGGGCATAAGTCATCTCATTATCCTCAATGGAAATCATAGTTCTCAAATAAGAGAAACAAAGATCTACAACATCAGAACCCATGGTTGGAGATATGGGTAGATCTCAGAGGGTGTTTTTAGTGGAGTCTTATCATCATATAGGGAAAAAGGTTCTAATGGGACCCACATAGTGAGTGCTAAACTTTTATCTTTCTTGTAGGCTTCCAGGAGTATGCCTTTGTTTAGGGGGGTGGATGTAATGCCTACCCCTAGTTTACTTTTCATATTATATTGCTGAATTCTTTTAGGCTAGTTTGATGATTATGTTATATAATTAGTGGTACTCAGTTACCAGATTTTTTTTGATGTTATTTCATAATCAGTTGATATATTTGATGAGCTACAAGTGATACCCAGTTATTTCATGTGTGCAGGATAATTCTTTCATTGATGATACATGTATGCTCATATAATGATTTCAACTATTTCATGATGATAGTTAGATGAATGATTTATATGCAATTTCTATGGATACTTACCCCATACTAACAAGTGTATGGTGTACTTGTATGTTTTACTTTGTGTTTAATGTTTCTAATGTGGTTGAGGGAGGGAGTCATAGTCACTTGCTAGTCAAGATCTACACAATGCAAAACTCCCACCCATTTCTTGTTTAGTTTATATTTATATGTATGCACATGCTCAACTTTTATGCAGATTGCATGCACTAGGCATTGACTTCTTTGAATTACCATGATGAGCATGCCTGTAAGGTCCCTCCTCGCATGTATTTTTTAAATATGAATTTCTCTGTCAAATCTATTGTAGGAGATTTGAATGGATATGGAGTAATGTCATAGGTTTTTAGATGTCCTAATGAAAATTGAGAACAACAGATACATCAATGCTTTAATACTTAAAGATTAGAGAATGACTATGTTGTCTCGACTGTTTAAACATTAAATTTGCACTAACAATAATACAAGGTGTTTCACTTAATGATGATGTTATTGATTTTGTTACCTCAATGATAAGGATTCTATGCATTTAGATAGTTCAATATTCACTATTGGTGATGTTATGATGTTTAGGTATATGCATGCCTAATGATGATTAACCTAGTATTTTAATTCGAGTTAATGAATAAGTTATGTTATATTGATTATGTGATTTCTGATGATTAAATGTGAGTAGAAATGAATTAAACAGTTAATTATATGAAAGATTCATGTTTTGATTTATGTAACTATCTAGATAAGTTTTGAATATATGTACGTGATTTTACGAGACTATTGATGTGTGCAATGAGTGTGCAGATATTTTAGCTGAGAAACCCAACGGAAGAACAAAATTGATCCCCATGTGCTCATTGTGAAAACCTTGTTGTTCATAATTAAATTAATTGTGAGATGTATGTATGTATCTTTCTGTGATCAGTAAATGTTAATGTTTGTAACTATATTCTTTTAGTGTCGCTTGACACTCGTGAATTGTTTATGTTATTCAGCATGCTAGTTAGGGTTAGCTATGTAACCTTTGGACCTAAGTCAGATTAAGTTACTGTCTTGTTGCTAATTTGGTTCTTAATCAAGTTTAGTCACCCTTAATCTAGATTAGTGCTTAATTTGCATTTTTAGATTTGTTAGTTGGTCCTAATTATTTTCTAGCTTTTGTTTGGTTCCAAACCTTTTTTCTAAGGCTTTAAAACATGAAATAATTATACCCAAGGGGTATGGGTATGGGTTGGGGGTCTTTTCCAACCCCTAAGCCCCTTTTATTGACTTTTGAGGTCACTCAAAAAGTCTCTTTTTTCCTTTGTGCGAAAATTGACTATGGCTACCATGAGTTGCATCACTTCACCTCCACTTAGTGTTTAACCATAGTGTGCGTTGAGTTAGGAGCTTCTAGATTTGTAGGTGGGTGGGACAAGTTATTGTTTTTGTGGGTGGTTGAGTTTGAGGCTTATTTAGAGGCCCTTCTTGGACTAGTGAGGTTGTTACCCAATCTCTACATTTAGAGAGGAGTTCTTAAAGATTGAAGAGAGGAAAGGGAAGCTCTACTCAAACTGATTCATTTTCCATTACCTCTTTGTGCAGGTAGGAATTGTCATCTCCCTTGTTCAGTTTTTATTCTTGTTTCATGCTTATGCTACCTTGTTGTTGTTTGAATGTTTGTATGTTTGTGGGTATGATGGGAAGATTTGAAAACCATGTTATTTTGGATGTTTTCTTTCCATGTTTATGTTTAAAATTTTGAGATTTTCTTGCATGGGTGTTTTGGTATTACTCACCCTTGGATAGGGTAGAAGTGACCAATTTTGGGAAAGGTCTATTTAGTCGGACTCCAACCAGTGTAGAGTCTCTTCTCAGGATGAGAAGAGGGAGAAAGGGTAGGGTGTTATGGGCCCCTACCTGTCAGCACAAACCTGGTATGATTATGGTATGTTGAAATGGAAGAACGGAAGTTCTTGGTTTATAGCCCCGATTGGGCATCTGTTGGTGTTGTGCTTGACTTCTCCTGTTGGAAGAATCCACCTTTCCCTAGTTTTGATTCATTGTGAATCCTATTGTGTAAACCACATATGAATGTGTATGTTGATTGTCTCTTGGTTATGCTTGGTTGTCACCCGATCAGATTTTGTTCTCTCCACGGTTCTTAGAAATATGTTACAAAAAATGATGTTGATCCCTTGATAAGGGACTTGAAGGACATTTATTTGATTGTTGTAAATTTTTGGGATTGGAATCTTATGTAAATTGTATTTCAAAACCTTGTTGTAATGGCAACGATGCTGGGTTTTCTACCTGGTTCATTCCCGACGAAGCTTTTGAACCAGGTGGTTTAATAGAAAAAGAGATTGAGTAATATTCTTGCATTTGAGTTCTTATTGCAATTCAGTTATATACATGTTGCATTGAAAAATAGATAAAATAGTGTTATACAATTATGCAAATTTTAAGTTCAAACATGTTAAGAAAAGAAAAGAAATTATTATGTTATGTTTGGAACTTCGATTCACTTTCGTGATTATTGGGAGACAAAATAATCTTACATTGTTGTTAAAATGAATTATTCAATCCCTTGGTTTAAATAGGTATTTAGCAAATTTAATTAGAAAGTTAAAAAAATATAAACCCCCTTGTTATAAAAATAAATTGCTTGAAAAACCCATACCTAGCAAAAATATGAACTTAAAAAAAAAAAATACACTTCCAAGAGCAAAATGCTCACTAGAATTTCTATGGAAGAAAGAATAATTACTTTTTTTGCAACAGAGGATCTAAAGATTCCTCTAAAGATTCTTTAGTGAATTTTTTTGGGTGTTTTATTTGATAATTCATTAAAAGAAGAATAGTAAATAAAATTATAACTACAAATGTAAATATCTATTTCTAAAAAAAAACACTATCCTATTTTATCTATTTAAAAAAAAAATTCACCAACTAAACTTTAGGCATTTATTGCACCTACATGTTCTTAGGTGAATTTGGATTGGACAAGACTTTAATTTACCTTTTTCCCCATACCCACTTGACATTGCAAATTGGATTTGAGCGGGAAATTAATGGTGTGTAGATTTTATTTTATTTTAAAAAAAATTATACCAAACCCATTTCTTGTGCTCACCTTTTTACCTTGCCTTTTTCCTAGGCTAGGCGTACTTTCTCCATGATTACTTAGGCTGCATTTTTTTAAATTCTTGGTCAGCATAGCAGCCTTGGGAAATGCCAAGGGAGCTTGGAATAGAGTGTGGCCAAGTTGCCAAGTAGAAGTTTAGGGTTAGAGTTTAGGGGTGCGTTAGTATTTTTTTTTATTAAAGTTTTTAAGGTTAGCTAGTCAAAGTAGATTGTATCAGATGTTGTGTCATGTTAAATTTTATTTTGGGTTAGAATATCATACATATTAGAATTTAGTTAGTTTAGTAAGTTGTTTGTAATTTAGATTTTAGTTGTTTTATATTGTTAAATTTTTGTAGTTAGTTTTTTAGTTTAAATAGTATTAGTGAGTTTTAAAAAAAATAAGTTTTAGAATTTAGTATAATTAATAAAGTTGTAATAGAGTTGTTTGATTGATATATTTTTAAATATTAAATTTTAATTAATGTGAGTATTTTTAGTTTGTTTTATTCAGTTAGTTAAATAATTAAATAGTATTTTAGTTTAGTATTATTTTAGAGATTAGTATTAACTAAAAGTGTAGTAATATTAGTTAAAATTTTATTATTGAGTTAGTTAGGATTAGTTGTATTAGTAGAGTGGGTTAACTATTAGTTTTAGTTAGTTGCATTATATATTAATTAGTTAACGTAAGTTTAATATATTATTGTTATATATATATATATATATATAATTTATTTATGTGGTAAGTACAAAGAGAATAGATTTGGTTTAATTTAATGTTAGAATTGTAGTTTATGTTGTAAGTCAACTATATTGTTTTTTTTTTTAATAAAGTATAGTTTGAATGAAAAGATATTTTGCTTACGTTAAGTTTAATAAAGTTTAATTATGGATGTAATGATATATTAATTAGAAGTCTTTTTTTATTTTCAAATGTTTCGAAATAATTAGATCAGTAATTATTTAAATGGTTATCAGAATGATTTAAATATTTAAAAGTAAATAAAAGTGATAACATGTCAGATCCTTTAAATTAATTGAATTTGAATTATTTAATTGAATTAATCAATTTAGCAATGAATGTTCATATTTAATGATCTCTTCATACTCATCGATTATAAACTTGCATGGAAATGTCAAGACATCGTTAGGAGATCCCGTATCTGTTTCTCATTATACCTATACTTTTTAACATGTGTAGATAAACATATCAAACTTATTGGTGTTATTAATCTCTTTTTTTCAAAAAAATAAATTGGTGTATTTTTGTTCCAACTTTTGGGCATGACAATGCCCTATTACAGTATCTTAATGGTAAAGAGGGGAGATAATTCTTGAGTCCAAATCCTAACCCTAAGCCAATTATCTTAGAAAGTAGGACAAGTATCAGAGTTATTTATCCTTCCGAATTCAACAAGTGACAAGAATTCAAGAATTTGACCCTTGAATTTGATTTAGTATTTTGTCTTTATTATGGATTTGTGGGTCTATTGTGATTTTCAGTTATAATTAAATCAAATTAAGAGATTATTAAATGATTTAATTTAATAAAAATAAATTAAATGTTAATTATATTTAATTAATTGAGAAATTAATTAAATACAAGAATTAAATTTAAAAGATTTAACTAAAGTTCTAATTTACTATAATTATATTTATTTAATTTAATAATAATTTATTTAGGAGCTTCATTTTGTATAATAAACTTTAAATATTATTATTAGTTAAGTTAATAAATAAATTATTAAAGATGTCTTGTGATTTAATAAAGGGGAGAAAAATAAATTTAATAAAGTTTATTTTAATTAAAATGCAAAAAGTTTAAACATCAAATTAAAATAAAATAATAAAGAATAGGGTTCACATGATTGTAAAACCGGAACCCTAAAGGGGGAAGTTGTTTATTAAGAATTTAGAGCTCATTTCTCTGTACACAGGTTTGTAGGAGAGAGTTTCAAGAAAGAGGGTTTTTAAGAAGACGGTAATTTCTTGTGAGCTTTGAGCATTTGATTGGTTAGCATTTAAAATTTCTCTATCTTTTGTGTGTTTGTATGAATCTTTTTTCAACATTTATTCAAGATTAATCCCTCTTCATTTCAAAAATGTCTGTGAAAAAAATTCAATTGGAAACCCTTGTTTGAGAAATTTGGCGATTCACAATTGGATTGATTTGAATTGGTATTGGGGTTTAGAAAAGAAAACCATATTTGTTTTATTATTTTTGACTATTTAATCTAGGTTGTTATATCAGATCTATATTGGAAAATTATCATATATATATATATATAACCAAAGTAATTGGTAATTACTGTGATAATTATAAATATATGTATGAAAGAATTTATGCAATTTTTTATACGAGGGAGGCTTTTATTTTGGTTTGTTTTATTTAAAAATATATATATTACAAAAAAATGGAGGCGGGCCACCCCCCACCTCCCATCCTTTCTCCATCACTGATGGTTCTCCTTTTAAAGAGACTACGTTTGGCAATACTCTGCTATCGTGATAGTACTTGAGCCCACTGGCTTTAAAACCTAGATTAATTTGTTTTTAATTTTAGTTTTTTATTTATTTTTATTATTAAATAATATTTATTATGAAATGTGGTTATAATAAAATTTAATATTAATTATTATTAAATTAATAATAATAATAATTTATTAGTGTAAGAATTTGTTATAGCTATGATACCATGTAAGAATTTGCCTTAGGGCAAAATCACCCAAGATTAAGAAGCTCAAGCACTAGCACAATATGGACCAATAAAGTATGATTAGAATAAAAATCTAAAAATGAATTGATGTACATACACACTAGGAGTGCCTATATATAAAGGCCTCTAGACTGACTAGGAGTTAGCAAAGTGATAAGTTTCACAACTAAGCACATGTCCACTAAGAGTGGATTATCCTCCATTGAACATAGAAGTTATGTGATGATGAGAGGATAAGCTTACATAGGTGTGTCATGTAAAAAGATGTTGTAGACACCATGTGCTAAATTAGAGTTACTAACTCCTATGTTGTCAACAAGATAACTCATATGAATATGCATACTCCTAGGTGTCTAATCTAATAAATAATCAAATAATGCATTAACCTAAGTAAACTTAAGTAAAATGTAATAATAATAAATTATTTACACTAACACCCCCCTTAAGTGAAAATTAGGGGAATGCTCTTAAGCTCATGAAAGCTATAATAAAAATGCATGATGGGTCTCGACCACTAGGCCATGTTAGGTACTCATGTACAAATGCAATGCAATCTCTTTGAAAATGGAGAAAGAGGGAAAACCTAATGGGAAAAATTGCCCTCAAAAAAGAGAGATGAAAAAACAAGATGCATGGATGGATGGAATAATTAAGACCCCCCCATTACAACATATGTTGTTTAGTGTGGAGCCTGATCAGTCCCCAAGTGGGAGATTGTTAGATTGTGGTGACTGATCAGGAAAGTACTAAACATATTTCATAAATAGTGGGGTTCGGGCCGTGGCCGACATGGTAGCCGACATATTATGGCCGACATATGGCCGACATGTTATAACCCTAAAGCAGTTTAATACTTGTATAAAAGGCCTTAGGGTTGGGTATTTTTCATTATGTTGTGATGCAAAATTGGTTCTTGCGGCGGTATTGAGCTGTAAGGGATTACGGATTGTAATCAGGTTATAATCACTAGATTGTAATAAGATCAGACTTGCTATTTGGTGGACATAGCCCAGGGATTGGGTGAACCACATTTAATCTTGGTGCCTTGTGTTCATTTCTGTGTGTTATATTATTTTCTGTTATTGGTTATATTTGCATGTAGTTTTTATTTCTGTCTGTGGTTTATCCTAACAAGTGGTATCAGAGCGAGGTTATCTTTCAGTTATCCTCTGCAGGAAAGTCTCACGGTTAAGTGGGAGTCTCACGGTTGAGTGGGAGCAATGGAAGATGAGGGTAAGTTGAGGGTTGATAGGTTTAATGGGCAGAACTTCTAGTTATGGAAGATGCAAATGGAAGACTATCTATATCAGAAGGATTTATGGAAGCTGTTGCAAGGCAATGCCAAGAATCAGGGAACTATGTTAGAGGCTGAATGGGATCTCTTAGATAGAAAGGCACTCGGAAGCATTCGGTTATGCTTGGCACCATCGGTGGCATTTAATATAACAAAAGCAAAAATGATAGAAGATTTGATGAAAACCCTAGCGACACTGTATGAAAAGCCCTCCGCTTCAAACAAGGTATTTCTCATGAAGCATTTATTTAATATGAAAATGGCAGAAGGTGGATCTGTTGCAGATCATTTAAATGAGTTTAATACTATTACTAGTCAATTATCTTCTGTGGGTATCAATTTTAATGAAGAAATTAGGGCTCTCTTGATTTTGTGTTCTTTACCTGAAAGCTGGAATGGCTTGGTAATGGCTATGAGTAATTCTGTTCTTGGATCTAGTACCCTAAAATATGATGATGTGATCGGTGTTATTTTAAGTGAGAAAACTCGTAGGAAATCCTCAGGTGGATCTACATCAGGAAGTGCTTTAAATGCACAAAGCAGGGGCAAAACGACTGAAAGAGGAAGTAACTCTGGAAATCGTGGGAAATCAAGAGGAAAGTCAAAGGGGAAGAGGTCTCAATCAAGAGGACCAAATGATTGCTGGTACTATGGGAAACCAAGGCACAAAAAGAAAGATTGTTGGAATCGAAAGAAAAATGAGGGAGATAAATCAGATGGAGACAAGGAGGCAAATGTGGTAAGTAACAAATTCGAAGAGGATGCTTTGATTCTATCTTTAGAGAGTGTTGATGATTCATGGGTTTTAGATTCTGGTGCTTCATTTCATGCTACACCTCAGAGAGGTTATTTCATTGATTATGTCCAAGGGGATTTTAGGCTTGTTTATTTGGGGGATAATGAACCCTGTTAGATTGTTGGAAAGGGAAAAATTAGGATTAAGTTGCAGAATGGAAATCATTGGCTACTACATGAGGTAAGAAATGTTCCAAAACTAAGTACAAATTTAATTTCAGCAGGGCAACTCGGTGATGAGGGTTGTGTAGTTACTTTTAATGATAAAAATTGGAAGGTTTCAAAAGGTTCCCTTGTAGTAGAAAAAGGTGTGAAAGTAGGCACCTTATATCTTTGTACAGGTCATATTGTTCCTTCTACTTTGATTGCTTTAGAGAAAAATGAATGTTTAGGAACAATTGCTGCAGTTGAGCAGGGAGAACAAATAGCTATTGTAGATTCTGATGCAGCGCTGTGGCACAATAGACTTGGGCACATGAGTGAGAAAGGTATGAAAGTACTTCATTCAAAGAAAGTTTTACCAAGTCTGAAATGTGTGAATATGGATTTCTGTGAAAGTTGTGTGTATGGAAAATAAAAGAGAGTGCGTTTTGTAAAGACAGGGAAGGAAAACAAAAAGGAGAAATTAGAGCTTGTGCATACAGATGTATGGGGACCAGCCCAGGTATCATCCCTTGGTGGCTCTCATTATTATGTTACATTTATTGATGATGCAACTAGAAAAGTATGGGTTTATTTCCTTAGACAAAAATCTGATGTATTTCAAACTTTTAAGAAATGGAAATGCTTGGTTGAAAATGAGACTGGTAAGAAATTAAAATGTCTCAGATCTGATAATGGTGGTGAGTATTGCAGTCATGAATTTGAAGATTATTGCTCCACTAATGGTATTCATAGACAATAAACTGTTCTAAGGACTCCACAGGAAAATGGTGTGGCTGAACGCATGAACAGGACTATAATGGAGCATGCAAGGAGCATGAGGTTGCATGCTGGGTTGCCCTTACACATGTGGGCGGAGGCTATCAATACTGCAGTATATTTGACTAATAGAGGTCCCTCTACTCCTTTGGGCTGTGGTATTCTAGAGGAAGCATGGACTGGTAAGAAGGTGAGTTATTCTTTTCTCAAGACCTTTGGTTGTGAACTTTTGCTCATATAGACTCTGAAAATAGAACCAAGCTAGAAGCTAAATCAAAGAAATGTGTCTTTGTTGGATATGGCATTAATGAATATGGTTATAGGCTTTGGGATTTTGAAAATCTTAAAATTTTTAGAAGTCGGGATGTCATATTCAATGAGAAAGTGTTGTACAAAGATCTGTTGCAGCAACATGAGAAGAAAGAAGATGATTATGTAGTGCTGGATGATACTCCAAAAGCTGATGTTCCAGCCATTCCTCATGATGTGCAACAACTGCAACAACAAATACTACACACACCAGTGAATGTTAGACAGTCAACAAGGAAAATTAGACCTCCACAAAGGTTTTCTCCCTCTTTGTATTCTATTTTACTTACTGATGCTGGTGAACTTGAAAGTTATGATGAAGCTGTGCAGGTAGATACTAAGATTTAGTGGGAGTCTGCAATGAAAGATGAAATGGACTCTTTGCTGAAAAATAAGACATGGGATTTGTGCAAGTTGCCTATAGGTAAAAAGGCTTTACAGAATAAGTGGGTTTACAGGTTGAAAGAAGAGGAAGGAGGTAAGAAAAGATTTAAGGCCAGGTTAGTTGTAAAAGGATTTGCACAGAAAAAAGGAATTGATTTTGATGAGATATTTTCTCCTGTTGTTAAAATGACTTCTATTCGTACTGTTTTAAGTCTTGTGGCTACTAAAGATTTGTATTTAGAGAAGATGGATGTTAAAATAGCCTTTCTTCATGGTGATTTGGATGAAGAAATATATATGGCTCAGCCATAGGGTTTTGAGGTCAAAGGTAAGGAGAACTTAGTGTGCAAATTGAAGAAAAGTTTATATGGCTTGAAGCAAGCACCTCGGCAATGGTATTTGAAATTTAACAATTTTATGCATGAGCATGGATATAATAGGTGTCATTCATATTACTATGTTTATTTTAAGAGGTTGGATGATGATAGCTACATTATATTATGTTTATATGTTGATGATATGCTTGTAGCTGGGTCTAACATGGATCATATTAAGGGGATGAAATGCCAATTAGCACATGCATTTTCTATGAAGGATTTGGGGGCAGCAAAAAAAATATTTGGTATGAAGATTTGTAGAGATAGGAAGAACAAAACATTGATGCTATCTCAAGCTGATTATGTTGAGAAGGTTTGCAACGTTTCTCTATGGAGAATGCTAAAGCTGTCAGGACACCTTTACCCAGTCTTTTGAAATTGACTAAGGAAATGTGTCCCAAGACACAGGAAGAGGAGGATAAGATGTCCAAGGTACCCTAAGCTTTAGCTGTAGGAAGCTTGATGTATGCTATGGTATGCACTAGGCTAGATATTGCACATGCAGTGGGAGTCATTAGCAGGTATATGAGTCATCCAGGATTTGAGCATTGGAATGCTGTCAAGTGGATTCTCAGATATTTGAGAGGGACATCCAATAAGTGTTTACACTTTGGGGGCTCTACTACTAATTTATAGGGCTATGTTGACTCAGATTTGGTTGGGGATATTTATACCAGGTGGAGTACTACAGGTTATGTCTTTATTGTTGGTGGGGCAACCGTGAGCTGGGTTTCTAGGTTACAGAAGATTAATGCTTTATCCACTACAGAGGCAGAGTATGTTGCTGCTACAAAGGTAACCAAGGAGATGATATGGCTTCAGTTCTTCTTGGAAGAATTGGAACATCCTCAGAAGGATAATTATTTGTTCACAGATAGTCAGAGTGCCATTCATCTTGCTAAGAATTCAGCTCTGCATTCTAAGACCAAACACATACAGTTGTGGTACCATTTCATTTGGTCAGTTTTGGAGGATGGACAGTTAAAGCTGGAGAAGATACATACCGATGACAATCCAGCAGATATGTTGAGAAAGGTTGTAACAAGGGAGAATCTGAACTCCTCTTCAGCTTCGGTTGGTCTTTTAGACTGAACATGAATAAAAGAACAACAAATTCCAGGGTGGTTTGATCCAATGGGAGCTCCATGTGGTAGTTGTATTGCTACAGGATCAGTCTCCAAGTGGGAGATTGTTAGATTGTGGTGACTGATCAGGAAAGTACTGAACATACTTCATAAATAGTGGGGTTCGGGCTGTGGCTGACATGGTAGCTGACATATTATGGCCGACATATGGCCGACATGTTATAACCCTAAAGCAGTTTAATACTTGTATAAAAGGGCTTAGGGTTGGGTATTTTTCATTATGTTGTGATGCGAAATTGGTTCTTACGGCGATATTGAGCTATAAGGGATTACGGATTGTAATCAGGTTATAATCACTGGATTGTAATAAGATCAGACTTGCTGTTTGGTGGACGTAGCCCTGGGATTGGGTGAACCACGTTAAATCTTGGTGCCTTGTGTTCATTTCTGTGTGTTCTATTATTTTCTGTTATTGGTTATATTTGCATGTAGTTTTTATTTCTATCCGTGGTTTATCCTAACAACATACATCATGTATATACAATAGAGAAGTATGAGAAGGACAAAAACCCTTAAGGATAAAAAGTCCCCCATAAGAGAGAAGAAATAGAAGAAGAAGAAAGGAGACAAGGTAGTCACCCCCTCCCCCAGTGTACAATGCTAATCAGTGATAGTTGGTCCAAGATGAATGTAGAAGTTGATCCATGACTACTGAATAATGTTCCTCCCTTTAGGAGGAAACAATGTCATAGGTACATATGAGATGCTTTCCCAACGTGTAGAAGGAATCCTAGAGATGAATGGTGTCTTTAAAAACTACGCAACTATCCTTGTGTTGATACTGATGGTCACCCCTTCCAAAACTGTTGAAAAGAACAAGTTTAGATCTTGCAAGAATGGATGTAGAACATATCCTAAAGAACCAACTGTGTCCTCAAATGATAAAGAGACTTCCTACAATTTTTGTACATAAGGATCCACAATCATATCAACCTTGCAAGACTAATCATGTAGAGAATAGACAAGAGGGTCAGAGTGTTTCCTCACAACAAGTGAAGAAGGATCTTCTTCATCAAAGAGAAGATGTATATCATCAATAATGTCTCCCAAATCTACTATGCAGGACCCATAAACAAACTTGAAATATCTGTCATGGAGTCATCCCCTGATTCTAGAATTGGAAGACAAGGTGTACCCAATTGTATTGAATTACATGGACCTATCATTGTAGCACTGTATGCATGTAGAATGTGTTGATGTTGTGACCTTGTTTGCCATCTATCAATAGGATCCCCCATATTTGAACCTATTGAATCACTATCACTGTTGTCACTATCAGTTTCTGCAATTATGAAGTATGGAGAGGATTAGAGGATGAGCTAGGTGAACTTTCCTCAAAGTGATCATTCCTCTCTATGAATATCTCATGAGTCTCAAGATCCATAAGTCTATATGCATTGACACTTTTTTCATATCCAATGAAAGTACAAGGCCTTGGTGGTGGTGTCTTGCATTCTTGTGAAGATATGTGTGCCCGTGTTGGACAACGAAAAGCTCTGAAGTGTTTCACAACTAGTTTTCTTCCACACCATGCCTCAAAAGGAGTCATTCCATCTAAGACATTATGAGGAGACCTATCAAGGATCTGATTGGAACCACTTGTTTCTTTGAATTAAAGTGGTGGATCAAGAGACTTAGCTTGACTCATGCAACTCACCATTGACTTAAGAGTTCTAATCCTCATTGTTGCAACACTTGCCTTTTGGGGACTAAATGATACTAGATTTTGAAGATCAATACCCTCAAGTTTACAAAAGTCTTTAAGTCTTGAGTTCATATAGCTACTTTCATTGTCCATATGAAGAACCTTGATGGCTTTACTTGATTGCTTCTCAACATGAGTCTCGAAGGCTAGAAAATTATCAAACACTTCATTCTTGTGATTAAGAAACCCATGTGTAGTGTGAAAAGTCATCAATGAAAGTGAGGACATAGTGACCCTTGCTAACTAATGTCACTGAAAAAGGTCCTGCTAGAACTATGTGAACCAACTCAAGAAAAACTAATGCTCTCCAACACTTCCCTTTGTCAAACTTCTCTTCGAGATGCATATCCACTAAACAAGTTGAACATTCACCTATAGAAAAGTTGATTATAGGTAGACCTTTGACCATATTTTTTGAGCTAAGTTGATGAAGATAGTGGAAGGAAAGATGTCCATATGCTCATGCCATAATTTACTTTGTGATTGTGAATGTGTCAACAAGGCATGTGAAGGAGATTTAGGCACAAATTGGGAGAAAGAATAAAGCCTCATGTCATGATTAACTTTACCCACTGCAACCAATGAATCATCCTTAAGATTTCACACCATTCCTGAATCGGGAAGGAACTCAACTTTATTGCCACCTCCATAGTGAGTGATTTGGTAAATTGAAAGGAGATTAGTGTAAGGCTAGGAACATAGAGAATGTCCTTGAACTCTCCATTTTCCATCTCAACTTGTCCTTTACCTTCAACTTCCACTTGTGTATCATTCCCTACAAATATGTGAGGTACCTTAGACTACTTCAATGAAGAAAGGTGTCCTTTTGAAGAACCCATATGATATGAGGCACTTGAGTAAAGAATCTATTCCCTAAGGAGCTTGAGCTTGCCATAAATGCCTGCCCTTTTCCCTTTGAAGTGGATGGATTTGACTCCTTGGAAGCATTTGGCACATCGATTTTTTTCTTCCTAAGTAAGTTTTCCAACTCATCTATTCTCTTAGTCTTTCAATGATGCTCATTATGATTTTGTCTCTTGCAATATGCACAAAATAGTTTATCCTTCTTCTTGTTGTTTCCCTTCTTATTGGAAGAAGAATTTCCTTGTTGTGAGGAGGAAGATTGATGTGTCTTTGATTGTGATTTTGGCTTCCACTACTTTTTCTTGCTATTGGAAAACTTTTCCCACCTTGATTTTTGTGGTTCTCATTACTAGCCACCAATGCTATAGACTTGGATGACTTGAGAATTCCCATAGCTATCAACTTGGATTGTTCCAACATCAACATTTTTGCAAATGCATCAAATAAAGGCTTAGTGAAGGCACTTCCCATGGTCAACCTATGAGTGTTGTAACTCAAAACAAAAGATGCATAGTTTAAAGATAGCCTCTTCAAGATGTGATGAATCAATCTATTATCCTTCATGGGATTACCACAATCTTTAAGTAGTGCTCTCAATTCATTGGCTTTGTTGACATAGTCTTGAATTGTGTCAAAATTCTTAGGATCCAATAGAAGTAGATCATCCTCAATTTGGAATCCCTTTTCCTCATCTACCTTACCATACAAACCTTCGAGTTTTGCCCAAGTACCCTTGGCATCCTTAAAGCTAGAAATGTAGAAGAAGAGATATCTATGAACACAACTCCTAATAATTCCTAAAGTTTGGTTGTCTTTAACTTGCTAATCAACTTGTACAATATCAATTGGTTTTACAATTGTTCCATCAACATATAGATTTAATCCTTTTCCATTAGTCTACTCCATATAATATATTTCTATGTAGTATAATTGTGTGAAGTTAAAAGTGGAGTGTAAGGTGAACTTGTGATGCAAAGAATTAAAAGAGCACAAGAGAGAAAGAGAGACACAAGAACACAAGACACACCCCCTCCCCCTATTCACTCACTCAAAGAACCCCCCAAAAGTGATGCTTTTGGCACTTTGTATGTAGTGCATTTATAATAGGCCACTTGTCAAAATGGACAAAAGTGAACTTTTGATTTTTCTATTTACAACCTCCTCTTGGAGTTCAAATTTGGTACTTAGCAATGTAGCTCAAATATACAACAAATTTTAATTTTAATCAAAGCAATACAATGCAAAAAAGGACCTATTTATGAAAGTGGTATTTTTGTCCACACAAGCCTATAATTTGATTGAAAATCTAGAAAATAGACAAAAAAATTAACCATGTTCAAAAAAATAGAACCTAAAAATGTGTTTAGATGAGCCCAAACTAAGCCTTTGAAGTTGCAAAAATTGAGATTTACAATTTGTAAATTAATTCAAGAATAGAGATCTCCAACATCTTGCACCAATGTGTAGATCATGAAATTCTACCCCAAAATGAAAATAATTGCTCGGAAAAAGGAGTCCATATGAGGGAGATATCGCTATTTGAAAATCACCTTTGCAATTTTTTTTTTGAATCGCCATCATCGTACCTCCAAAAATCAATTGACTCTAAATTTCACCTTAGATGTCCAATTTTGATGAAACAAAAGTCAATTGGGGTTTTTTTTTGACCTTTTGAATATGATGCCAATATCTGATTTGCACTAGCAAGCTCCAATCTTGTCCTACAAAAAATCTCTCTTACTGGCCTAAAAGGCTAATTTTTTTTGTAAAATTTCAAAAATAAAATGTAAATCCAAAAAGCAAAAATGTAGAGATGCAAAAATATTCAGATCTAAACAATTAATTGCAAAATCTAAAGAGATCATACCAACTTCACAAATTGAACCTTCGGATGCTGGTTTGCAAAAAAAAAATTCCTCAATTTTGACTTTGGCCTAGGGTAGGAAAATTTATAGTCAAAAATCACCAAATCAATGCTCTAGATGCAATGGTGAGGTCTACTTTAGCTCTAGGTGCTACTGATGACTGTGATACTCCAAGTCTGAATCATGGTTATTCAAGAGGTGAAGCAAAAATGGTTTCCAATGGCTATGTGAAGAGAAGGTCCCTTAGCTCTGATACCATGTAAGAATTTGGTATAACTCTACTAACATGTAAGAATTTTTCTTATGAAAAAATCACCCAAGATCAAGAAGCTCAAGCACTAGCACAATATGGACCACTAAAGTATGATGAGAATAACAATATGAAAATGAATTGATGTACATACACACTAGGAGTGCCTATATATAAAGGCCTCTAGACTGACTAGGAGTCAATAAAGTGATAAGTCTCACAACTAAGCACATGTCCACTAAGAGTGGATTATCCTCCATTGAGCACAGAAGTTGGTGTGATGATGAGAGGATAAGCTTACATAGATGTGTCACATAAAAAGATGTTGTAGACACCATGTGCTTAATTAGAGTGTGAACAACTAGGTTGTCTACACAACAACTCAGTTGATTATGCAAACTCTTGTGTTGTAGACACCATGTGCTAAATTAGAGTTGCTAACTCCTATGCTATCAACAAGACAACTCATATGAGTACGCATACTCCTAGGTGTCTAATCTAATAAATAATAAAATAATGCATTAACCTAAGTAAACTTAAGTAAAGTGTAATAATAATTACTTATTTATACTAATAGTTAGTAATTTGATATTATTATTAATAATAATTTAATTATTATTAGATTTTTAATAACTTTTAAATTAAAGATTTATTATTATTATTAAAATACACATATATTAGGATATTTGAAAATTGATCTAATAAGAAATATTTGATTTATTTTTAAATCTAATATTGATTTAATTAAATGAGCATATATCTATAGAGGGGGAACTTTTGAAATATCAGTAAAGGACTTTTGGGAGTATATTTTGAATGAAGATATTCGTCCCGTAAAGGTGATCATTGGACTAAATTTAAATATATATCTATTTGGAAAGCATCATTAATTTTAGGGTACGAGCATGGTACTTGTAATTGATCAATACAACATATGAAACCCTTATTGCTTATGATTACTTTTGAAAAATGAAAAATTGAAACCCAATAGTGAAAATCAAACCTTTATGTTTTCAAAACCAAAAAAATTATGAAAACTATATTTGTTATATGCTTGATGTGATGTATGGTTTACTAGTGTGCATTCAAGTTTGACTTAGTATGTTGACCAGAGGCTGGGGCATTTTGTTTTGTGATTATATTATGGTTATTTTTTGGTCACAAAATTTTATACCCGACCATTGTGATGTAGTCACATATTTTCTAT
Source organism: Cupressus sempervirens (assembly GCA_028749045.1). Lineage (NCBI taxonomy): Eukaryota > Viridiplantae > Streptophyta > Pinopsida > Cupressales > Cupressaceae > Cupressus > Cupressus sempervirens. Next base: position 294,353,182 of record CM053792.1, read on the forward strand.
GATGAGTTTGAGTATATGTTTGTTAGTGCTTTCTAGTTGCTTGTATAGAACTGAGGTGAGTGTTGTGATTTTTCCTGGTGTAACCTTTAAATTTTGAGCAGTTATCTTTTGATGCTTTTCAATTTCTTGTATAGAATTGAGGTGATTATTGTGATTTTCTTGTTGTAACCTTTGAGTTTTTGATTAGTTTATTTTGGTGCTTTCTAGTTGCTTGTAAAGGACATAGGTGAATATTGTGAATTATCTATAGGTTCTTTCCAATCACTTGTATAAGATTGTAGTGAGTATTATGATTTTTTTTAAGGTGCTTTCCTATTGCTTATAAAGGACTAAGGTGAAAATTATAATTTTATGAGTTGTATTTTTCATGACCTCAGGGTTAGATAATCTATGTGTACATTGGGAAGTGGCTTGGAATGGAGGTCGAAGGCCTAAAGAGGCAACCTAGGTAACCCATTGTAGGTTGTTTTAATAAGTGATAACATTTCACTAAATGGGTTTTAATTAAATTAATAAAGGTCAGTATTTTTTTCCTTACTCATACCTCAAGTGCTAGTACATGCTAGGATGAGAGTAGAGAGGATGCTTTGTTTTGACCTTTCTTGATTAGTATGTCTTTTTTGTATGAAAGGATATTGATGTCACATAGAGACACTAGGGGGCCATTGTCTAGAGAGGCTACTAGGGTAACCTTAGAGTTGGCTCATGTGACCACACTTGTCCACTTACATAGAAAATTTCCTATGTGTCTTTGTTGCCTCTAGGTTTAGATTTTACTTATGTCTTGGTACCTTTGAGATAGATTGCTATCAAGATTTCCTTGACCTAGATGTTGTTTATGACTTATGGATTGATATCAAGTTAGGACTTGAGACTATCTCCTTAGCACGATGGGAGTGGGCCATTTAGGTTCCATGAGGTTGGGTGGTAGTGCTTCTTGTATCATTGAGTTTAGGCAACAAGATGTCATTGTTGGATGTACTTGCATAATTAATCCTTTCATTTTGATCTTGTATTTCGGTTGGATGGTTATATTCTATTGTATTGTATTTGATTTATCAAAGATCTTATGAGATGATGTATTTTATTCATGATGTATATTATTTGATCTTTGCATACCCTATGACTTGTACAAAAGATTAATATGCATTCTAATCATGGAAAATGACATCTTATGTAATTGTATAATATTTAATTAGATTCATACTTGTAATTATTCTATGATGTGAATTTTTTATGTATCAAATTTAGTATTATTGAAGCTTATATATATATGTGATTCAACGTCATGGAACCCTTAAGAGATGTAATCTATTTATGGATGGTTGAATGTATGTGAGTTATTACTTGCACTGTGTTATCTGTTGTTGTTAATATCTTTCAAAAAAATGTTTTGCAAACTTAGTGAACTTTAGGTTAATTTATTTTGGGTTCCCCGATAGGTCATTATAGAGGAAGACTAAAAGAAGATGCACTAGTTGAAGTAGTAGTTAACATAGTCAACTCAAGATCACTTTGCATTATAGTAGTAACTAGAGGTTGTTCTTAGTTTGAATTGCGATAGGAGGAGTGCTATGTGTGACATTAGTCATGAATTGTTCAAACTAAGATGAAGCTACATTAGGAAGTTTTGTATACTAAACAATGGAAGAAAAAATAGACAAAGAATATATATATCAAATATATTTTCAAAATCATACTGACCTCCTTATGGCTTTAATGTAGGAGAAATTGATGATATGAGAAAAGATAGTGTAATAGTCATAGAATCCTTAAAGGATGAATGCTTAATGGGGAATACACCCATAGCAATTCATAAAGGTAGATCTTAAGATAAATTTAACATTGAGCTGAATTTGGAAGAGAGGTTCCAACAAAACTCCACAGGATATGAAGCAAGAGGTGATGATCCCTTTGATTTCTCCAGTTTGTGATCACTAGAGTCAACTTGAATTAATTGAGATCCAATATTTGTTAATCCAAGTACTCTTGAATCTTTTATGCCTTTGATAGATAACTTAGAAAACTTTGAAAAGGGGGTTCAAATGTAGATGAGGATGTACCATCCTTTCCTTTACCCTTTATCTTTGATCTCAAACCAATCAGACCAGCAAGATCAAAATATTTGTTAGGCTTTATCTTTATACATTTAAGACCCCTTCTATTCATCCATTTGTTGGTATTAGCAAGAATAGACTGAAATATATCCCAAATGGCTGTATTTTCTTTGCATGACCATATAGGAGGAAGAATGGGTGACTTCTCCACATCATGCTGAAAATATTCAGCATCTAGAGTTTGATCATCATCTTCAAAACTAGGAGGAATTGATGCAAACTTGAAATCTACAATTTTCTTTGCAATTTACCAAGCATAATCCATAGGTTGTATTTCTAACTTAGTACGCACATCAATCCAAAGATCTTCTAAACAATGTATGTGCAAGAGCTACTTCCTCATCTTGTCATGTAATCCCCTCCAATCAAAATAGTTTCTGGCTGCAATAAATTCCAACGTAATCCTCTAGAGTTAAAAATCATATTCTTGGCCTTAGGAATATTGTTAACTGAATATCCTCTGATCTTTAATGATTTTTGAGATGAAATTACCACTCTGGGCTAGTGCAAACAAGATTGAAAAGTTTGCACTTCCATAAGTTGTCTCGTCAAGTCCATTAGTATAATTCTATTAGTAGGATACCTTGGTAATGTGTATGGTTCTCCTTTGAAATACCCAACTCCAAAATATGTGAATTTGGAATATTGTAAAAGCATGCAACCATACTCATTAACCTTGTTCCATTCCTTATCAGATACTTTCCTGTTAGGGAGCTCTTTATTAAACAAGCATATAAAATGCCCAACTAAAGTATCTTGAACTCTTTTGAAGTATATTTGACTTTGTTTCAAAGGAAGTTTTTTGTAATATTCCCATACATGACCCATAGACCTATCATACTTATTTGATAACCCAGAAAAGGTACATAGAGTAGAAACAATGTATACCATGAAGGAGTTCATTTTGAACACACCAATTGATAGAATATTCACCAATTGTTTTCATTTGGAATTGCACACCAATTCAGCCCAAAACACATTCTTTTGATAGTATTATGAGTGATATGTACTTGGACGTCCATGGTTTGAAGGTATTTCAATACTTAAGCCCTACAAAGTAGCTAAGAAGTGTGATGAGGTCATTGATTTCCTCTTTAAAATCACATTTGTGAACTCCCTTGACCAACAATCTAACAAGGTTTGGTCTATTAGTAATTAAATAGTTATCATTCACAAAATTGGTGCAAGATAAAGTATCCTCATTCCATCACTCCATAACCTTTTGTCTTATGATATTTGTAACAACTGGTATGTGAGGAACATGAAATATACGATCAATAGTCTCAGGATCAAGACTAATGATAGTATTTCCATCTTTATCTTTGATGATCCATGGATAAACATCAAAATATCTTGCACATGCAAGGATGAATTTTGGTTCATGAGTTGCCAAGGGAAAGGTAGAGAAATGGTGAAGATGATTCTATTTCGTCCACACCATCTCCTTGGTAGTTGAAGCTTCAACTCTTGCAAGAAAGTCTTTAATGTTTATATGAGAAATATCAATATCTTGTACTTTACCATAGTATAAGGTTACTTGTGATGAATGGATGGCGTAATGATACTGATCATACTGGTACTTCATCTTCTTTTTATCTTTTCCCTTTGTTGGAGTAGATTCTCTTGAGAATGCAAAATGGTATGCTTGTGAAAATATTACATATAAATTCCATAAAATGAGAATATCAACATGTGAAGGATCCATATCAAGATTTTGAACAAGGAATAAGTGGAAAAATGGATGAAATGAATGAGGATGGATAATGAACAAATGGTTCAAACTCAGAATGGCTAAATTGTGAGTAAATTTGCCTAAAATAGGTTTTTTAGGATGAATTGCATATACGACCAGCAAGCTTGAATTTGAGTGAACAAGCAGAAAAATCAATAAAACAATGAACAACTTATGTTTAAATAAGTGCAACATGTGAGATACTATTCATAAAGCATGTGGGAATGAATTTATGTAATAATATGTAAAAGTATCACAAAATCAACACCATATGAAGACCTATTCAAACACTACCTTCAAATGTGTTTTTAGGGAGTAAAAAATTGCATGTAATGGCATAAAAAACTACCACTTCTACCCTTCTAGTCAATAACACACTTTTAGAGTTCATGGACATGTCTTAACATATATGCAACCCCTTTCAAAATTGCCACTTTAGTCTTGAAGACCAAAACACACTTTTTAAAGGAAAACACATGGGGTTTAGAACATGTAAAATTGTTAGAAATCACCACTTCAGTCTTGAATACATTTTTAGAAGGTATTTGCATATATATCAAACATATGCAAAATGATACAAAATTGCAATTTTTGGCTTGCGATGGACTTTTCAAGTGAAAAAAAAAAATCTTTTTATCATTTAGATATGTCCAAAGCATATGTAGTTGGCTTAATAAATGCCATTTTTTGTCTTTGGCTTTAAAGGAAAACATATATATAATTAAAAACATGTGTATTTGGGTTCAAAATCACCACTTTAAACTAAAAAGAATAAATAATCATTTTAATCTAACATTTATATGTAAATGAGTCTCAAAAACCCACTTTAAATGGTGACTTAAAACACATGCATTTAATTATTAAAAATGTTTTTTTAAACACAATCACATATGCAATCATATTTTAGGAAACACTTTTAATGATGTTGGGACTTAGATTTTAATGAAAGTGAATTTTCATGAAGTAATTTGCATGTGGATATATGCAAAATGAAATAAAAATTCCCACTTGATGCACTTAAGTGGTCTCATGTAATTATATATAATATTTAACAATAGATTTTGATAAAGTAACATGAAAATTAACCTAGAAAAATGTTATTTTCATAAAACATAGAAAAACTATGGTCAAATCAACTCAAAATGCGCTGAAATTTTAAAAAAGGAACAAAATCCACTTTAAATATTAAATATAAATTTATATCATGCAATTGCTAATAAAAAGTCCACTTCAAAAATATTTTTAATAAAAATATGTAGTTGACTTGAAAAACCCACTTTATTCCCTTATAACTAGAACTAGACAACTTTGATATTAACCTAAGTTAGCTCAAATCAAGCATAATTCCAAGGGCTATTCACCTATGAAAAAGAAGAAGAGAAAAAAAATTACAACACAAAGAAAAAAAGAAAGAAAAGATTTGAAAGTTCACCAAAAATTGAGTGGTTTAAGTGCGAGAAGTAAACCCTTACCTACAAATAATTGGGGATATCTCGACAAAAAACTTTCAAAAGAATGCATAAATAAGTCTACACAAAGAACAACCTAGGGATAATGAATCATTTTCATGTGTCTTATTAATGCATTGAAGCAAAGAGGATGCAACTACTAATCCATGAAATTTTTTTGTAGAGTTGCCTCAATTTTGTGATGTCAAAATTAAGGATAATAAGTTTAAATGCAATGAATTAGGTCATATTGCTACCAGATTCCTAAAAAGAACAAGAGTGACAAAAATGATAATAAGGAGCACAAATATAGAAAGAATAAGGACTACCAAGACAAAGGGAAGAAATCATGCTGTATTCTTGAAAAGGAGCACACCGAGTCCAACACTGATGATGAGAAAGAATGAGTGGAAGTAGTAAGAATGACACATGGATTATTGATAATGGATGTTCACATCACATGATTAGATATTATAAATTTGTTTAGTGCTCCTATTGGGATTCATTACAATGGATTAACCACCTCTTTTTTACTATAAGTTAAGTGGTTGTATCAGGAATTGACATAACAATCTTTTGGTGCAACAAAAACCCCACTCTAACAAGCAATATGAGATCTTGGTCATAGGTTCAAATCCTTAGACCCTTTGGTAAATGGGGAGATTGATATAAATTTTTTTAACACTCTCCTTGGGCTTCATGATGATAGATTAACTTCCTTCTGTGTACTATAAGTTGAGTGGTTGTATTGAGCATTGACAGATCAATCTTTTGGTGCAATGACAACCCCACTCTAACACTAGAGATATAAGTCAGTTTGATAAGATAGAATAATATGATGGTGGAATTGTTAAACTAGGTAATGATATTCCATATTATTTGAAAGGTAGAGGTCTATTAATGATAAATGATAAAATCATATGTGATGATGCATATTGCATTCAAGGACTAAAGTAGAATCTGTTGAGTTTTGCTCAGTTGAATAAAACATGCCACAAGAAGGAATTTCATAATAGAAAGGTAAAGATCTATGATGATGATGGAAATCAAATTGATACTAGAGAGAAAACAAGAGGTTATCTATTTTAACTAGATCCTACTATTGATACATGCATGTTTGCAAAAGTTAAAGATGTGTGGTTGTAGCATAAGAGTCTATGTCATGTTAACCTTGAGAATATAGTCAAAGTCAATAGAAAGAAGGGAGTGTGAGGCTTACCAAATTTGCATAAACCTAAGAATGTTATGTGCAAATAATATCAACTTAGTAAGATGACTAAGTCTATTTTTTCAAGAATGACACATACTTCTAACGATATTTTGGAATGAGATCATATTGATTTATGTGGACCAATGAGAGTTTAAATCTATTATGGAGACAAATATTTCATACTATTTGTTGATGATTATTCTAGGATGATGATTGTCATGTTTATGAAGATAAAGTCACATGATTTTTATATTTTCAAATGTTATAAAGATAGAGTTGAGAAAGAAATTGATAAACAATTAAAATTTCTAAGATCTGATAGAGGTGGTGAGTGTATGACTATTGAATTCACTAACTTCTGTGTTGAGCATGGAATTAAGAAATCATTATCTACACCAAGGTCACCACACTAGAATGAGATTTCCAAAAGAAGAAAAAGGTCAATTTTTTTATTATGTGAAAATAATGCTAACTGAAAAGGAAGTTGAACAAATATTCTGGAGAGAATCCATAAGAATTATGATATATACTCTCAACTAAGTTCAGTTGAAGAAAGGAATAAACAAGACACTATACAAACTCTAGTATGGTCATACACCTTATGCAAGCTATTTCAATTTTTTTGGAAGTAGGTGTTACATTCATAAAGATGCAAGGAATGTGAAATTTGATTCAAAAGGTGATGGAAGTATATTCCTTAGTTATTCTACTAAGAGAAAGGTATAAACATGTTTTAACAAAGCTATTGACAAAATAATTAAAAGTACCAATATAAGAATTGATGAGTTTGTAGACACAAAAGATGGGGAGAGAAAAAAGGAACATATGATTACAATAAGTTTGTTTATGTATATGAAAATGCACATGGTTTGGTGTTCGAGAAACAAAAAGAGAGTTACCAAGTAACAACTTGTATTACCCGAGCCATAGATAGACAGGGTTAACTTTAAGAAACCCCCTCCCCAAGAAATATATAAATTTGTGGAAAATCCAACATTACTTTTAGCAATGGGGGTACAGGGAGAATTATTTTTTGTTGGTGAATTTGATTTTTGATGTCAATACAAGTTTAATGTTAAATGCAATTTTTCTCATACCATTACAAAATTTCATAAAATCAAGGTGATTTTGTTCGTTGATACAAAGTTATATATTGTATATGGCTATTTTTCCGATTTATTGGATAAACACATATATTGCATTAGGTTATTTTTCCCATTTGTTGGAAAATATATATATGTGATTAGGCAATTTTTCTCTTTTATTGGAATTTTTTTTTTATTAGGTGATTTTTCTTGTCTATTAAAAAAACCTATATAATGCATTGGAAAATGTGCTAGAAAATGACATGATTTCTCAATGAATCAAAGACTAGAAATTAATTGTATTTTTTCAAATTAGTTGTCAGATTATCAAAAGATTATGCTTAGATAGAAATCAAGGAGTGATAAGAAAGTGATGTTTCTATAGGATGACACATATATGTAATGTCCCATTGCATTTATGGTAGAGTGGAATATGGTTGAAAAAACATTCTTTAAATTGTACGCATCCTACTCAATGGTTACCATTATCAAAAAAGTAGATGGTTACCAAAAATGGGGCTGTCTATGGAAGAGGGATTGTCGAATGAAAATCCAAGTCTTAGTATCAACCTAGATGTGACTGTGGAGAATGAGAAACAAAGTGATCTTACTATTGGGCTTATTGCAGCTTTGTAGGTTCTCTCTGCTAGTCCCAAGGACACCATCAAAGAGATAAAAAAGGAGCAGGAAAAGGTAGACCTCTGAGCAATGTTTGTTGAAATGGGTCTTGGCCTTGCTAATTTTGAAGAACAAACTACAAATGCGATGGAACAACAAAATTGAAACTTCAACAACTTTGGGATGTTTTGAAGGATAAAAGAAGTGTTACCCAAAGAATCATGAGTTTAGTTAAGGTTTATTTTGTAAAACATATTATTGAGAGTGTATGAATTTAAAATGTAATGGTTTGAGGCTTTATCTCTTCCCTTTTTGAGGGAAACCACAACCGTTATTGGTATACTCTCTATATATGAAGATGAAATGTAAAGCAGATATAAAGAATATAATGCAAAGTAAAACCCTCTTTGTTGACATTTGATATTTTAGTGGGCATTGTGTTTTCTTTTGGGCTCTACTTATTTTACAATAATCACATTATGTATTTAATTATTACTTTCTAAATTTGTGTGAATTATAATTTCATTTTCTATTAAGTACCTACTGGTTAGTAGTAGTACACAATACATACTACACATGTCACATGTGACCGGGAATTAATCTATGAAGTAATGGCTTTTTAGGAAATGTTTTTAATAACATTTCATATCTCCAACATACTTGTGCAACAAGTAACATCCATTTATAAACTATTGTTTGATGATAATATATCAATAGTTTAAGGATTATTTCAAGCCAAACATCTTGAATGAAGGCTCAACCTTGTTCAAGTCTCTAGAATGGTGACACATTTCCTTCTAGCTTATACCACTTATAGTGGATAGTAAATACATGTCTTGTCATTATTAGTGGCATTGCGTCTTTCATCAGCTTCACACACATTACAACTTTTTTGGCACAAACTTGGATTTATGTGGAAGATTTGTGAAGATATATTAATTTAAAACAATTAAACTAAAAGCTAGATAGAAAAATATGTATGGACCATTTCTCAGCCACTTAGCTTATATAGGAAATTCAGCTACTTCTTTTGTCATTTCTCATCTAGTTTTTGGTAGTCAATAATCTAGTAATAGGTATAATTTTAGTGCTTGTTCAATTCTAGTCTAGTTTACTTGGTGTGGTAGATTGGTAGGCCTTGCTCTGTAGTCAAGATGAACACTCCAATCCACTTGACATGCCAATTGGAAGAGGAACATAAGGCCTTGTTAGGTGATGTCCTTGATGTAAACCTCTTGTCAATTTTCAATGAGGTTGTTCCTACTATGAATTTCATTATTGATGCTATGAAAATGGTTCAGGGGCTTGAGTTTTTGGCAAATAAGAATAGGTACCATGTCAACACTGATATTATGTCCCATTTTCTAGCGTCTCTACTTGACCTCGAAGAAGCAAGAGTTGACATTTGGCTGCTCCTAAGAAAGACTTTTAAAGCAGAATACTTGGGCATTGACTCATGCAGAATTAGGGGTGGGGATCCCTTGTGTGGGTGAAATCACTATGCTCATAGTAGCACCATTTGATCAAGTTAGATCAATGAACATAGATGATTTTTGAAAAAATGTGGGGAACGCTCAACTATTTTTATAAATGCATTTGAAAATAAGACATGTGCCATCTGTAGTCTCTAATAACTAATAAATATGCTATATAAGAATTCTCAACTATTCATATTGTATTTACTTAAAAATATTAATTAAAACTTTACGTATGCTATATGAATTAGAATAATTTATCTATATTGTATTAGGTCCTTAATTATTTTTTAATCATCATCAAAAGAATAAAATAAGATAAATATTTTGTTAATGTAAATGGTTTAGTTTGAAATTCAATGCACAAATACATAGATTCCTATTTCTATTTAAGTTGTTATGAATATCTTCTCATTATTCAATCAAAAAATAATTTAAAAAATATAACACAAATAAGTTAAATTATTTTTTAAAATAAAATATAGACATATTTATTCAGTTTATTTTTAAGTAGTAATTTGTATCTTTAACAAGTGTTAATAGAATTATTATTATTATTATAATATAATAATAATTAATATTATAATTATAATTTAATATGATGACACAAGTGTTAATATAATAAAGTGGATGCCACCACTACTATTGGATGAGCAAGGATCAATGACTTGAGATGTATTTCGAGCTAATTTGGGTAGCACTCAACTCATTTTCCCAAATCACTTCAGAGAAAAGATAGATGACATACATGTAATACTAGTGACTATTCACTAATCATTTTGACATGGATAGTGGATTTCATAGTGACACGCAAGATAGGACATCAATCCAACCACCATTTAGTGAAATTTGATCAATGAGACCAAATGAATTTTGGGCCAATTTTGACAAGAGTTGACTTGTATTCACATATTTCATAGAAATAGGACATCTGGCATACTTGAGGTAACATCTATTGTGACATTGATGGGAGCACAATCCAAGACGAAAATAAACACAACAGGAAAAGGGTAATATTATTATCAGAAGTGATATACCATTAGATTCATTGCAATGAAAACAAACCTAGTGACATGCGCTAGGGCTTACAATGTTGTTTGATTCTTGAGAAAAACCCTCCTCCAGTGCCTTTTTCCAAACTCCACCAAAAACTACATTTACAATGCCAGAAAATGTCCTTAAGTAACCCAAATTAGGTTTAGGGTTAGGAATACATTTGAGAATATACCATTTTTATCCACCACCAAAACAAAAGGTTATGGAAAATGCATCAAAAATCGGTGTAAAATTAGAAGGGTCCATAAATGGTAGTTCAACTTCTAGGAGGCATAACTTTTGATCTAGGACTCCAATTGATGAACCATTTACATTTCTAGAAAGCTCTCCAAGTTCTCTATAGCCCTATGGACCATCTTTTTTGATCCCCATTTTTTGGTCTTGTACGAGGCCATTTAGTGCCTCAAATCTGACTTTGAAGTGCTCTTAAGGTGTCTCTAGGCAACTTAAAACTACAATAACTTTTAAATCATAAAGCCTTTTGACCTGATCCTTTTTCTAGAGTGCTTTAAATTACAAGTATAATCATACCCCAAACTTACACCCTCTAACTCATCATAATTATGGCTCAATTATAAAATAATCTATTTTTTACATTGGCACGTATTCTAAGGCGCTAAAAAACTCTAAACCAAAAAACCAATAAGGGAACTATGAGAGTTAGAATCTTTATTTGACCCAAATGGGTATCTAGAAATGAAAACACATTAAATAGAAACTAAAACTAAGCATATTTTTGGGTGATATAGGATTGCCCTTACACCACTGGATGCTCCTACATTAGACACCCAAAGTTGATTGAAAAGTGACCCTATCACTTTATAGCTGGTAGAGGAAAAACCAAATGGGAAACCTCCACTGCAAATATCTAGGTTGAATTTTCTACTGGTCATCCTTTCCATTTCACCAAGTATTCTTCATACTACCTATTTTTGGTACTATAGCCCACATGACTATCAAGAATTTCTTCAATCTCTTCCTTCTCGAAAGTAGGAATTGGACATGGCTCTAGTATCAACTCCTCATCTTCACTATCATCATGATATTCTATTAAGTTTGCAATATGAAAAATAGGAGCAATGTGAACCCCGTCTAGAAACTCCACCTCATATGCATTTCCTGAGTCATGTTTCTTCAAAATTTTGCAAGGTTCAAATTTCTTCATGTTTAACTTGTTGTAGGTACCCATTGGAAATTGTTCTTTCCTCAAGTATACCATAACTAGATCCCCAATTCAAGACTCCTTATGTCTCATCTTTGATCTTCCTTGGTCTTATACTATAGGTTCATCTTGGTAATATGTGCTCGCACCTCCTAATGTAGGTTCTTGACATGTTTAGGAAAGTCGTTTGCCTCAACACTTGTCCTCTCCCCTTGCTCCATCTTCCCCAACTCTGGTGCAGTCCTTAGACTAATCCCATACACACTTTGGAATGGTGATCTACCAATACTCTTGTTCATAGAATTATTGTTAGAAAATTCTACTTGCGATAGAATCAAATCCCATCCCTTGGGATTATCTCCTACTAAACACCTTAGCAAATTACCTAAACTCCTATTTACTACTTCTATTTGTCCATTAGTCTATGGATGATGTGTAGAACTAAAATTCAATTCTATCTTTAACTTCTTCCGCAAATTCCTCCATAAACACCCCACAAATTTAGTATCTCTGTCAGAAACAATACATTTTGGGAGACCATGTAGCCTCACCACCTCTTTGAAAAAAAAATCTGCAATATGTACTACATCATGAGTCTTGTGGCATGGCATGAAGTGTTCCATCTTGGAGAAGCTATCAACCACCACAAATACTAAGTCATTACCCCTTTGTGTCCTTGGAAATCCAAGAACAAAATCCATACTTATGTCCTTCCAAGGTTTTGATGGAACACACAATGGCTGATAGAGTCCAATAGTGTTTGACATACTTGATAACTCTACACAAACTTCTTCACATCCTATGACAATCAAGGCCAAAATAATGTTCTGTAATAATGGCAATGGTCTTATCTCAACCAAAGTGTTCTGTCCTCTCTCCACTATACTTCTCCTTGATCAAGTTCTCCCTCATGGAACTCCTTGGAATACACAATTGACTTCCCTTGAACAAAATACCATCTTGAATCATGTAATCTAGCCACCTGGTTATGTCTAGAGTAACAAGTTATTTACAAGCCTTCCAAGCCTCTTAAAGTCAAGATCCTTAGGGTATAGATTCTTGAGTTCATCAAACCCAACCACTTCAACCTGCATTAATGTCAACAACAACTGTCTCCTACTTAATGCATCTGCAACCCTATTAGACATTTCACTTCTATGTTTTAACACAAATGTATAGCTTTGCATGAACTCTACCCATTTTAAATGTCTTTGATTCAATTTACCTTGGCTATTAAGGTACAAAAATGCCTGGTGATCAGTATAAAAAAAAAATTCTTTTGGCAACAAATAATGCCTCCATTTCTTTAAGGCCTAAACCATTTCCTAGACCTCCTAATCATAAACAAAATACTTCTTCTTTGCATCATTCAATTTTTCACTAAAATGGGAAATAAGCTTACCTTCTTGGCTCAACATAGCCCCAATAGCACTACCACTAGCATCACAATCCACCTAGAACACTTTATTGAAATTAGGAAGTTCCAACTTTGGTTTTTTTGTCACCTTCTTCTTTAGCAATTCAAAATTCCTTCCATCTCCTGTAGTCCACCTGAACTCTTTTCTTCCCCCCTCATTGTTTTAGTTAGGGGTGCACATATACTATTGAAATTCCTAATGAACTTCCTATAAAAACTAGTTAGATCATGGAATAACATCACCTTAGTGGTAGAACTTGGAGTAGGCCATTTCGAGATGACCTTCACCTTCTCTGGGTCCATTTTGAGACCCTCAATTGATACAAGAAACCTAGAATAGACTAACTCCCTTTTGACAAAGATACACTTCTTCAAATTAATCAACAACTTCTCTACCCTCGACCTTTCAAGGACATTAAAAATGTGCAATAAATGTTCATCCAAAGATTTACTGAAAATCAAAATATCATCCAAATAGACAATAGAAAATTTTCTCAAAAAATTCTTTAGTACCTAATTCATAAGCTGCATGAAGGTGCTTGGTGCATTGGTTAGTCCAAATTGCATGACTAACCACTCATATAGACACTCCTTGGTCTTTAATGTACTCTTCCACTCATCTCCCTCTTGTATATGTATCTAGTGATAGCCACTCTTGAGATCTATCTTTGTGAAATATTGAGCTCCACAAGCAATCCATAAGATCATCCATCCTTGGCAAAGGAAATTAGTACTTGATGGTTATTTTATTTATAGCCTAAGAGTTTGTACACATTCTCTACTCTCCATCCTTCTTTGGTGCTAGCACTATACGTACTACACATGTACTTAGGCTCTCTCAAATTAAATCTTTCCTCAATAGCTCTTGAACTTGTCTTTAGTCTCAGTTGGAGTTATTCTATGAGCAGCCTTATTAGGTAAACTAGCTCCAAGGAATAAATCTATATAATGATTAATTACCTTATTGGTGAAAACCCTTCTAGAACATTATCAGAGATGACATCTCCATAATCACTTAATAGACCTAAAACTTCAAGTGGTACTTCACTACTACCCTCCTTATCCTTTCTAGGAATTAAAGCATAACACATATGTTGATGCTACGTGCCATCCAAAAATTTTGTTCCATCAACAAGACATACCATAGTACTATTTCATATCTTTTTGCCCTCCTTTATCAAGGGCTTCAATTTGTGGCAAAATCAATCCTTTGTTAGAGAGTGTGTATTTGCATGACCATCATGTATAGCATGCCTATCAAACTTCCACTACTTTTCGAACAATAAATGGAAGACATTTATTGGGATGATGTCACAAAGAGCTTCGTCATGGTAACTCCCAATCTTGAACTTTACCAGACATTGCTCACTAACCAAGACCTTATGATCATCCTAAATTCAAGCAATCCAATAGGGTTGGGGATTTTTCTCCCTCTTGAGATTTAATTTTGAGACCATCTCCTTTGAGACCAAGTTGTTAGTGCTTCCACCATCAACAATCACATCACAACATTTATCCTCGCACTTGCATCTAGTATGAAAAATACTCCTCCTTTGTCCAAGTTTAGTATCACCACTTAGTAAGACCCTTTTATTAACTAGAACCTCTCCCTTTTCTACATCATTTGAATGTGATGACTATGCATCATCATCCACATGAGCAACCCTTGCTTGACCATCAACACTCCTATTTGTCCTTCCTTGGAATTGAGGGCATTTTTAGGCATGATGACCCTCTTTATTGCAATGAAAACAAGTACCAGTAAAGCATCCTCTTCCTAGACCTTGTCCATGTCCTCTATCTCTTCCTCTCTGATCTCCAAAGTTTTGATCTTGGGAGCAGCTGAAACCGTCATTCCTTTGGTTTTGACTACTACCCACATCTTCATTTTTATTTTGGTATGACCTACCACTACCCCTTCCTCCTTGACTACACCCTCTTTACCTTCCATCAAACTTTTTTGTTAGCTTCTCCTCAACTCACAAGGAAAACTAGTATGCCTCTTCAATGCTAGTCATTCTAATCAAACTTAACTCCTCCTGGATGCTAGGTCTTCACCCATTAAGGTAACAGACAATCTTCTCCTTGTTTACTTTTGCATGCCCCACCCCAATAAAGTCTCGGTAAAATTCCTCAGTGTATTCTTGGATAGATTTTCCCACTTGCTTTAACCCTTGCATCTTTTGAAAAAATCAAGCTCGTAATAAACAAGAATGAATCGCTTCTGTAGTTTGTCCACCATGCAATCCCATCTTGTGATTTTCACCTTTCCTCTCCTATTTCTTTCCAACTAAATCTCTTGCAACTAGATTTTGGCATGGCCTTTGATTTTGGCATTCACAAACATAACCTAATTAGGGTCCTTGATATCCTTATACTCAAAATATTCCTCTAGCTCATTGTTCCAGTCAATCAACTCATGCAGGTTTAGATTTCCTGAAAACATGTCGACATCAATTTTAGGTCTTTTTCCAAGCTTGGAATGGCCCTAAAAAGCTTCTTCTCCTCTTGGTTTAGGAATTCTCTATCCCCTTCCCCTTCCTACCCAATATTTCCTTCTTCTTCATTTTCCTCCTTGCTTTTGTCACCTACAACAATACTCATCCCTCTACTGATCTCCTCTTGTAATGCTTGAACTTGGCTTTGGAGGGCTCTAACCTCAAGAGGAACAATTGGGGCCCTTCCACCATGCTCTCTTCATGGAGGCATCTTCTTGCTATATCAAAACTTACAACCACATAGTCCTAGTACAAATTGCCTCATAGTTGGTGCTTTGTCTATACACTCAGGAAAACCCACTCTGATACCATTTAATGAGGGCACAATCCAAGACCAAAATGAACACAACAAGAAAAGGGGAATATCATTCTCAGAATCGATATACTATTACATTTAGTACAATGAAAACAAACCCAATGACATGCCCTAGGGCTTATAATGTTGTTTAATTTTGGAGAAAAACCATCGTCTAGTGCCTTCTCCCAAAGTCCACCAAAACCTGCATTTACAATACCAGAAATGTCCTTAAGTAACCCAAGTTAGGTTTATGATTAGGAATACATTTTATAATCTTCCATTTAGCATCCACTACCAAACAAGAAGGTTCTATAAAACACATCAGAAGTCATTGTAAAATTAGAAGAGACTAGAAATGGTATTCCAACTTCTAGGGGGCATAACTTTTGATCCAACACTTTGATTGATGAACCATTTACATTTCTAGAAAGCTCTCCAAGTTATCTATAGCCTTATGGACCAAATTTTCTCTTCCCCCATTTTTTTGGCTTATACGAGGCCATAACTTTCAAACTGTAAAGCCTTTTAACCTACTTCTTTTTCAAGAGTGCTTTAAATTACAAGTATATCCATCCCTCCAACTTAAACCCTCTAACTCATCATAATTATGGCTCAATTACATTGGCATGTATCCCAAAGTGGTCAAAAACTCTAACCCAAAAAACTAATAGTGGATCTATGAGAGTTGGAATCTCTATTTGGCCCAAATGGGTATCCAAAAATGAAAAAACATTAAATAGAAACTAACACTAAGCATTATTTTGGGTGATACAAGAATGCTCTTACACCATTGGATGCTCCTGCATCAAGCATCAACATCCTCTACAATGTTAAACACCATTTAATCAACAAAGATCGAATGATCCTAGTCGTATTTTGGGTCAATTTTGGCTAGAGTAGTCTTTCTATCTCGAATGTGGCAAAGAGAAGACACAAGAAATTGATGTAGATCATGGTGCAGTAACAAGACATGTAAAGATGGATGACTAGCACCATTGGAGCATAAAAGATAGATGGCTTGAGATTTATTTTGAGCTGATTTTGGCTACCTCCAATTTTTTTTTCAAAATTTCCCTAGAAACGAAATCTTCAGAAAGAAGTGGAGTCACCATCTCTTCATAAATTAATGATAATTATTGGAGTTAATCCTAAATTATATTTTAATGTTGTACATTTATGGTTTCATGAGTAATTATAATACCAAATGTCCATTGTACAATGCAGATTAGAATTAATATCAAACACAAGCTTGAATCTATCAATTTTGCAACTTGTAAAATTTACTTTTGTGTAGACCATAAGATTAGTTTTCATTATTAGTAAAATTATTCGATCATCAAAAAGTGGTTATAGATCACAATTTGCAAGCTACAATGCAAACCTAGTATTCTTAGGCCATAGTGTCACCGAAAACAATTATTAATTAAAGTTTCAACTTCTTGGGTAAGACCTTGAACACATTTTTTATTGATATTTTAGTAACTATATTGGTTATAGAATTTAGGGTTTAATTTCCAATGTATTGTGCATTGTAAGGCTAAATTATTTACTTTCTAGTGGCTAGGTAACTTGAAAAGTTAAAAATTAGAAATACAATTAGGGTTTAAATGTTATTCATTCTATAAATTATAATTTGTGTCTATCTATAGTTATGTAAATTTTTCAATGATGATGAAAACATACAAAAAGAGTGGCACTAGCACTAGTATTGCAACCCAAAAGAAAATATAGGGGATTGGGAAACTATATTTTGACATGCACAAACTGGTTAAAACGACAAGTTTTACTGATGAATTCCATGATATTTGGGATCATTTATCTCTGGAAGGAGCATTAAGGCAATCAAATATGCAATTGAAGATAAGTGGAATTTTGCACAAAAGGAGTCAAAATATATGAAATCAAACAACATAATAGGGTGCATTATAAATAAATTTGCAATGTGGACTACAGGAATTGCTTGCTTAGGCTTCCCTTAAATATTCCATTTTCCAGAATTTGTAATGGTTTGTGCTAAAAAATATGATGAAAATAGAAAGGCAATTGTCAATCAAAATATAAAGGAGGTAATTTTTTTGATCACACAAAGTGCATTTGGTAGACTATTGGACCTAGGGTATGAAAAACAAAACCCAAACAACATTGACTTGGAAAAACTAGTAGAAACATATGACAACTTAGGACTAGATTAGAAAAAAATTGTATATTAGAGGGTTAGAAGATAGATTCAATCTACCTCATGATCATAAACCTCATTACGAATTGGATATTTTTCCACAATGTGTTCAAGATATTGTATCTTTGCTATCAATGTATTTAGTTTTGGAAAGTAATGAGAAAGTGGGTACCATCATTTTGGAAATGATTTTCAATATTCATTGTCTAAAACAAACCATAAGATATAATTATATTGGGCACATTGTACATAACATGAATGAACAATTGCTAATGATTAAAAATGGGCCAAACCCACTGTCACAGAAGATATTTAGATACACAACCTACTTGCGATATCTTTTGCTATTAAAGCAACATCAAATTTTTGAAACAAACGAGCTTCAACTTAAGTTTGATAAACCAATATTTGAATGGAGATTTGTGATTAGGATGGCTGATCCCCAAGGGAACTACAACCACTTTGTAGACTATTTTTTGGCACTAGCTTATCATAATTATTGGCACTTCAATGCCTAGATTGCTTGAGTCTTGTAAATAATCCATTCAACTAGGAAGTCAAATTCAATTGGCTGATTGGTACTTTATGGAAGAGTACATTGTATTAAGATTTTACAATTCAGTTATAGAACCCTACAAACTTCCAATACAAGTGATATAGAGAGTATTTCCATTGGAATATGTACGACATACGGAAAGCACAGATGTACTATTTCATCGTCAAAAAAAGAAAACCATTTTCTTTCCTCGCTTGTCAAATGTAGAGGGATCACATTGAGAGAAGTGAATTCAATGCGGTACATGAATTTATTGTAGTTTTTAAATTTAATGTTGCCAAGCACTGACAATATGATCCACTAAATACAATTAGTATAAAACTTGTACAAAATGGAAACTTCACAAGAAAATGTCAACATGAGAGTGTGTCATTAATTGAAATATTTAAAAATATGGATAAATGGGAAGAGATCAAAATGGAGATGGAGAAATGATTTAGTGAAAAAAATATTTCAATACAGAAATTTTTCTAGCAAAAATTATATAATTGCACATACAGAAAGAAAATGTGCAACCCTTGACATCCTAAAATTTTTACTAGAAAGTGGATCATCCAAGTATAATCCATCTTTCAGATTCCATAAATAAAGATTGTGTAGCTACATAGTGGTGTTGATAAAAAAGATAATTCATTATGGGATATGAGGAAGAATCTTTGTGAACCTTAGTCCGCTATAGATTTTGAAGACTTTCTTGAGAATAAAACATTTAGAAAATTATGGGATAATGAGCATCTAGATGTAGTAGCAACACATTGTGATGTAGATGATGAAGGTAATGAGAATGAGGTTTGCAAGGATCCTTCATGCATAGCCACATGCATTGCCACTAGTTCCATTGAATTGACTATTCCAACTAGTACTATGAGTAGTACATTTGATTGAACTAGACAGTATGTTGTACTTAATTAAAAGACAAGGGAAAAATATGGTGTACAAAAAAGATGATAGAAAAAATGGGTTATCTAGGTAATGGTGGGTTGGCCATCAGGTCAAGGAAATTGGTATCCATTCCCAATACTAGAGGTACTGAAACCTAGTCATAAACCAATCATTGGAGATGAGTTAGATGGCCTATCAGGTTCTTCAAAAAAAGGTTAACCCAAGCCATTATTCATCCAAGGTGTTTTTATAACCTCCCAAGTTGTTTCATCTTTAAAAGGTATGATGCGACTAAAATTTGACCAGATCCCTATAGTTTAAGGTCACTATGCAAAGAAGCAAAAGATTTCATATACTCGTACTGATACAATGCCAGTTGCAACTCCGTTAGTAGAAAACCTTAAGAACAATCTAAAAATTCCACTTGTTAGTGGTAGTGGGGAAAGATTAGGAAAGGGTGATGTTGTTGGTAATCCTCAAAATGTAATTATTACAACCTTGGGCATTGGTGGAGACAAGTAAAATGTTACAAGTGCTCTTTCTCCTTTCAAGCATCGTATTGTATCAATAGACCCAAATTTTGAATTCAATAATTTTGTAACAAATTTTCAAGAAACCACAAAAATGAATAGAAAAAATAATAAGACATTCTTGAAGGATGTACTTGAGGTGGCTCATTTTCAAGAACCTACATTGAGTAGGATATTTCCAACATATAACACCAATAAAGAAATGATGGAGCTTATGATTATTTCTCCCCCATAGCTAGATAATAATCCACTAGAGAGTGAGATAAATCCATCAAATTTTCATGTTAGCACACTATCTATGGATTTCTCTGAAGTACAAATTGTAGACAAAGTTAGTGTGGCAAAAAGGACCAACTCTATGGTCTATAGTTCAACATTCAAGTTAGAGAGAGAGAGAGAGAGAGAGAGAGAGAGAGAGAGAGAGAGAGAGAGAGAGAGAGAGAGTGAAGGGTTGGAAAAGGCAATTGAAAAGTTAAAAGCAAACTTGGAAAATGAAAAGGCAAAGGAGAATGTAGCAGATATCAGGTGTAAAGAAATAGAGAAAAGGATTATAGGTGATTCCTCTCAAGGATCAAGTGCACAACCTCAGCCAGAAAATATGGAGGTAGAAATGAAAATTTGGAAGGATCAATTGGAAGAAAGCAATACAAAGCTATTTGATGTAAATGTAGAGAGAGAATCAGAAATCAATATATTGAAGGGAAAATTGACATAGAGCAATAAGAAATTTAGTGATACTCTAAACCATGTTAATATGGAAGATAGTGCATAATTCCAAGAACTCAAGGACAAATTTTAAGAATCAAATAAAAAACTTGAGGATGAAAGAGCATTTGTAGTAGATATTTTCAAAAAGTTGGAATCTAGTGGACATACAATCAATAACATTAATAAGGAATTGGACAATGAGAGGGAAAAAGAAAAATAGTGGGGAAAGAAAGAAGAGGAAATGAAGAAATAAAGTGGAAATTAGTTGTCACAAATATTGCAAGAGGTACATGAGGCTAATAAAACAAGAAAAACCTTCAAGAACAACTTGTTTGACTCAAATGAAAAAATGAAAGATTGAGTTAAGCTAATTAAAGAAAAAATGTGGGGGGAAGTTATGGAAAATACCAATAGATTGTGTGATTTGTTTGAATATCATCAAAGTTTTTGAGCTATTTGTGAGAGTATCAAAGAGAAGATTGAAAAGAACAATGCCCTTTTAAGCTCGAAAAAACTGTAAGATAGATTATCCACATAATCAATACACATATTGATAGGTATTTGGCCAGCCAAGGAGTTAGTGCATTAGTAAAGCCATCAACTATCATTCAAAAATACAATAGTATAAGGGAAGGAGAGGAATATTTGAACTCAATTGGGAGAAAACTCACCAAAATGGATGATAGAGAAAAATTAATGATAAGTCTTGGTTTGCCTACTTCTTGCTCTAGTAATTCATCAACAACATTCATTGGAAGGGAGGCTTACTAGAAAGAGTTGGAGGCCAGAATGATGTCTTAAGTAGTCAAATTTCCTCACGATTCAACTCCTAAAGGAATTTTTAATTGCATCAAACCATTGGCGAATCTAAATGTACTATTGGATGTAGCATTTATTTCAAGTAAATCTTCCAAATATGGAAGTTTGAGAAAGTTAAAGGTCATCTACTATAACATAAACAAATGTTAAAAATCCAAACAAAGCAAACTTCAACATCCTAAAAAAGATGACTGAATATTCAATCATATCATACAACATCCATTAAGCATTAGAGTATGTGACACCTGGAAAGTGATTTTAATAATCTTTGTAGTGTTTACTTCATTTCTATTTTTAATTTTTTGATATGATTTTGAAGTTTGGACTTTGTTTCTTGAATGAGATAAACAAAGAAAAATCAAAATGCTATTTTTCTTACCCAGCCTATCAAATGCAAAGGAAAACAATGTTTCTGATATTGAATTTGATGCTAATCTAAGAATCTTCCCATGAGGCAAAATGACCTAAAGCTATTGTTTCTCCCTTATTTCTATATTTATATAGAATGGAATTCAGGGTCATTTTCTAAATGTTATAGTTGCACATTTAGTACTTTTAACTCATGATTATGAAATTGGGCATTCAAATTTAACTTTTACAAGATGAATTCATTGAATTCTATTAATTATCATGTGTTAAAAAAATAATGAGAATGAATATGAATTTAATCATTTGAATTTCTATATTTTCATAAAAAATATTAAGGATTGTACCATAACAATGTATCATATGTACATAACAATGCAAATAAAAAACAATAGTAATGGTAAAATTTGAATGAATCTTGATTCATGAATCATGGCATAATCTAACATAAAATGTACTTGTTTGTTTGATATTTGAAATTTAAAAAATGATATAACTTATTATGCATGATAGATGAATCATGATTGGATTCAGAGAATACCGTTCAGAGTCCAGTATTTAGACTATAGTAATTACTAATAAGTAATAAATTTAGAATTCACACATGATACCATAATTGTTAAACTTGCCACATCATCTCATCATGTGAATCTTTAGATGCCTCACTATCAAGTTCAAATAGTCAATCATGCTCCATTTTTTCTCCGGTAGGCATATCTTTGTCATCTGATAGTAATACTTAGCTTCAACATCAATGCTACCAATACTTGTACCACTACCCGAGTTGCTAATCTCATTATTTGAAGCATTACCCAAACCTCTTCTTTGGAATTTTTTCATCCATAATTTTAGTGCCCTTTCATAAGGAAAGTATTTATTTCATATCTAGATGTATATAGCCTTAGACAATTTTCCAAATTCTTTATTTCTTACCTTTGATTTTAGGAACCCCAAAGAACTAAAAACTCTCTTATCTTCCATAGACCCCAATATCATAGTCAAACATAATTCAAAAAGCTTGAATTTTTTTGATATTGAATCTTGCAAGAATTTGCTTTGAGCTAGATTTGTCCAAAGTTTGGTTAGTGGTCCTTCTTCTCTGGGGTTCTGAATAAGATCATATAGTTCCATCATTGTACTGGAAAAACAACGAAATTTCTCTCTCAAACAAGATTCATCTAAAACTCCATTTATAGTCACCCCATTGATTTATTTATTTTTGCAAAATTGATCTATCAAAACCAATAACTTATCTCTAACATATTTAGGACTTTTTAAATTGCAATAATGGGGAAACACAATACACGTTGATTCAAGCAATTCATGTTGAGGTATGTTTATCTAATTTCTAAGAAAATATTATAAGAAATATCCTTTATAGAATTCATTATAGACTCAAAAATTTGTTCAAACACTTCCTTTGTAACAGTTAATTTTTCTTTGTGGGTTTCTTTCCTTTTTTTGTGCATGCGAGCCTTCCATAGTAGTGCATTGGTATCTTAGCACCATGTATATTGGCACATAATTCCCCCTTCGCATCAATGTTTAAAAAGTTATCAAGATTATCCAAATCTATGATTCTCATCCACCCTAAGAGTTTTTCATCCACACAAAATGAATCTAGATTTCTATAGAATTTATCGAGAGTCGCAAATGTCATTCTATGCAACATATTATATTCTGCAATATACGTAAATATTTGTTGCATCTTCTTCATAATATTTCTCATTTCCTCTAGCATGGGGAGAATGGTTACTAACATTAAGAGTGTATCTACATTACTTAACCTTTCAAGTAGATCACCATATTTTCTTTGACCACCCTAATCATCATGAGTTGGTTCTATTGTACCAAGCAAAAATGGATATTCAAAAAAAACTCAATCAACTGGTTCTTCCAAAGAGATCCATCTAGTATCATTATCCTTAAGAATCTTTCTCCCATTAGTTAGGCACTCAAAAAATTGTTGAAATTCCCTAAATCATTTAGGACTTCGAAAAAAGTGCCCATAAATCTCTTTGATTTAAACTTCAACTCTATATATTTGTGGAGAGTTGCTGACAATTCCAAAAGCTAAATTCATTCCATGGGCAATGCAGTGAATTCCAACAATGTAAGGTACAAGAAATTCTTTTAAATTTGTGATAAGACCAATCTTGTGGCCTTGCATTACTAAAGCTCCATCTACTCCAACACACACCAATGTTTGGGAAATCATCATTTCATCTATACCTCCATATTCAATTAGGTAACTATTTACTAATTCAAATATATTTTTTGTCATTGAATTATCATTCATTTTAACAATAGTTAGTAGATTGGGTTGGCAAACAAAATTGTGTACACTATAGATATGCATGCATACCTAGGAAGTATTGTCTATTGTTGTCGCCTCATCTAAAGATAATGCAATGAAACTTGAATCTTTAATTTTTTCTTTGATATTTTCCTTTTCAACCTTAGCAAGACAACTTGCCCATTCCCATCCACTATTTACTAACTAGTGATTCCTTAGATAATAACAAAAATTTACAAAGTTTAATAAACTACTCGATGATGGGTAGTCTATCATGAAATGTCCTTTTCTTAAAATATAGAAGACAACACTTAATTGAGGAAATTTACCCATTTCTTGAATTTCCATTGGATTTCCAAGAAGAGTTCAATGGAGCCCTTTAATTAAGTAGGATTCATCTATATTTTCTCCTAAAATTATAATATTTCTGCATTCTTGACATTTTGATTTTTTTCCTTGGTTTTCTATCTTATCGCTGATTTTTCCACTCCATCTATGATTTTCTTCTCATAAACTTTACCCATATGCTTTTCTATGGTGTCAATTTTTAGTTGCAACCTCCTTTCCTTTTTATTTATCCTTGTACATATCATACATCTACATTGTACCAAAGGATCACCTTGTTTCAAATTACATATAGGTTCAATGAATGGATACTTAAGACCCATTCTATTTGAAAATTCTTGATCGATAGGTCTCAATGTCGATTTTTTTGGATTTCACACCAGTTTTTCCATTGTATTTCCTTTTTCCCTTCCCTGCTAGTGCACCATCACCATATTTGGAATTATCATCCAAGTCTATTATATTATTATGGTTACTTTATGTATCAACCTATAGATCATGGTTGCTTTGGGTATTTACCTGAATATCTTCTTCAAGTTCATCATGATCAGATATATCAGGTTTGCCAACTTCTCTGATATGTTCCAGTAGAATTGGTAGTGGTAGTGATTGGGAATCTTGTAAATGTACTTTTAGTGATGTAGCATACTGATTTTGGCCACCAAAATATGATGAAAAGGTTTTGCGAGTGTGCTTGGCTAGCCTTTCTTTACTTCCACCATGTGTAGGACTCTTACCCTTGTTCATGTTTGACATCTCCCAAGAAATATAAGTTGCCATAAAATTCAAGTTGTTAAAAAATTAACAATTGACTATAGTCTCTTACATATATTTATCTAAATATTATTCATTGGTTGTACGACCTACACTATAAAATATAGATGTCCTAGGTCTCCCTAGTTACTACATGACTTGGTGGTAGTGGTCATAGGTCCTAGTTGATAACTAACTACTAATGGTCTAACTTGTATCTACTAAATATAAGATGAACTAAAACTAAAGAGAATAGACATATAAGGGTGTGAGTTACTCATCTTTTGCTAAAATGTAGTCGTCGCACTTGTGACTTGCTCGATAGTGATCTTGACAGTATGAGAAATTGAGACTTCACTATTGATTGGAATTGAGACAACCTACTAATCTATGAATGTATTTATACCACTCTTTTTTGGAAAAATCTATAGGAATATTATAGCACATACAAAATATTTAGCAAAGCTTGCATAAGAAAAACCTATATTTTGGAAATTCCAAGGAGAATATGGTTCATCCATTATACAGCCATACATAATATAGTTGGTGAAATTGAATTTGTGTGTTACATGCATTCATATATTTGGGGGGTGAATGTTGTCTTCTCCTAAAATGTTTTTTAAAACCAAAGGAGAATTGAGGCCATCCAAAAAGTTCTGGTTGGGAAATCATAGGCAAATGTGTTTAATTTACAATGTGCCAAAAATATTTCTAATTGGCTATTTCATTTCAAAAGGAGATCCAATAGCATAAATTATTTGGAAATGGGCTTAAGGGTTCGAATTATATTTGGAAAAGTTGAGGTAACACACCAACCCACATATGCATAAAAATTTTCCAAACCAATGTTGGTTGATGGACAAAATTCATGAAATGATGAATATTCACCAGTAAAGTGAACCCTGCAGATAGAACTACCCAAGAAGGAGATTGAGCCCCAATCGAGAAATGATAATGTTGGAGATCAAAGAGTTAAACCAATCCTAAAAAAGTATGTGAGAAGAAAATATTCATGTGAAAAAATAATTGGATATACAAGTGTTGGAATCATGAAAAGAAGTAAGTTAAATGATAGTACATGTTTGATTAGGCAAAAGCCTATAATGCAATGGTAACTTGCGAGCCTCTCATGTGGGAGTTCTTGAGTTTGAATCTACCTTTTCTTAATGTATAATAACAATTAATTCCAACCAATAATAATAATTAATCTAGGCTTTGGTCGTTTACAAATCAAATAATAATAATAATAAATAAATAAAGATAGAACATGTTTGATTATTGAATGTGAGCCAAGAATAGTGAAACCTACATTTGATAATGAAGAT
This sequence comes from Cupressus sempervirens, assembly GCA_028749045.1. Lineage (NCBI taxonomy): Eukaryota > Viridiplantae > Streptophyta > Pinopsida > Cupressales > Cupressaceae > Cupressus > Cupressus sempervirens. The sequence continues at coordinate 294,380,054 of CM053792.1, forward strand.
TAGATTGATGCTTTGAATGAAGAGATATATCAGATTGAGAAAAAAATTACATGGACACTAGTGTCAAGACCTACTAAGAAGAAAGTAATTAGAACCGAGTGGATTTTAAGAAACAAACTAAATGAGAATGGTGGCATAGTAAGGAACATGTCCAAATTGGTTTGTAAAGGTTATTCTCAAGAAGTTATTGATTATGGTGAGACCTTTACACCTATAGCCAAACTAGAAGGAGATCGAAATTTGTTGGTATATGAAACTTACAAGAAATTCAAGGTATATCAAATGGATGTTAAATTTGCATTCTTAAATGGAGTAATTGAGGAAGAGGTGTACATTCAACAACTAGATCAGAAGCACCTGGTTTGCAAATTGAACAAAGCATTGTACGGACTAGAGAAAGAACCAAGAGAAAAGTATGAAGGTGACATTCATACTTGATAAAGATTGGCTTTTTTGGAACAAGAAAAAATAGTAACATGTAATTGAAGAGTGAAGTTGAAAAAAAGGTACTTATTGTTGAAATATTTGTGGATAATATCATATTTGGTGGTAATAATTTTTTGTACAAATCATTTTTTGATTAGATGAGTAACAAATTTAAGATGTTAATGCTTGGTGAGATCAAGGTTTTCATTGGCTTACAAGCTCATCAAAGAAAATATGGAATATATGTGATTGAATCTAAGTACATTAAGGAGATCTTGAATAGGTGAGTCAAGGCTAGTTGGTACACCTATAGTGACTAGATGCAAATTATCTAAGGAGGATACTATTACTAAAGAAAATAAGACACAATACATATCAATGATTGGGAAGTTAAAGTATGTTGTGCATAGTAGACCTTATATTGCACATACAATTGGTGTAGTTGCAATATTTCTCTCCAATCCTAAGGAAGCTTACATGTCTATTGTTAAAAGAATATTCATATACCTGATTGGAAAATAAGACTATTGATTGTGGTACAAAAAATAAGGTGATTTTGAACTTAGAGTCTACATCGATGCTAATTGGTATGAAAATGTTGATGATAAGAAAAGTACAAGTGGTAGAGCTTTATTTTTAGGATAAAAGATAGATTACATGGTTAAGCAAGAAATATAACTATATATCATTGCTAATTGTTTGATCTAAGTATGTTGTTTTTGCAATTGATTGTTCAAATGTTCTTTGGATTAAGGAACTATTGGAAGGAATGAAAGAGGAATTTACTAAGCCTATCACTATCTATTGTGATAATAAAAGTGCAATAAACATGTCCAAGAATCTTGTGATGCACACAAAAACTAAGCATATATCTATTAAGTATCCCTACTTGAGAGAGAAAGTACAAGAAAAGAACACAAGATTGGAGTATGTAAAATCTAAGGATCAAATTGAGAACATATTCACAAAGTTACTTGCTAAGGATGATTTTGAGTATGTAAGAGGTAAGCTAAGGGTCCTTCCCCTATCCAAAATCAACTAAGAAAGGATGCACGCTACATCAATTCATGGATGATCATATATATCTTTTTGGAGTTGATGCAAGAGTTCACTCTTTAGGGGTGATTTCCAAAAGTTGTGAAAAGGACTATAAATAAATTGATGTAAATAGTACATGCAAGGTACAAGGTATAACTATGAGGTTTTATTAGTTTCACATTGGAACTTATAGTTACCATTGAAATTATTGTCAAATGGGGAGATGATCTATAAGAAGGGAGTGAATTAGTAAAGGAAAGACTTATACCTAGAGATGATATCCTAAGGGGGAGAAGATGATGTAAAGTGATGTTGTTGAACAAAAAGCGGAATACACCCAAAGGGGGAGAATTTTTCAAAGTGGACATTGGGATTAAAATGTTCAACTTGTTGCAAAGAACTTGAATAAATTTTGAGAGATAAAGAGTTGTGTTTTTGTCAATGCATACTTTTGATTATCTTATGATGTAATGTTATATAATGTCAAATCTTATGTTTATTCATTTCCATCAATATTGTTAGCCCCAATTGATAATGTTGTTAATATATGTGTAAGAGTCATATTAGTTGTTATGTTGTCATTGGTGTCAATCCTTAATTGGATAGAAATAATGCTAATTTAGTAGAGTGATATATCATTTGATTTATGAAGAGGATTTGATTGATGAAGAGGATTTGAAGGAAGTATGTTGAGTTAAAGTGTTGATAAGTGTATGGTTTTCAATGAGCACTTGAATGAGTTAGACTCTGACAATATAATGTTAGTTTGATTTCTTTACACAATCTTAAGAATGATGTATATACAAGACACTTTGATTGGTGAATGAAGGAATATAGTATTAATTGAGCTACTATAGTTGTTACTAACTACCTAAAAAAGAAGTGTTTAAGTTTAATGCTTACTAAGCAATTTCAGTGTTAATCAAGTCAAGTATTAACTGAGAAAGTTGTAGTGTTCACCAAGAATGAATAGAAAGAATAAGTTAAGAAAGGATCTAATTTGAGGCTGACATTTTTGAAGTTAGTTTGTGAGATCAATGAATAGAGTAATTCAAAGAAGATCTGATGAAGGAGAATTAACAATTTGAAATAGAGCACAAAGTTCAAGGAAGAGTTATATTCATAAGCATTTAGCTTCAATGAATTCAAAGCAGGTGAAGATCTATGATTATGATTAAGTGGAAAAATTTGGAAGATAAAAGGACATACAAGATGTTTCTTATTTCTAATCATTTTTATTGTTGTTGGAGTTGAAGAAGAAAGAAAAAAGTTGAACCAAGTATAAAAATATTGTTAAGATGATGCAGGGGACTCCCCTTAATACCATAAATTTATAATAGAAACAAAGAAACAACACCAAATGCGAGAACAAAATTTGGACTTCTTATTATCAATGCAAATGCGAAATTATAGAATTCTCAATTATAATATGCTAACCCAAATGGGCACCTTCATTATAGTCATTTGTAAAGTGCTACAAACTATCACCCAGAGTTGTCCTAGACAATGTTTGGGCCTTTCTTAAATAAGCTATTTTATGTTTCCTAGGAAGGTTCTATATGCTCAAACTTAAAACCTAGGGCTGACAAGCCCTAAAAATACACATAGAGTTGTCGGCCAAATACATCTTTGACAAATTATTTTAGAAATTTTGGTAGGGCAACTTTTGAAGGCCATAACTCACAAACCGTTGCTTTGATTGGCTATTATACCACTTTCTGGAAACACCAGCTCCTGATCTATAGGCTCAAAATTGTGTTAGTACCATTCTGTTGAGTTTTCAGACCTCATCTAGGCACTCTAAGGCCTCCAAAAATGAGCTTAAAGATTTTTCTACAAATTTTACCACCGAAAATCTACAATAACTTCTTTGATACTTAAGCTGGAGCAATGAGACTTTTCTAGTAAGCTTATATCTCTAAAATGAACCTTCCCATAGAAAATGAGAACATTCTGAGCTCGTATGACCAACTTACTAAAAATAGAAAGTTCCCATAAATAGTAACCACCCTGTCTACTAGTCCTTATTAAAATAGAAAAGGCTGAAAATAAAATATTTTTGGGTGATGCAAGATTGCCCTTACACCTAGGATGCTCCTGCATTAGACACCTAGTGTAATTTGAGAAGTGACCTCATTGTGTCTCAGGCATTTAGAGGAAACCCAAGATGGTTGACCTTCTCCTTAGTTAGCCATGATGAATCCTCAATTGGTCTCCCTTTCCATTTGACTAGATATTCCTCATAAGCTCTATTTCTAGTACCTTTTTCAATACGACTATCTAGTATCTCCTCAATATCCTTGGCAACTAAACTAGCTACTAAAATGCTCTACTATGCTTCTATAACTTCATCTCCATCACCTCCTTCATAATAATCTATCAAATTTGAAATATTAAATACTAGTGAAATATTCAATTCAGTAAGCAACTCCACTTCATACACATTTCCAAAATCATGCCCCTTCACTATCTTGCATAGTCCAAACTTCTTCATCTTCAACTTATTATATGTACCTACTAGAAAATGTCCCTTTCTCAAATGAACCATGACTTTATTGTGAATCTAAAATTCCTTATATCTCCTTTTTACATCTACCTTAGCCTTATACTATGTATTCATCTTTATGATGTGCTTCCTCACCTCCCCATGGATGTTCTTCAAATGTTTAGCTTGCCTGTCAAACTACCATGACCTACCCAAAAAGATATGACATATGTCCATAGGTATGATATCACATGGTACCTCATCTTGGTAGCTCCCAGTCTTGAACTTCATTGAGCATTGCTCATTGACCATAACCTTGTGGTCCCAAGCAATACGATATGGACGTGGGTGTTTCTATCTCTTCAACTTCAACTTGGTGACCATCATTTCTAACACCAAATTTTTAGTGGTTTCACCATCAATAATCACCTCAAAGCACTTATCTTTAGATTTGCACCTTGTTCAAAACAAATTCCTTCTTTGATCAGGTTCATTCTCACCACTCAATAGGACTCTTCTGTTAACTAGGACTTCTCCTCTTTCAGCATCTTCAAAATGTGAGGATGTGGCATCTTCATCAACATGTGCATCTCTTGCCCGACCTTCTATTCTTTGATCTATCCTTCCTTGGTAGTAGGTACATTTGAATGATCTATGCCCTTCTTCTCCATAGTGAAAACATTTTCCATGGAAGCCTCCTCTTCCATATCCTTTTCCTCTACCTCTTCCTCTCTAATCTTTATTTATTCTGATCATGGAAATGATTGGACTTATTTCCCCTTTGGTTCTAGTTGCTACTTACAACCTCATCCTTTTTATTCTGATCATCATTATGGCCTCCATAACATCATTTTCCAGATTTTCCACCATGACCTCTTCCACTATTCTTATTGTCAAACTTCTTGCTCAGTTTCTCCTTGACTATTAGGGAAAATTGGTATGCCTTCTCAATACTACTCATTCAAACTAGGCTTAGCTCATCCTGAATGCTTGGCCTTAACCCTTTAAGCTAATAGGAATTTTTCTCCTAATTAGCTTCTACATGGCCAGTTCTAATGAGAACTCGGTAGAACTCTTTGGTATACTCTTGAAAAAATTTTCCCACTTGCTTCATTCCTTGCATCTTCTTTAATAGATCAAGCTCATAATCCATAGGAATGAATTGTCACTTCATTTTAGCTATCATCTAATCCCATCCAATGATTTTGTCCTTTCCCTTTCTATTTCACTCCAACTAAACCTCTTGCCACCAGATCTTCACATGTCCCTTTAGTTTTGCCTTCGTAAACTTGACTCTATCTGAATCCTCAATATCTTCATACTCAAAGTACCCCTCTAGTTCATTAATCCAACCGATTAGCTCTTCTAGGTTAAGATTTTCTAAAAATGTGGAAACCTCAGACTTAGGTCTTTTTCCAATCATGGAAATGGCCCTAAAAAGCATCTCTTTCTCTAGGTTTAGAACTACCTCTGGTTTGACATTTTCTTCTACTTCATCCTCATCCTCGCTTTCATCTCTTATGGGAAGATTCATTCCTCTCCGAATTTGTTCTTCTAATGCTTGCATTTTTCTTTGGAGGGCTCAAAAACCCTCATGTGTAACACCTATAGCTCTCCTACCAGGCTCTCTTCTTGGAGGTATTTTCGTGCTTCCACTAAAACCCTAGTGCAAACTGCCTCACAATTGACGATCTATCTACACACTTAAGAGCTCTAGATCTGATACCACTTGATGCAGGAGACTCCCCTTAATACCATAAACTTAAAATAGAAACAAAGAAACAACAAAAAATGCAAGAAAAAAATTAGGGCTTCTTATTATGAATGCAAATGCAAAATTACAACATTCTCAATTACAATATGTTAACCCAAATGGGTGCTTTCATTACAGTAATGAAGAAGGAGAATCATCTAAAAGTGGGGAACAAAGAAAAAAAAAAAGTAAGAACTACAAACCTACTTGTCATAATTATGGTAAGATAGGTCATACAACAAATTTTTGTAGGAGAAACAACGTAAATTAGAATCCTAAGAAGAAATTCATAGGCAACTGTGATAAGTGCAACAATCAAGGATGTTAGGCACATGAATGCAAGACCAAGACATCAAGTACACAAATATTTGAAGGTTACTTCTACAACTATAAGAAGTATGAGTATAAAGAAAATGATTCTAGATCCAAGCCTAACTGATCATCAAACAAGCACGCTAAGGTAAGCCATACTGATAGATCCTACAATTGGGATTGAAATACAAGGTATAGTTGTCACTATTGTCAAGAGTATGGACATATTGCTAAGAATTATATTATAAAACATTTTAGAAGTGACTACATTAAATGGTTGAGTCAAACTACATGTTTTATCTATTTGAAGAGTGGTCACATAAATAGATATTATCCAACAAGATCAAAAGCACCTAGCAATGAATTCAATAAAGGAAAAGGAAAGGATAATGTTGAAGAAGTCAAAGTACAAATGAACAAGACATGGAAGAAAAAGGAAGATTGTAGCACATCAACTTCAAATAGGATCACTTCATCCAATGGATCAGGTGATCACACCACTCCTAACTAGGCAATCAAGTGGTATGTGTGGGACTGATATTTCAAAGTTCAATTATACATAAGTTCCAAGGATTCTGTTCTAAAAAGATCATACATGCATGAAGTAAGATACAAAGTATTGGTTAGAACTTAGAAGAAATCTATAAGTTTTCATGTTGCTATCGAGCACGAAAAGTTTCACTAATGCTACTTAGTGAAAATTTAGTTGGTGTCGAGCTCACTGTGGTTGTCAAGAATGGTAGGAATTACATGGAAGTCAAGTGAGTCAAAATTACTATTGGAGTTGAGTTTATAGCTATGTAAGCACTGAGCATTTATTGTGAAGCTTCAAGGGCTATATGGTCACTTTTCAACTCATTTTCAATCATTTGAGATTGAAGAGAGCACAACGAGAATAAGAAGAATTAGAGATATTGATTCAAGAATTTGCAACTAAATTCAACTACTACTCACCACCAAACATTGTGTGTCAAATTACTCTATTTGAATTTACACAAACCCTAGATAATTGTTATGGCATCTATCTCTTCTGCTATTCTGTTTTAAGGAAAAAAGAAGATTTTTAAATGTATAGCTGATTAGTAATGAGACCAAACAACCACATTTTTAGGAAATTCTTGATATTGCATACAAAGGAGACCTATTTGGTACGTTATCTATGATATCACCACAAGTTTTACTGATACATGATGTGAGGTATTGCTACACTTGTAAGGTAGGGAGTATAGGAGACATGGAAATCAGAGATTTGTATGGAAAATTGTGTGAAAACAAAGTGTTGAAACAGGAAAGAAAAATTGAAGAGAGAAAAGGGTTAACCTGTGCCTAGATTTTCTTAACATATTCAAGATAGGGTGGATTAAGATAGTTCCAAGTAGAATACATGACAACTCTATATGGTTAGAAGATGACCCTATCAAAATTACAAAGAGGATTATTCAAAGAATAATATGTTAACCTACCCTAGACAGAACAAAGACTATGAGGAGTGATGCAAAAGAGGCAATTGAAAAGAATATAGGGGTAGTACAAAACAAGACAGTGATGAACATAGACATAGTCACTGATCCCCTAATTGCATTTGTATTAAGAGTTATTGTACATATGTTCTTTCAATCTAGAAGATTAAATAGTGTATCATGTATAGCTATGAATTTAGGCTATAAGATAGTAAATAAGGACCATTCTTATGACCTTTCCGAGCTACAACTCTAGTAGTGATCAAAAAACTTGGGAGGCATAAGAAAGACAACAAGTGCACAATGCATATTTGATTCAATACTTGTTTGTATATTTTTTTATGTGTATAACACTTTTCCCTCATTTGGAAAAGTTACTTGGGACACCAACAAGTTAGTGTACCATGTATAGCTATGGATTTAGGCTATAAGATAGTAAAGAAGGACCATTCTTATGACCATGTCAAGTTATAACTCTAGTAGTGATAAAAAAAACTTGGGAGCCATAAGAAAGACATAAAGTACACAATGCAAATTTGGTTCAATACTTGTTTGTATATTTTTCTATGTGCAAAACACTTTTCCCTCATTTGGAAAAGTTACTTGGAAACTATAGGTCTATTGTAGTGTAGATTGGAGAATACATAGAGAAACTTAGAGATAATTTTGAGACTATAATGACAAGCTATTTTGAAGGCTTTATAAAGTAAATGAATAAAAATACTAAGAATACCAGTGTCACTAGTAGAGAAACATTTCAATGATGTTTTTTTTCTAGTTGATGTTGATTTCACTTATGCTTAAGCTATTTTTCCAAGGGTTAGATGGCTTAGGCCATTGCCTTATAAAATTAATGTGGATGAGGCATCTGCATCCATCATTGCTTTACTAGAAGAGGAGTATATAAGAGGGCTACTGCATTTGGAAACTATTATGTAGCCAAGTCTAAAATCACAATGGACTTGAAGACAACTTATGTAATGAGGAAAAGGAACAAAATTGTGAAAAAGCTCAAGGAGCAATTTGGTGAAGAGGCAGAAGGAGATGATGAAGAAGAAGATAATGAAAATGATAGAGGAGATACACCTTCCCAAGTACCACTTTCTCTCACAAAGGGTCAAGGTGAGGACCAAGGAGAAGAATAAGAAGAATTTGATGAAGGTGTTAAGGGAGAAGAAGCCAATGAAGCACCCATTGTTATAGAAAAGAAAAAGAGAAAAGAAAAGAAGCCAGCAACAAGAAAACCTGAGAAAGTTGTGAAACCTTCACAAAAAAATCCTATAGCTCCTATCACTAGGACTAGCACAAGAGCTAATACTAAGAAAACTCAAAAAGTTGTTAAGCCTAAAGGAAAGAGAGCTAGTACAACTACCAAGAAAGATGAATCTGAGTAGAGGCAAAGGAGGAAATATATAACTCTCATTGAATCAAATGAGGAGAGGACCGAGTCAGATGACAACAATCGATTCATGGTAATTCATAGGCCCACTTCTGATTGAGATAACTTGTGTGGTAATATATGTTGATTTATCAAGATTCATACATGTTGAGTTTGATAAGCTTTGAAAAATAGAAATTAAGAAAGTAGAAGAATTTATGTATGTTATGATGGTAACTTTTAAGACCATTCCAATTGATATTTTCAAATATTTACCCACAAGTCTCTATGACAGAGTTGAGAAAAGGTGGCACTATAGTCTCACAACTGAAAGGAACATCAAAGAGACTACTCTAGCAAGATTGGTGTGAGACTTGGACAAGTCTGCAATGAAAAAGGAAATTAATAACAATAAGGGGAAATTTGCTCCCAAATATAGAGAATTTAACATTTTATATAACAAAATTGAGGATGTTGTCCAAAAAACCACCTAGTCATGGAAAGTGATATATGGGTTGACAAAAAATGAGTTAATAACACAGACACCTATGGAAGTAGGTGAAATAAAAGTAGAACATGAGGTAGTTGAGATAAAAAAGGATGAATCTATAAGAGAAGGACATGAGGAAGGCACTATAAAAGAAGTAGATATAGAGGCTACAACTAAGGAAGAGCAACAACAATACTAGAATGTATTAGAGGTACATATGGTGACTTTCAATCCCCCTCATGTGGACAAAGTGAATCAATAAGCATAAATAATAAAGATTAAGGATGTCTCTAACAACACCACTCAGAACATCAATCCCTTAATCAAGGAGGATATGAGGAATATATTGATTGATTCCACCACCAAGACAAAACTATGTAGCCATCCTATATTGGTGAGTGTGGATGAGATTGAGAAGGTAGAATTGGCATCTACATGGGAGAAAACTCAAGCATTATCCATTTTTCCCCCTCAATCTATAGAACCATAACCTACAATGCCTATTGTAGTGTATTAAAGGAAGGACACCATGACATCACATATTAGCACATTGGTTCAGTACATGCAGTTTCAACAGTTGAGAAAAATGGGACACCAGTCCAAACAAGTTAGGAAGCTAGTCCTAGACCTACAACACAAGCACACCATGATACAAAGATCATATTAAAGGAGAAGGATAGGAATGAAGATTCAATATTGACTATGAAACCAAAGGAAGTGATAGTAATTTAGACACTAGTTACCCTACTAGATACTACTATGCCTTCTCCTAGTCCAGCACTTCACATGCCAAGTGTAGAAGCTACACCTTTGTAGTCATCAACACCAATTCCTAGTACATCTAAGGTTGATGGGGTTACATCTTATGGTGATATAAACTTAGATGAGGTGATTGAACTCCCAAAGTTTGATCTTACATAAATCACTAAAGAGAAAATGAGCATATTGTAGGATGCACCAAGAACTGCTCAGAAGGAAGCATAGGTAGAAAGAAGCACTACATGACATCAAGGATATATTTCTTGATGCATTTAGCCTACTTGCACCTAATGAAGACAAGCCAATCATTGAGAAATTGGTAAATATTATGAAGGTAAATGATGAAGACGTGGACACAAGTCAAATTATTAGATGGTCTAAGAATAAATTTCACACCAATGTAACTGAAAATATATCTAGTACCACTGCACTTAGTCAGGTTGAGTTAGCAACCAAAATTGATAGTGTGAATAAAGTGTTGGAGAAAATTTTCTCTCTTTACACCAAGTTGTGTGATGTAACTTTGTTTACATAAGAAGTGCATAGACACATTGACCACCTGGAGGGAGATTGAAGTCGACGGGAAAAATCTTACAAAAATCTCTTGGTCAAAGTTAGTCTCATTTTAGAATTTTTTTATCTGCACAAGGATAGTTAGCAACTTTACAAGCTCAAGATGCCAACATTCAGGCTACACTGATCAACATCTAGTCCATGTTGACCCCTCACATGGAGGTGTTACACAAGGAACTAGCCTTTGCAAAAATATTGATGAAGAAAGATCCCTATCTTTCTACTCATGAAGTCCTACTTAACCTTGCTATCAAGTTTTCTATTCAAATCAAATCTCTAGAGGTAGTGTGTGGCAACTAGGATGCATCACTAAAGCTTATAATGGAGGTCCATAAATCATTCTTGGACAAACACATTATTCATGTATCACCCATGACCTAAGTGTCAAAGAAAGGTAGAAAATGAATTTTGAATAAATAAAAAAGGGGGAAATGAATAAGTTTTGGGGTAAACCAAACAAAGGGGGAGTCAATACAAAAAAGGAGCACAATAGTTCAAGCAATTTTTCTCAGTAGGAGTATTCGATCAGATTTAGAAAAGAACAATCAACTTAGGGGGAGTTATAAAATTTTGAGGTATGACTGATAAGTCACAAGTTTTACAAAATTTTGAAGTTAAAAATTTTTGTATGTAAGTCAAATACTGAATAAATATTATCTGAGTTATGCTCATAAGTTAAGGTTATTCAAGCATGACCAAGTGTTTTTTCTACTCATGTCAATGGGGGAGATTGTTAATCCCAGATTGGTTTTGACATATGACTTATAGAACACTTAATTCATTTACCAAATAGAACTTAGTTCATGCCAAACAAGTAATGTATGCCAAGCATAAGTTGTCAGATATTTTATTTTGAGTGAGATATATAGTATGTGACAAGTCACTCAAGTGTCAAGTAGATAGTTGATGCCAAGAGATCAATGGATGCCAAGTCATTCAAAGGCTGAGTTATAGCATTAAAGATATAGTGAATGTCAAGCATTAGAGACTTCAAGTTCTAAGTAAACTAGTTTTGGACATAGTTGTTTGTAATGGCACAAACTTCTATGTAAACTATTTTTGAGCTGACTTAAGGATTGTTTTGCAATTCTAGATGATAAGGACGAATCTATATTGAGAAAACTATGCAATACATGCAACCAATCTATTAAAGGGATGGATTAAGTAGGAAAATGGGTGAATCACAATCATTGATTCATACCTAATCCTAAGTCATCTAGGTCTTCTTAAGCAAGGAAAACCCTAAACATTGTATATATGAAGATAGAAGTTTGCATGCATAAATAGAGAATTCATGGTGACTAAGGAGTTGTGAAGTGAGATATGCATTTCAAAATTAGTTAGAGGAGAACATAGGAAAGAAGTTAGAGAAAAGAAGTGTCACATCTAATCAGAGTGGATCAAGGATACATGCAAATTGGTGATCTGTTATCTAGCAGTAGAGTGTTATCCATAGGGTCATTGCTGAGACATTTTAATAGGTCAATTAGTTAAATATCTTAATGGAGTAGTCCTGATAGGATTTTGTAAATCATTTAACACAATGCTTACTTCATTATAAGTTTTAAGTCCTTTAATCAGACACATTTCTAATAGGGTGTTGAAATCCTTTTATAGTGTAAGATCTAACAATCTTGTAAGCCTTTAATAGGGCAAATCTTTCACAAGGTAGCTCATAGTTTATGATCAAACATTGTAACCTTCATTGGATACACTTTGCAACTGTGGTAGTTAAGATTTGTAAGTGTCATCCCCACCCCAGTTTTACCTTCTCATTAGAGGGTTTTTGGGTAACCAAATATCTTGTGTCATATATGTGTGAAATATTTTTTTGTTTTTCATGTTGTAGATGAGTATGTTCAATTTGGTATTTATATTTACAGAGAAATTGTGAGATGGATGTGTCGTGAATGATTTTATGGTTAAAGTTTTTTAGGACTAATTCACCATTCTCCCCCCCACCCCACCCTAGAGTTTGCTTTCCCTCTTGTATTTTTAACATCAAATGTGTAAATTCTTAATGTGTTGCAAGTTTATTTCATGTTAATAATTTATTGGCATAGCTTCATATAAGCTAGTTTATTACTCTAGTACTCGATAAATTAAGAAAAAGCGAGATAGTAGTTTGATGCAAAATCCATTTAACTTTAAATTGTGATATTTGATGTGGTTACTGAGTTATTGATCTACAAGTTGAAGAAGTTTAAGTTGGTACTTAAGTGTTTTTAAGGCCTATAGGATAATTAGTAACAACTGAGTTACACCCACTCTCAGTTATCTAACATAATCATCTTGTTATATGAGGATGGAGTACAATGCCAGAATTACACCAATGCACTAAAAAAATGACAAAAAATGACAAAACCTATAGGTCCACATTTGTAACTAAAAGCACTCCTTCGAATCAGGAAATAAAATATCTCAGAATATTCTCTAATCATTTTGACTCTACAATCCTACTCTTTGTAGTAGAGACTACTAGCACATAAACCAAGTGAAGCAAAACAAGGAAAAAAATAAATACTAGGTGGTATGCAAAACAAGGTGATACAAAAAACACCCAATACCCAAGCTTCTCAAAATTTGATGAAATAAAAAAATCACTTCTTAAATATACTCAAACTACCAAAATTCCAATAAAAATTCCATTCTAGACATACATGCAAGATTCGACAGCATAACTAATTAAAACTCTAATTTTCTAATCAATATTTCACATAAAAAATCATGTCCATCCAACTACGTCATGTAATTTCATAAAAATAGAGGGAGATACTAGTTCTCAATATCCAAAGAATGAACAATCAAAAGGAAGAGCTAAAACAAAGAGAAACAATTTAAATGAGGACCCCCTATCTAAAGTGAAAGGTTAAAAACCAGGGAATGAGAGAACAAATTGGAGAGTAATTTGAATCCAATGAAACCCACAAAGAAGATGGAGGTTTCTGCTATAAACTTGGTGACACTATCCTCACAATGATTTGACGAGCCAACCTCTCACAATGACTAGATCTCTAAAAAGTCTGAAGAGGGTTTTGGAGCAAATTCTTCAAAATCATGAATTAAAAGTGAGAAGTGAGCAATAAAACTCAAGTTTTCCTAATATAAGTACTTCTTTTAAAGTGACTTATTAATTAGATTATTAAATTTCTTAATAATCTAATTGGCCCCTTTCTCAAATTAAATTAGATAATTCTAGGCATTCATAATTCAACTATGATAAATTAGTTGATAAATAAATCAAATCAAATCAAATAAATACACCCCCCCACCCCCCAAAAAAAATAAAATTTTAAAAAATAAATAAATAATGAGTAAATCCACATTTTAATTAATTTCCCTAATGATAATTGTGGAACCCTAAATGCATAGACATGCTTATGGGTCCAATCAACTATAGTGATCTAGGTAATCACTGACACATACCTTAGTGGAACCATCAAATACATAATAAGTCTCATAAACTAGACATAAAGAATAATCAATCTATCAATACAACAACATAAATCTAATCACCCCAATTGTATAGACTACTCGTCAGTCCCAACATGATCATTCATATTGCAAGAGCATCAAGGCCACATCCATCAAGATGACATACAAAAATCAAATGGGAGAGGCACTACATTGCAAGCGAGGAAGTTAGTACAAAATTAAAAATGATGAATTAGATGTTGAATTATTGATTTCTAATGATGCAAGGGTTATGTGAACATCTAATTTGTGGATAGAAGCAAGTCTCGTGATCAAATATTTTGGATACATTCAAAATATTATATACAAAGTTGGAAGTTCTATACCAAATCCACAACATATGTTATGCTTGAATTCGAAATTGAATCTAGAATTTCATTCAATTATGTATATCTAGAATTAATTGAAGATTTTCTAATACAAAGGGACCACACACACCAATTTCACTAACATTTCACTTGGGCATTAAATATCCATAAATCATAAGGACTAATTATTCTGAAGGCAACAATTGACATTGGTTTAAGATTTTTTGGCATATCACAAGTTTAGTCTTTGAGTTGACTTAGAATATTACTAATATTTTGTTATGATTGTTATAAAAGGATGAAGATGAGGAAGAAACTCATGAAAAGGAAAGTAGTGGAAGAAAGACTCGAGTGTTTAAAAACATATCAATTGTACATAATGTATATAGTATTGAAGATGAGTTTTCTATTAAAATTTTTTGAGTTCGAAATAGTAAATGTCTCATCCACTATGAATTCCTATTTTATGCTTGAAGGAACATGATAAGCATCATGATCTACAAAACATAATTCAATTTTTTTTTAAATATGAAAAGCTTATATTTTACATGTTGCACTATAGATGCTACTAGCATACATATCTAATATAGATCCATCTAAACGCATCAAGAAATAATGTTGAAATCTCAAGACACTTGTCCATTCTTAATAACAACTTAAATAAACACCTCGAAATTGACATCTCTAACATTTTGAATTAGATGTATAAAAACTTTCAATACTTGCATTTAAGGAAGCCCACGTGAATAGCTGGAAAAATAACACAATGTGTGGTCGGTGTTAATAATTTAATCCAAAAAACATACCATGCGGTCAAGCTGACTAAATTTTAGTTAGAGGCATTCTCTCTAGTCACATCTTAAATTTTGACTTCTAATGAATTCAACCTAAAAAGTGGAATTCGTTTGCTTTCAAATGAATGAACATAAAAATTTAAAAAATTAGATAGTTCGGTAAAAATGTGAATACAAACTTGAATTAAGCTTTGGGTTGGAGGTGTTCTCTGTCAATAAGTTGTTCTTCACTTTATATGATTTTGACATTGAAAGATTACATCTTAATTTTGACTCCACTTTATTTGATCTAAAGGTAGTAGTTGTTTTCTTCCAAACTAAATTTTGTTGAATAATTTTAAGAAAATAATTTGAGAGACAAAAAATTGTCTAGAAGGTAGAAAATTTCACAATGAGGGGTGAAATATCAAAGATAAAAGGTGTCAACAATAAATTTCATATATTTTGATGAAAATAATATATTTAATGTATTTAGTAGGAGAAAATAATTAGAATTTTTATAGTGAAAATATCTATGATATTTTATTGTCAAAACTTAACTTCGAGAATATAAATAAGATGACTTTTTCAATTTAATTTTTAGTTGGTAAAATTTTCCCATAAAATTTTAAAATATAGCTTAAGAAAGAATAAAATGCAATCAACATAGGGTGGAAGACAACTCGTAATAGTTAGGAGTTCTTAGACAATTTAAGAAAATCTTCTAATCATGATGTGTTATCTCCTCACACTAGTTCAAGAACTTTTGTTTGCATATTGAATTGATCATGGTGACATTTTTTATTTATCAAATGCAATTATTTAATAAACTCAAGAACAACCTTACAAGAACTAAGGATATACACCCAATATTAGCTATCATATAATTATTAATGTCCCATTATAGTTTGCCAGTATAAGACTAATACCACCAAAAAATCAACAAAAAAGTAGTATCAAAGTATCAAATGTCCTTAAAAAAATTGATCCATATAGCTACACAAATGGTTGAGGAAATAGCTTTATCCAAACAGGTATAAGGCAAATTATTTTCCAAATTTGTAATGGAAGAATAAGGTATAGATTGATCATCATGTTCAATGAGAATTACAAACTTGATAATAATATTTTGAGCGACATCATACATTATGGATGCTTCATCCTCACATTGCACAATGCCAAATAATCTATACCCAAACTTTTCTTTGTTCACTACCAAAACTATACACTGTTATTGCATCAACCATTCCATGACTCTTTGCAACCTATATAAACACCCAGAGGTTGATATAATACATTAGTGGAGGATTCTATTTGATCTTTGTAATTGAAATCTTGAGGAAAATATATGTTTTAAGCATTCCTACTATGAGAGTGGGTATATGTACCTTTATACTTAACCTCAAAAGCATCAAGTTGATGCTACAAATCTTGGTGATTCTTTGTAAGCCCAAAACTAACTTAATAACACTTGGAAGAGTAAGGATCTATGAGCAGAAATCCTAATAGATGGTCAATATATCAATTTGAAGAGGTGAATTTTGCATGAAAAGGTAGTGATGCATATGAGTCTCCAAATATTCTTTAGAATTGTGTCTAAAAGATTGAGTAATGATATTGCATGCTCAAGAGAGGCAAAGAAAGGAAGTTTTCCAAGATCAAGCCCAAGGAAATAATGTCGGGAAAGAGTAGAAGAGAGAACTCCAATGTTGAGCATGAGAGTACAATCAAAATGAATGTTTGATAGTCTCTTTTCTACACCAAATGGACATGATGGTTTTGTGGTGATAAATGATTTCTTGTCACCAATATGGATTTCAGCAATGAAAAATTTCCGTGCTACTAGCTGAGTTTAAGCATTTGATTTGGACTTCTAGATGTAAGAGCTTAATTTGGTCCATTTTTGTCTGCTAAGCTTGTAACACCACTTGAGATTGAGTCAATGTGCTAGGGCAATGAAAGGTGGGTTTTTTCAACACAAATCGAAGAGGGATTTTAATTTTTTTTTTCTTGTTGGGATATTCCAATCTTTAAGAAATTTATCATAACATAGCATAGACAATAGGTACCACAACTTAGGTCTAACAATCTATCAGATTCCTTGGATTGATCTCTTGTAGGCCAAGGAAAGTTGAAACTAAGATTTGATTTGGTCATATACTTTCTAATAAAAATTTAGTGAGTCTCATAAGTCTCTAAAAATACGATGACCATTTAAAAAAAGGTGTCTAACCTTTAGGTAATTGATATTTGCCAATGGTCTTATTTCTTTTTTGGACTGTATGGTTCCACCCAACATAAGAAATAAAACTCAACACATGATTAAGGTCTAATCCTACCAAGTTAACCTTGTTAATATAGTTCTTCAAGATCTTAAAATGAAGTGTAAGGGGGTAGAACCATTGGTTTAGAAGAAGGGGTCAAGTAGGAGCTTTTCATTCTAACAAACCAAATTCCATGATTACTCAACAACAGTTATTTGAATATGATTGTGAGCAAGATGTTTCCTCGGAGCATCTCCATCCAGATCTTTCACAATCCATTTTGTGGTGATATAAATTTCTTAATTATATGGGTCTATAAATCTAAGAGGGATTTTAAGTTTTTTTCTTGTTGGGACATTCCAATCTTCGAGAAATTTATCATAACATAGCATAGACAATAGGTACCACAACTTAGATCTAACAATCTATTGGATTCTTTGGATTGATCTCTTGTAGGCTAGGGAAAGTTGAAACTAAGATTTTATTTGGTCACGTACTTTCTAATAAAACTTCAGTGAGTCTCATAAGTCTCTAAAGATACGAGGACCATTTTAAAAATGGTATCTAACCAACCTTTTTTTAAAAGGTGTCTAACCTTTAGGTAATTTATATTTGCCAACAGTCTCATTTCTTTTCTGGACCATATGGTTCTACCCAACATAAGAAGTAAAACTTAACACATGATTTAGGTCTAATCCTACCAAGTTAACCTTGTTGATATAGTTCTTCAAGATCTCAAAATGAAGTGTAAGGGGGTAGAACCATTGGTTTTGAAGAAGGGGTCACGTAGGATCTTTTCATTCCAACAAACCAAATTCCATGATTACTCAATAATAGTTATTGGAATATGATCGTGAGCAAGATGTTCCCTTGGAGTATCTCCATTCAAATCTTTGACAATACATTTTGTGATGATAGAAATTCCTTAATTATATGGGTCTATAATCCCAAATGTCCTTTATATTTTTGTTGGATGTAATGAGTCCATGAAGTGGTTAGAAAACCTTTGATATTTCTCACTTTAGACCAATGGAAACTTTGAATAATCTTAGTCAACTAGTTTTAATAGATTTTGGAGGGAAGCCAACATGATGAGACATAGACATGACTAGCTAACAATTTTTTTTGTTGGAAATTGCAATTCTACTAACCAAGGAGAGAAATTTGCTGACCCAATTCAAAATTTTGTTTTTTAAATTTTATGCAAGAACTTATTCTACATCAATTTGAGAGATACTCTAATAAAAAGGGGGATGCCAAGGCATCTAGATGTAGTGTCATGCTTTACATCATTTCACTAACAAGGAATCCAAGATGGAACAAGATTGGGGAGGGTCATTATAAATCCAGTTTTATGCATTGTCATCTTAGAGCCTAAAATGGTACATAAGATATCCAAATAACCCAAAATATTAGTTACTTCCTCTACAAAAGTTTGTACAAATAGCATCCCATCATCTATAAAGTGAGAATTTAGTGTTGCAACATTGTCTAGAAATGAGATACTTTGAATAAATCTCTTTGAAGGAGCATGTTGGAACAAATATCCAAGTGAAATAATCATAGGGAAATAAAGTAAAGGGGACAACCCTATTGAATGGATTTTTGTAAGGGGAATGTTGGAAAAAGAATGCCATTAAAAACCATCTTTCAAATACATCCTTAAATAAAATACTGATTTATTTACATAATTTAGGTCCAAATCCAAGACATTGCTACATTTTAAGGATGAAAGAGATCATATATGACAATATACTCTATCAAAGTCAATATTAATAATAAGAACACATCTTGGCTAGATTTTTGGATCCACTCATATGTTTCCCATGAAAGAATCAAATTGTCTATGATAAAACTTCCTCTCACAAAACCCATTTGTTCTAGACATGTAATCATTCAAAAAATGCACTTAATTGTTTGAGTTAGAGATTAGCAATTATTTTTTAGGAAGTGTTAATAAGGGTGATTGGCTAATAACCATTCATAATGTCTTCCTCTTTTCCTTTGGGAAAAAATATTATCAACCCTTTGTTTATCACATTTACCAGCATTCTAGAGTTAATTCCCTCAAGGCAAACTTTATAAGAATCCTCTCAAATGTGAGTTAAAAGACATTTATATAATTCCATATGGAGTCCATCAATTCCTAGGATTTTTTCCAAAGATATGAGGAAACACCAATTCTTCTATGGAAAGGAAATGATCAAGGAACTTTTTTTAGTCTAGGTCCATTTTTAGAGGGATAGAACCAACAAAAAACTCCTAAAGGATAGGGAGAAGAGAATCATTAGCTGATTTTTTGGTATAATTTTTTTCTTGGTGTTCACAAAATGTATTAATAATATTAAATTTACTATTTATCAACCTCTACCAGAAAATTCTATTCATAGATGTATCCTACTTTATACTAGTAGTTAAGATATTTGAAGTAGGGTTTGGATCCATGGACCCAATTCTTAATCCATCAAAGATGGACATATATTTGAGAATCTTTTCCTTTATTACTAGAAATGTTTCAAATATTACTTTCACTATTGACCTCATTTTTCTAAAGTGAGATGATGCAAGGATCAAAAGCTAAACATGATCTCCCATGTTCTAGTTGTCCTTTGAGAAATTTTGCAATGATTTTTTGTAGTAGCTCTTCCCATATTCAAATAAGAAGTGCATTTACCAATATTTTACCCCAACTAATTAATCACACTACCTTGATCTACTTTAGGTTTATCTTTCCAAATAGCCATAAGGCCATCTATCCAATCCTAGTTATTAAGATGAAAAATATTTAGTGTTAACGCAAGTTATTGGAGAGGGGGGTAAAATTTGAAAGAATTAGCATCATATAGATGGGAAGGTGACCAAGGAGGGTGGTCAAGGAAAAAAAACAAGACAACCATTGCATGAAAGGTGAATTTGGCAATTATGATATATATGAAAGTAGTTCAATTCCCTCATTTTTCTTAAAATGCCCCTAGTATAGTTGTTCCATGTAAACAATGAGGTATGTAATTATTAATTTTTACTTAAAGAGGTTTATGAACATCAAGGGAATTGTGGGTTAGGTCCAAGATGTAGATTTTGATCAAGAAAGGTGAGAAGAACCAAACTAACTATGGTCAAAATAATTACCCACTATGTTGAAGTCTTCTCACAAGACTTAGTTAGCATTGGTAAGACCATTGTGAAGCCATTCCCAAAGAATAATTCTCTTAGAAGTATAGGTAGGGGCATAGATCAAGAAAAGATCCAAGAGGCTATCATTTATAAGATTAGTATCCATGTATTGATTAGATAGATAATTCACAATATGCTTGGTTATCACAAAGAAAAAGCTAAAAAAATACCACCACCTCTATTTGCACGATTGTTGTTGAAAAATCGAGCATCCATCCAAATAGAACCAATGATAATATCAAGTCTCACTACTCCAAATTTCACTTTTTTTAGCATAATATTGTGTAATTTATTAACTTATATTGAACATTTTTAATAAATAAGTGTAATACTTTTTGTTTAAGAAAATATATAAAATAATGATTCATTAAAAAAATAGACATAATATTTTGATTGTAAATGATTTTAATGTACAATTTAGATGCATACAACATAGCCATTTTCATTAAACAAAATGCATCTGGGTATATTGTTTTAGTTTTTATTATTTGAGTTCTTATCAATTTGACCTAGCATATAATTAATGCGATAGTTTTGAACAAACTGTTTCTGTGTTTCATTTTATCCAAGTCTTTAAGTGTTAACTCCATTCTTGTTTGTCACCTTTCATCTCACTTACGATTTTTTTTTTCTCTTTTAGTACCTTGCTTTTCTCTAGTTTCTATCAAAGTTTCAAACTTTCTCATCTACTTGTGCCTACCATCCTTTTCCTACTCCATTGTAATATATTTTAGACTTATGAACTTCTCTTTACCAATATGATTAGTTTTTTATCTTCATAGCATCTTATAGTCAATCTAATATTTTTTTGATGAACTTAAAATTCAAAAGAGGAATCTTAGTTACCAAAATATTTTCTTGAATTAGAGGTAGTAGGTTTTCTTTGTTGTTAACCTAATATTAATTTGTTGAAGGAAAAAAAGTGAAAATGTCATTTTTGGTATCATTATCTGTAGTCGCACAAATAATTTAAAAATAAATAAATTTAGCACTTGTGTTTGAATAAGAAGATCATAGGAGATAAAATCCAATTTATTTCAAAGACTATTTTTCCATAAAGTACACATTTAAGATTCAATAGATATACATTCTACTTCACTAATTTATATTGATATTGATATGTTTATATGATAGATTATGGTTGTTATAATAAATGATATTTTAGAATTATTTGAATGTATGTATAGTCATTATTAAATTGAGAAATAAATCTAAAATTACAATTATTATTTTTTGTCCAGTACAATAATTATATTGGGAATTATCTATATATAATTGGCTATTTACAAGTATTGTAATACTATTAATGTGTAAATAATAAATTAAATACAAGATCTCTAATGGGCCAAAATAATGGCCATTTTCATCTATGTTTCTATTATTTATGTGTCAAAACTTCTATAAGATTTATGATGTTTAAAAAATATTTTAGTATTGTAGGTCTTAGAACATTGGACAATATCTGATGGCCATATAGCTATGGGCTTCATTTGTTCTTAGAAAGAATACACAATAGTTTGGACCATAGTTATATTTATATTATTTATGTTTGAATAATTGAAACATAATGAGTTCCTATGACCAAGTAGTTTATTTTCCTATAGTCGTGTGATGTATGCATTTTCATTAGATTTGAGGTTTAATGAATGAATGCAACTTGGAGATAGATGCATCTCCATGTTTTGTGCCCCTAACCTTGTTGTGAGAACATGTTAACAATCAAGAATAACCCAACAATAATCTAGTAGAGCACAATCAAGATCTTGTACCAAATCATTCAGCTTAAAAAGATAAATGATGACATAATTAAAGACTAGTTGAGTTACATAAATTTTTATTGTATCATTTGGTTATGTTTTAATGAATAGAAAATCTAGGTAGTGTTTACCCTATATTATCTCGTGTGGATATGATGAAGATTTTCTTTCTTTTTGCGAAATTTTATCATTTTTATTTTAATGTAATAACTGCATAGACTCATTCTATTGGAAGTGGTTAGACAGCTTAGTTACTTTATTATAGGCTTTTAATATAAATAAGAGGTTGAGATATTCTTTGGAGTTAAGAAAGGAAATAGAGAAGAATCAATCCATACTAGATTGATGTTAATGCACTTTTTTTAGTTAATATACTTTTTAGCTTTCAAGTTCTTATGTGTAAATCAAATTCAATCATATGAATAAAGAGAAGGTCATTTAAAGATTATAGTGTGTTAAGTATTTGGGTTCAATTACCCAATGGGCCTACTTTGTGAGTGATATTTTTCATTAACATAGTTGTTACTTAGTGTATGCACCCTAAAATGGTCACTCAAACTATGAGCCCCCATTATTTAATTTATCAATTTCTTGAATCAATGGTTTGTAATATTTTAGTAAATCAAATCAAATCAATTTCCTTGATCAAATTCAAATATTTTATTTCTAAGATTGATCATTTTATCCTAATTCTTATGTAATTAAAAGAAAATTTCCCTTTTAATTAAACAAAATAAGTCCCCATTTAATTAAAAGAAAACCTCTCTTTTAATTAAATAATTCATCCACATTTAATTAATTAAGAGAAAAACCCCTCTTTTAATTTAATTAAATATTTCCCATTTAATTAAAAGAACTTCCTCCTTTTTAATTAAATAAATCCTCACTTAAAGAGGAAATAAAATAATTAAAAATTAAAAATTCCTCTACACTTAAATGCACATATTTGTAAGTGGGATTCCATTTAATTCTTTTCCTATTTTCTCATTGGTGGATCTCTAGTTCACATGGATCATTCTTTCTCCACCCTTGATTAAATCTTTTTGCCTCTTAATATTGATCACCTAATCTTCTTTATAAAGGAGAGGCCTCTCCTCATTTTACATACACACTCTAGGTTATTGTTATGTTGCAAGTTTGGAGAGTGATTTTTGAAGGAGGAGTTTGAATACTAAAGCTTTTTGTGGATAACTTCTATCTTCTTGTCTTCTTCTCTCATGCATCCATGGCTTCCATTATCATATCTCATCCATGCATTTTCATATTAGCCTAGATCTTGCTTCCATATATTTGCATTGTTATCATATAGATTAGCTTTCATCTCCATTTGCATGCATATTGGATCTTTGAATCTCTCATTTTATGGTGTACTTGCATGGGCACAAACTAGGCCAAACTAAGGGCCTCCATTACAAACCCTTGCACTCCATGAATTGAGAGCTATGAATTGCCATTTGAGACCTCATTCTTGAGAAATCTTGAATATAATGACTCATAGAAATGTGCTCACATTTTAAGCACACACTTATTCCTTTGTCTATTCCTACAACTCCATCAAAATAACTCTTATGTCTAGTTCTATAGCTAAAGTGGGGAGAGTAGTTCCTACCTAACATTTTTGAACTTAGCTAGTTTTTATGATAATATATGCTTTTTTAAATAGGATTCAGATAGGTTTACTTATGTATGCTAATTTTCTTAATTCTTTATTTTGTAATAAATAGGTAAAATAGCTATAATGGAAACATAGTGCATAGATTGTATAGACCCATTTCAAATATTACACCCCTAAGTTGACATATTAAATGAAACTTTACCATAGGATGTATATCTTCTTAGTGTATATGTCTAATATATGAGCATAGCAGTCATACCTTATTATTAATCATTTGGAAAACTCTACATATTTGGTGTCATTTTTGGGGAATGGTGTCAAACTAAGGAACTATTAAAACCACTATTTAACACTTTTAGTTTAAAATTATCATCTTCAAGTTATTGTTGTCAGTATTTTTGACAACCCATTTTGCCCCATTTTAGCTACCAATAAGCATGTGTGCATAGAAGAAGAAGAGATGAGCAAGGAATTTTTCTTCCTAATAACCATGGTAATTAATTAGGAGTAATATTTTTTGAGTAAGAAGAATAATAATAACCTATTTGTTAATGTTATTAAGACTTAAAAAATTCCTCATCATCCTCAAGAGTCAAAAGAAGAGCCTTTTGGTCTTAACATATTTGAAGAAGTTATGACCTAAATCACTTTGCTGAAATCCTATGCAACC
The DNA here is from genome assembly GCA_028749045.1 of Cupressus sempervirens. Lineage (NCBI taxonomy): Eukaryota > Viridiplantae > Streptophyta > Pinopsida > Cupressales > Cupressaceae > Cupressus > Cupressus sempervirens. The sequence goes on from CM053792.1 coordinate 294,404,763, forward strand.
TCCACATTAATTTTTCTAATGATCCACTCAACCAAGGAAAAATGACAATATGAAAGCCTAGTCCTTTATCAACCAAGAGGTCTACTAAGAGGTCCATCATGCATGATAACTCCTCTTCATACTTTTTAATTTTCTATTACTGATCATCATGATAATAAAAACCTAAAGAACATACAATCTTTAACACTTGACATATTTCATGGCTTAGTAATAGAGGATCATGATACCTTTCTCTTTGAGTTTGATATTCTTTGTAGAAGTTATGAACATACTATTGATGTGCATATTCTTAAATTATTTCTTGGAATTCTTAAGGATTCATCATTGAAATGATTCACAAGATTAGGATAAAATAACATATACATTCTTGAATAAGTAAAAAGAATACTATAGAGGACATGATTGAAAAGGAGATGACCTTTTTAAGATGAAAAAAAGAGAGGATGAAAATCTATAAGACTACACATCATGTTTCTTATTAAACTTGTAAAATTATAGTCAACTTGAGCTCAATGAGGAATTGCAAAAATTCTCTTTCTTAGAGGAGTGAATGAAGGATGCACTTAAGCTCTAGACTTAAGGGTAGATGGAGAAATAACCCAATCATCTTGGGATGATATAAAGAAGATCTGCCTAAGTTATTATAGAGATTCTTTGAACAAAGGAAGAGGATATAGGCATACCCTAGGGAAATCCATTATTACTAAAACATACATAAATCATCTATTTTCATACTTCAAGAAGATATCATTGTTAGGAATAGGGAATAGTGAGAGGCGGGGGGGAGGGGGTGAATTGATATTCCAACACTTATTGTCCAATCATGTATTTTAACAATTAATCATGTACTTGCATAAATATATAAAATGAAAGGTAAAACACACAATACAATGAACCTTATAACACCATATTTCTTAACTAGGGAAACCATGGCCAAGACAAAACCTTAGTGGGGATGGTACCCAAAAAATGATGCTTTAATAAAAAAACTTTGTAAATAGTGTTGACCCTGTTAGGAGTCTTATAACATACATTTAGAACGCCAGTCCTTGTTAGAGGACAAGATCTTTTTAGAGGTATCAATACTATTATGAGTATTATTAAAAAAGGCTCACTACTCATACAATAATTTAGTACAATCTATATAAGAGATATAAATATTGTACCAAAACTCACTATTTTGATATCTTTAATAATTGATTAGTCCTTCTGTGTTACTTACATTTGATCATGCACATATATCAACTAACTGCATATGATCACTATAACATCAATATTCTACCATGCATAAAACTAATATAACATAATCATTGCAGTGTATATCTTCACATTTCAAAATTCCTTCTTATTTACCCTTTACATTTATTAGGTCTAGTTGGCACAATAAGAAATATTTAAACACACATATCAAATCTTATTATTGCAATCTTTTAAGTGAGGGTTAACATCGCATTTCTAAGTTCTTAAAATGTCAAGAAAATTCATTTTCTTAGCTAAATTATGTATTCTTTGCCTCATACTTTGAATCTATGATAATAAATTATCTTCATGATTGGAAACCAAAAAATCATGCAAAAACTCATGATAACTATTATGTTAATGCTTGTGAACATACATATATCATGTGTAAACTCTATTATAGTGAAGTTCATTGATTAAAGTTGTTCCTCTATCAATAGTTATCATTTGTTATACTTAGATAATTTCTTCAACAACCAAAACCAAAATTATACCTTAGCTTCAAGTGACCTTAACTTGTGAGAGTGTTTCCATAAATTAAAAAATCCATGTATCCATTCTAGCCAACTTGAAAAAAATCTCCTTCTTTGGCACTATTCAAATTTTCAAAATTGATCAAAAGATATATTCATGATAAAATTCCACCTTTCCACTATCTTTACACTGTACTCCCCCTAATTTCTTACTTCACTTGCCTTCATATATATATATAGATGCATACATAACTTCCTTAATTTCATATATTTTTAATTATCTAACTCCCCCCTTGACATTATTGGAAAAGGTGAGTGGAGTACTTAAAAATCAAAATTGTAGTGCTCTTATCATATCTAAAGATACCTCATAATATCAAAAAAGTTTCTTCTCAGAGTCTCAAAATTTGTATCCCAAGTCTTTCCCATGTTTTCAACAACATGGATGATAGCACAGATGGCATAAGTTGCATTTTCAGCTCCATTTGGGTCAAGTGACATGAATTCTTCAAAATTCTTCTTTGACAACTATAAATAATTCAAGTTCTTCCTACATCATCTCTAATTTGGGGCCCAAAAGAGTTCACAATTGTGAAAACCTCCCAAACATTTTGTCTCTTTCTTTCTATATAATACAAATGGCATCAAAAGTCTTTCTTACTACCTTATTCATCTATGTCACACTTAACTCTCTCTTCTCAAACTCGCCAACTAGCTCCATTGGCTTTTCTTCATCTTCTTTGATACACTTTATAACATCTTCAACATACTTGACTTATTTTGTGCATGTGATATAGACATTCTTACCCTATTGTACACAACCTTTTATATCTTTAATGCATTCATTAATCACTTGTACATCATTTGCAATGTTTGTATAAACTTTGTGGAACTATTTTGTATTGAATTTTCTTTCATCTCTTGCTTTAGCTAATTTTTCCAATGTAGTATAGTGATTATACAATTTCTCTATTGCCTTTGAATAATTCTCTACAATATTATTTCCTTCAAGTGCCCTTGGTATTGAAAAGGTCTTTCATAACTTGTCAAGTGCTTGTTCCAAGATTCTTGTATATCTTTCTGACTTATCCTCTAATTAATTTTTTTTTTTTTTTTTTTTTTTGTAAAATGCAATAAGTGATACACTCATAAGTGCATTCTCATACATATCATCCTTTACCAAACTTGTGAAGCCCTGACTAAGGTGACTTCCCAACAATGACTGTAATGGTAAACTAGTTGTTGAAACACATACCTTATTTTTAATAACAATGATATCATCTTTTGTAGCTATCATTTGTTTTGATGCTATAGGCTAAGAACTCACTTGTGCACTAGAGTATGCTATGAGAAATGAAGGATTACCTTAACTATCCATAGATCTAACCTTTGATTGGTTAACAATATTATCCTTTTTTCTTTGATCTTATTCCTTGTCCTGTCCACCATCATTAGAAATTTGTTCTTTTAGATCTACTAGCTCTGTCATAATCTCTTTTTTGTTCATCAAGTTATCCTCAAATGAATCATATTCCTACTACTTATCTCTAGGTCTACCATCTAATGCAATAGGATGCCAGTCACAAAGAACTATGGTTTCTTTACAGTATTATAGAACCATTTCACATCATGTGATTCATCAATACACTTTGCTCATGGCTCCTAAATATTTATACCAACAAATCTCTATGCAAAGGGAGTGACATGATCTATTCTTGAGTTGGGTTCACTCCAAAAATCAATCAATTCCTTCTTCATTTTTTTTGAAATTTTTGTTGGAATTCTTTTAGAATAATAGAGTGGGGGGGGGTGAATCAATTATTCAAGGTCTAGATGTACAAATAAAACTTTTCTCACAATTTAGTGTACCCATAAAAAATTCACAACCATGCATGCATTCACTGTGTATCAACTAAAACTTATATGTTACTATCTAATCAATTTGCACAAATATAAAGCATGAAAGACAATACATTCATCAGCACATTTGACACAATGATTTAACGTGGAAACCCAATTTGATAAAAAACACTAGTAACATGCTACTCCTTTTTCACTTTTCTGAAGTGATGCCCTGTGAAAGGCCAACCTTGTTAAAGGTTACAATGCACACTGTTAAATGTGACCCCATGAAGGGATTTCAATCACCTTATTAAAAGTGAGCATCATTAGAGGACTTTAGGCCATTCACTTGGAATACCACCTATTGGTGTTTTGAAATGCTATAGGTTTCATATTACCTCGATGAGAACAAGATACATCTAGGAGCAACTACTTCCCATCATTAACATATCATTTTAGACACTGGGCCAACTATAAGGCTAGACCCTTCTTCTACTTTAGGCTTTTTCAAAACATAGGCAAGTGGACCTTTTTGGAATTATATATGGAGTAACTGAGAGAGGGGGGGGGGGGGGAGGTGAATCAGTTACCACAAAAACAAATCCACAGATCCCTTAGATGTCTTTAATACTTATTTACTGCTGATACTCAATAAACACTGTAAGATAGCTGTAACTTGATAGATTAACTAGTTATTGATCATCTAGAATTCATAATTATTAATATGTATGCAAAATTAAAATAAAATGAACACAAGAGACACCAGATTTAACATGGAAACCTAATATGGGAAAAATCACCAAGTAACTAGCTACCAATTTTTCACTCTTCTAAAGTAAGCCCTATTAGGAGCCAACTCTGTTAAAGGTTACAATACACACTGTTAGGTGTGACTCTGTTAGAGGATTTAATCACCTTGTTAGGAGTGGCCTTGCTAGAGGTCTTTAGAACAATTCAACTGAACTGTCACCTTGTTAGAGGATTTACAAAATGGCTGTTAAACCAACTCTGTTAAGAGATTTGAAATCACAGCTACAATTGTCAGAAAGCAACAATGAATTAACCTGAACAAGATGCAACTGGTTTTGCTGATTACAGGTCTTTGTTCATCATCATTAGATCCTCCTTGATCAAGTATAGCTTTGCTATTCCTCAATGATCTCTGATCATTCTTCAAAATTCGCTTCCACAATAATCAGTCTTCATATCACATCAAATCCATCACACACTTAGAATTCACAACTTGACTTCTTATTTATACAATTTAGATTATCAAGTTGGTCCGATCACATGTTACATTTACCAATAAAGCATACATCATTCAACTACAAATATTACTTTAAACATATAGACATTATTTCAAAAATTGATGAAATCCTTCACTGGCTAACCTTGCTCGGTAAATACTGCTTCCAAAAATTTCCTGAGTTAACTATCCTAACTTGGTTAACATTACAACTTTTGCAAAATCCTTTGGCTATCAAGTTGACTCAGTAAGAACTAAATTCCTTCACTGTCTGTGAGAGCTCAGTAAGAACTATTTCTTCCATATTTCCCTTTGATGACCGAGTGAGCTTGATAACAACTAAATTTATTGAAATTTTGATAACAACTATCTACTCAGTAGACACTGAAAATTTTCTTTGGTAACCTTCTAAGCTCGGTAGACTCTGTCCTTTACCTTGCTGACCATCTGAGCTTGGTAGACTTTGTCCTTTGCCTTGCTGACCATCAGAGCTCGGTAGACTCTGTCCTTTTCCTTGCTGACCATCTAAACTCGATATACTCTATCCTTTGCCTTGTTGACCATCTAAGCTTGGTAGACTCTGTTTGATAACTGATATGACATTTGTGTGAAATCAAAGACAAAACACAATTGAATAATTGTATCCAACAATCTCCCTCTTTGGCATTGATGGCAACACAACATGTCATGGTAGAATGAAATTTAAAAACAAGTCTTTACTGATAGAATACTTTACATCAAACTCCCTCTTTCATAATAATCTCTCCTTACACAAACTCTTATTATTTTGCAAATTTTAGAAAGATTTACAATATATTCTCCCTCTTTGAGAGCGCATGCCAAAGACAACATAAATTAGTTGAATAGAATTTTACCTAATGTACTGATTCATATGCAATGTCTTCATAGGTTTGCTCAATCAACTGATAGATCTTCAATTCTGTTCCTATTGATGCATCACTAAAACTATATTTTAGTGAGCTTTAGATAGGGGAATGACCCCTAACTTACCTCTAAGATACAAGAATGCATGCTTAGGTAAAGGCTTTTTGAATATGTTAGTAATTTGTTCCTTTGTATGGACATATTCCAATCTGATTTCCTTTTCTTGTACCAATTCTCTAACAAAGTGATACTTTTTGGCAATATGCTTAGTTTTTGAATGCATCACTAGATTCTTGGAGATATTAATTGCACTTGTGTTATCATAGAAGATAACAATAGGTTCTTTGATTTCTTACTTCATACCTTCCAATAATTGTTTGAACCACACAATGTTTGAATAGTTTACTGCTGCTACAACATATTCAGCCTCTACTATGGATTGAGATGTACAATTTTGCTTTTTACTTGTCCAAGAAACCAACCTTTTTCTAAGAAAGAAAGCTCCTCCACTTGTGCTCATTCTATCATCAACATTCCCTGCCTAATCTGCATTAGTAAACATTCTAAATCCATATTTCCTCCAAGTTTATACCATAACCCATAATCTTTAGTTTCTTTTAAGTATCTCATGATCCTTTTGATTGCCATCATGTGATTTTATTTTTGTTTTGTTGAGAATCTTGCTACAATTCCTACTGCAAGAGCAATGTTTGGTCTTGTATGCACTACATACTACAACTTTCCAATCATAGATCTATACAATGTCTGATCCACTTCCTTTGATTCATCATCCTTGGTAAGTTTCAATCTAGTACACATAGGAGTCCCAACTAGTTTGCAGTCTTCCATACCAAACTTTTTTAGTATCTCCTTGATGTATTTGGATTGAGTGATGTAGATACCATTCTTACTCTATTGAATTTGAAGATCAACAAAGAATTTAATTTCACTAAACATTGACATTTCAAATTCTTTGCAAAGATCATCATTTCCTATGAACAACGTATCATCTACAAATATCTTTGCTAAAATAATCTTATTATCTAGTCCTTCCTTTATGTACAAACTACTGTTGTCATTAGTTCTTTGAAAGCCAATTTGAATAAGATAGTTATGCAATCTTTCATACCATGTTCTAGGGGCTTGTTTCAGACCATATAATATTTTATGCAATTCGTAGACCATGTCCTTCTTGTTTGGATCAACAAAACCTTCAAGCTATTCAATGTAAACCTCTTCACCCAATATGCCATTGAGAAATGTTGACCTGACATCCATCTGATAAAATTTGAATCCTTTGTATGCAGCATATGCAAGTAAGGTTCTAACACCTTCCAATCTTGCAATAGGAGAAAATTTTTCTCCATAGTCTACACCTTCTTCTTGAGAGTATCCTCTGCATACCAGACTAGCTTTGTTCCTTAATACCTTACCATCTTCATTTAACTTGTTTCTGAATACCCACTTAGTTCCAATCACATTCTTATCTTTGGGTCTAGGTACAAGAGTCCATATTTTGTTTTTCTCTATTTGTTATATCTCTTCATTCATAGCTTCAATCCAACTTTCATTCTCTAGTGCATCTTTGACATTTGTAGGTTCAAAATCAGAAAGTAAATAAGTGCTTTTCAACTTACTTCTTGTCATTGTTCCTTCTAATTTATCTCCAATGATCTGATCTGGTGCATGATGTTTCCTAACATACTTGGCTAACACAGGCTCCTTGCCTTTTGAATGACTTGCATTGTTATCCTTCTGTGTCTCAACTTCTGGTTTTGGATCTGGTTGCTCAGGCTTTGTAGATGTTGATTTGGTAGCTTTTGTTTGTGACTTGGTTTCTTGCAACTCAGTAGGCATTAGCTCAATTTGAACTTCCTGTGACTCGGTTACTAAAGACTCTAGAGTTGAGGATTCTTGATTAATAGGTGTACTTGGCATTGTATCAGGTTCAATGTAAACACATCTTCTGTAGTCTTCAAGTTCCCTTTTTCTTTCTTCTTTTATTCTTTCTGCAAACTCATCAACTTTCACATGTGCACTTTCTATGACTTTGTGAGTAGATAAGTTCAAACATCTATATGCTTTGCTTTTGCAAGAGTATCCCAAAAATATTCCTTCATCACCTTTTACATCAAATTTACCTTTTCTAGATTCTTTCAAAATGTAACATTTTCTTCCAAATACTTTTAGGTAACTTACATTGGATTTTTAGCCATACCATAACTCATAGGGGGTCTCAAATGAGTCCTTTTTCAGCTGTACTTAGTTCAAGGTATGAATTGCAGTGCTGATAGCTTCCTTCCAGTATTTGATAGCAATGATTTTCTCAATCATTAAGGTTTTTGCACAATCCATGATAGATATGTTCCTTCTTTCTGCTATTCCATTTTGTTCTGGAGTTCTAAGTGCTGAAACCTATCTTTTGATTCCCCTTTCAATGCAAAAGTTATTGAATTCATGTGAAATAAATTCACCACCTCTATCAAACCTTAAGAATTTCAGTCTTTTAACTATTTCCTTTTCTACTTTGGCCAAATACCATTTGAATTTTTCAAATACTTCTAATTTCTCTCTTAGGTACATGACAGTCATCATTCTTGAATAATCATCAAAAAAAAGAATGAAAAATTTCTCACCAGTATAACTTTCAATGCCAATAAGTCCACACAAATTAGTATGCACAATTTCTAGAACTTCTTCAGATTGATAGTTCTTGCTTTTGAAACTAGTTTTTCCCATTTTTTCAATTTGACAATTCTTGCATAGACCAACCTCAGGTTTCTTTATGTTGGAAATGCCTCTTACTTTCTTGAATTTACTTATCTTTACCAAGTTGTCAAAGTTTACATGACACAACCTTCTATGCCATAACCAACTTTCTTCAACTTGAGCAATAAAATATGAACATTCACCAAGTTCAAGATAAAACAAGTTTCCTTTTGTTTGAGTGCCTAATCTAATTAGCTTTCCTTTGCCATCCAGTAATATTTCTTTTTCATGCATAAATTCCACTTTGAATCCATTATTGAGTAGTTGTGCCACACTTAGCAGATTATGCTTTAGTCCTTCTACCCAATATGCATTATCACATACAAGTTCCTTGGTCAGTGAGATTCTTTCTTTTCCTTTTATACAACAAGGTTCATTGTTACCAAATCTTACACTGCCACCATCATAGTCTTCAAAGTATTCAAACTTAGTTTTATCACAAGTCATGTGATGAGAACAACCACTATATATGATCCATGTATCATTTTTTTTCACATGAGAAATGAGTGCCATTTCTTCTTCATTATCAGATTCATCTTTTACAACTATGTAAACAATTTCATCTTCTTCTTCATGATCAGAATTATTAGAATCTTTTGCCATAAAACATGTTTTCTTACCTTTATCCTTGAATCATTTAAAGTCTTTCTTGCCATTTCACTTGTGACCTTTCTTTTCATCATTGTTCTGCTTATTTGGGCACCTAGCAGCAATATGTCTAATTTCTTCACAAGAAAAATAGATTAGAGGAACCTTACCTTTGTATTTTCCTTTGCCTCTTGAACATTTCCTTGCTAGCAGAGCTTCAACCACTTCAAGATCACTATCTAAACTTTTTTTTGATTCTTCATCACTATTTGATTGAGGATCCTTTAACTTTTTGCCTTTTTCTTTGAGTGAAAGCTTGGCTTCAAATGTTGATTCAATGTTCTTGGCAACTGGAACATAATTGTCATAGTTTTCTAGCTCAAATGCAGTCAATCTTCCAACTATGGCCTCTAAATTTATTTTATGATTTGCCTCACATCTTCTTTCTTGAATTGTAGAGACTCTGATTGCATAAATGGGAAGTAGAGTTCTAAGAACTTTACTTATAACTGTCTCCTCATTGATATCTCCTCCAGATGCTTTGATTTCACTAATGCATGCTTTAACTCTTTCAACATACTTTGCAATATTTTCATCCTCTCTCATCCTCATTTGATCAAATTGTCCTCTCAAAATTTTTGCTTTGGCTCTTCTCACATTGTCATCTCCTCCATAGATTTCTTTTAGCTTGTTCCACTTTTCAAAGGTCATCAAACTCAAAGCAGATGCTACATCTATCATTATGTTGTTGTGAGTCTTCTTTTTAGAAATATCATTGATAGATAATGTACCAGAAGGTTCTTCATATTTTTCATCAAGGTACTTCAGCCATGTATCACCAATAGAAGCTAGATGAAGTCTCATCAATCCCTGCCATGCTAAGAAGTTGTCCCTATTAAGTCTTGGAATTTCCCTCTTGTAAGACATCCTGACCTTTGGCTTAGATCCTTGAAATATTTTCTTGCAAGCACCAAAAGCTCTGATACCAATTGTTGGAATTATAGATGGAGGGGTGAATCAGTTACCACAAAAATAAATCCACAGATCCCTTAGATGTCTTTAATACTTATTTATTGTTGATACTCGATAAACACTGTAAGATAGCTATAAATTGATAGATTAACTAGTTACTGATGATCTAGCATTCATAATTATTAATATGCATGCAAAAGTAAAATAAAATGAACACAAGAGACACCAAATTTAACGTGGAAACCCAATATGGGAAAAACCACCAAGTAACTAGCTACCAATTTTTCACTCTTCTGAAGTAAGCCCTGTTAGGAGCCAACCCTGTTAAAGGTTACAATACACACTGTTAGGTGTGACCCTATTAGAGGATTTAATCACCCTATTAGGAGTGGCCTTGCTAGAGGTCTTTAGAACAATTCAACTAAACTATCACTTTGTTAGAGGATTTACAAAATGGCTGTTAAACCAACTCTATTAAGAGATTTGAAATCACTACTACAATTGTTAGAAAGCAACAATGAATTAACTTGAACAAGATGCAACTAGTTTTGCTAATTACAGGTCTCTGTGCATCATCATTACATCCTCCTTGATCAAGTATAGCTTTGTTGTTCCTCAATGATCTCTGATCATTCTTCAAAATTTGCTTCCACAATAATCAGTCTTCATATCACATCAAATCCATCACACACTTAGAATTTGCAACTTGACTTCTTATTTATACCATTCAGATTATCAAGTTGGTCCATTCACATGTTACATTTACCAATAAAGCATACATTAGTCGGCTACAAATATTACTTTAAACAAATAGACGTTATTTCAAAAATTGATGAAATCCTTCACTAGCTGACCTTGCTCGATAAATACTGCTTCTAGAAATTTCCTAAGTTAATCGTCCTAACTTAGTTAACATTACAACTTCTACAAAGTTCTTTGGCTACCGAGTTGGCTCGGTAAGTACTAAATTCTTTCACTATCCGTGAGAACTCGATAAGAACTATTTCTTCCATATTTCCCTTTGATGATCGAGTGAGCTTGGTAACAACTAAATTTATTGAAAGTTAGGTAACAACTGTCTACTCAGGAGACACTGCAAATTTTCTTTTTTAACCTTGTGAGCTCGGTAGACTCTGTCCTTTACCTTGCTGACCATCTGAGCTCGGTAGACTCTGTCCTTTGCCTTGCTGACCATCTGATCATAGTAGACTTTGTCCTTTGCCTTGCTGACAATCTAAGCTTGATAGACTCTGTCCTTTGCCCTGCTGAGCATCTGAGCTTGGTAGACTCTATTTGATGACTAATATGACATTTGTGTGACATCAAAGACAACACACAATTCAACAATTGTATCCAACAGACCTTAGATTCAATTTTTATGGCACTAGTGCTAAACATATTCTTGAATCTATTAACAAAAAATTTAACACTTATTTCTCCTAATGACTCATGCAATAACATATATCTACAATAGCTAAATGCAAGACAATGCAATTTAGAAGCTGAGTAAGGGTTAGACATTTAATAACTTTCAACATAAAGAGAAAAATATGATTTAATATGTTGATAACAACAAGACCTAGACATGAGCAACAAAATTGAATGATCCTACAACTGATCAATGCCTTATCTATTGGGCAATTACATGATTTACAAGCTTACATCTTCTAGAAATCTTTGAAATAATTCCTACATCAAGATCTGTAATCTATCTTTCACCTTGTGAATAGACATCTGCAACAAAATTAATCTCATACTTGACCTATCCCACCATGAAATTTGCAAACCCTATGATAAATATCAAACAATTACATGGCTCTTTGTTTCATAAGAAAAATACTTCAACCACATGTATTTTAAAACAAAATGTGACCTAATTTATGCTCTTTGTTAAAAAATTAGAATAAATTACAAACCCATGAATAGGAGACAAGATCCAAAATGAATGTAAACCCTTTGTTGTGCTTTATTCATTTTCCTTGAAAACAAATATATGAAAGATGTACAAAAATGACTCACAAATCACCTAACAAATAAGAATTATTTGTATGAAACTTAATGCTAATCATTACAAGAGAAAGTGTTGAAGGAAATGGTATCATAGTCATGAAAACATATCAAAAACTGGAACCAACCAATTTCATAGTGCAAAATTGGAAACCAAATGTGGTATCACAGTAGTGAGTAGTTTCTCTCAAAAACTGGAACCACTTTAAAGAAAGAGAAAGAGAAAGATACAAAGGAATGAATTCCTAGATTTGATTTAAAGATGACATTTTTCCACTTCCTATTGTAGATGCAAAACCTCTTTCTTCTTTCTACCCTGAGATCTGATCTAGTTCTCATCATTATTTAGTAGCAACCTTGAAATATCTCCTATTCAATGATGAAAACCATTATGTTTGACAAAAAATCTGAAAACATCTAGAATGTTGATAAAGCTTTCATTTAACTACCTTAGATGTGATAAAACTTTCCCATAATCACATTCATGCTACCTTTTGTGTTTATTTAGTTCATTACTTTACTAAAAATTGGATCTGAATTGCTCCAACCACATGAAAATGGAAATTGGGTACCTAAGACAAATCCCTACATAACTCAAAGTAGTGAGCACCTGTGCAAAAACAAACTCTAGAATCAAAAAGTTCATCTCATCTCGGTTCCAATGGTATATTACAGTGCACATTTTGGACAAAAAATACCCCTTTAGTAGCCATTTGAAGTTTCAGACTCCCAACCATGAACTATTAGTTTAAATGAATGGAATTGAAAAATTAAAAAATATCTATAGTTTAAACTATAGAAAATCCTTTGTTTTAAACTAATTTTTTAATGTTAGAAAATGAATGCCCAAGCTCAAATTGGAAAAATATTTTATTCATTTAAAATATACCCTTCACTTCCCTTAGCCATTCATGTGATGCCATGTGTCAGATTTTGACTAGCCTAGAATGCCACATGTCAATAAATGATTTGCTAACTACATTGGGCAGGCCCCACAACTCCTACTAGATTTCAAGTTTTCTAGGAGGTCACCATGGTGCTTGTAAAAAAACCTCCCATTTTCCAGTGGTGACATAGCGACCATTGAAATCTAACCCCTTTTTTGGTGAACTCCTTCCTTGTCCATTCATGCACTACCACTTGGCAGATTCTAAGTAGTCACCTTTGATCTCTGCCAGACCCCACAACTCTACTAGATTTTACATTTTTCAGGAGGTTTCCATGTCACTACTAGTGAGACCATCATATTTTTTGGTGGTGACATGGTGACCACTAGAATCTTCAAGTTTTTGGGCACCTTCTCTACTTTGTCGGTCAAAATTTCATCTTCCATGCCATCTAGCTAGCCACATCGGACCCCACTATGTAAGCCACAACTTCCAAAAACACTTGTCTTAAGGACAAAAAACATTGTGTGTGCTTTAGTATTTAAAGAATATAAAGTGCCTTAACCCACGCAATTTGGGACTAAAGGCCTCAAAAAAAATTTCTCTTGTGCTTGAAAGGAAAACTTAGCATTTGCATTTGAAAATGTCCCCATGGCTTTACAACTATAGTTTCCTCCCAATTTTAAAAACTTCTCCCAGGAATATACTGTGATTTTCAAGTTGAGAGTTTCATTCCGCTCTAACAAATTTGATGTCATTGCTTTCATTTAGAATCTGAGACTGTATTCACACATTTCCCTCTTGTTGTCAAGCTTCACTCACCCCTGCATGAGAAAACTTACCTATTCATATTCATCGAATAACGTTTTCTTCTTCCAATATGAAGATCTATGAATCTCAACTTTACCATGTAGACACCTAAAAAATCCTTTAGAAAATAAAGTATTTTTATTTTTTGAAAAAGTCCTTGATGACATCATCATTAATTAATTAATTAATTATTTAATTAATTTATTTATTTTTATGCCATTAAATCCCTTTATCTTAATTAAAAATATTTAATTAAGAAATCCCTCCCAAAAATGTTTAAATCTTATTTAAACATTATTTCTTTATTTATTAATTATTTAATTAATAAATTGACCAAAAATCCCAAAATAAATTATTTATTTATTTTTTGCCCAAAACTTGGCCAATTTCCTTAAGACCACTAACCTCTTCCAAAATCTTCTAATCCTTCTTTAATTTTGATTAAAGGCTAATCCCATCATTTCCTACCCCTAATCCCAACTCAAAATATTTAATTAAGATTAAATATTAACCCTCATGTTTATTAAAAATACTTTAATAAATATCTCCTCAACCCAAACCCTTGAAATAAATAAAACTTTATTTATTTTCTAAAATCCTTATTTATCCTCATCCTAGGAAGTTCTAGACTCTTCTAGAAAGTCTTCATCCTCATCCCTAACCTTGTCACATTCCCTAAACATGGGTTAAGACTTGCCAACCCAAGCCAAAGCCAAAAAATATCTCCTCCTTCACCCACCCTCATTAAATACCATCCACTTGCCCATCTCTAACAAGCCTAATCTAATCTTAACCCAAGCCTAATCCAAGTCTTAATCATTTGCACATTCCTAAGTCAAGCTTAAGACTTTCTTAATCCAACCCAAGTCAAAATATCTCAACTCTCTCACAAATATCCCAACCATAAAACTTTATGAAGCTCACAAAGCCATAAATGACTCTTACAAGCCCATTCATAGCTCTTACAAGCCATTATGAGGGTCTTTATTATTTTTGAGCCTCCTTTGTTGACCCCTCAACCCCTCTTGCTCTAACCAATGACCCTGTGACATGTGTCATTCCATGATTGGTTGTAAGGAAGCACAATCCATGTGCTCTCCTCTCATTCAATATAAATCTTCCATAAGCTTTCTCCCATCCTTGCATCCTAGGCCTTGATCCCTTAAGCCCTTTGCCTATTTAAGGAATCCTCTCCCAAGCCATTTTAACACAATCACCCATAGTAACAAAGTAATGCCATTTTGATCATGAAGTAAAGCCATAATGCCACTTTTGAGAAGCCATTTTACATCAAATCCATTCACCCAAGCCAAAATCCATCAAGAACACCATTGAAGCCTTTGGAGAATTGAGCATACATCCTATCTAATTAGACAAAGCTACTCAACAAGAGAGCTTCTCATTGAGAGAGCCCATTAATGGCTCATATTCTCAATTGAGAGCTCATCTTAGTCTATTTTGAAGTTATGTTTATTTAGTTTTGTGAATACTTTTGATTTGATATTTAGTGTTCTTTGCATTACTAATCCTCGTATACATACCTAATCTTTGATTATTCTGAATCATGGAGATAGCAACATCTAATTTCGAGATGGAGGACCATTAGGAAGTTTTGTGTCAGTTTTAACAATGTTGTAATATTCGGTTCCCCAAGCATTGCAACTTGTGGGTCTAGACAAGTAGACCATTGGTCAAAAGCATGGCTTCCCCCTATTTCCTCTTGTGAACTTTGAAACAGAAAAGTCCCATCTCCAATTTAAAATAAGTTCTCTTACGTTCTGCTGAAACTCTCTCCTACCATTTGTGTAAATTAACCTCCTCCTAGTCGACAGTCTGCTTCTCTATAATTTGCAGAGGTAATGGCTCTAAAGCACTCTTGGCTTGCCATTTTGAAAATATTTCATCACTGACGTCTAATTTCAAAATTCCACACTCCTCTTTGCATTAGTTCTTGCGTCCATCTCCACTATCCTGTTGCATACTATCTGTACTACCAAAGGGAAACTAAGTGTATGTACTGGGGCTATTTTTAGGAGATGATGCCGCCCCATCACTTTTTAAAGTCTATTTACTACTTCCTATGGTGTTCACATGAAGTTAGTGGTTTAAGGAGAACAAACCAAACTTCCACTTTTTCTTTATCCTTGCATATTAAATCAAGAAATATGTTGTTATATATTAGTTTGAAAATGATTGACACACCTTTCTAGGCCATGGATACCTATGGAAAATTGTAATGCATTGCCCAGGTACTATTTTTGATATATGGCTTAGCTTCAAGTGATTCAAAGGGAAAGAACCCTTGTGCGTTCAGAGTGAAAAGATGTGGAGTAGGGGAAATGACCCAACACAAGGTGTCAACCATAAAACATTTTCCCTCCACTAACTAAGAGGAAAACTATTATATAGTTGGAATTGGTGATTTTCTGGAAATATCTACCTTCATATTGGACCAGAGGATGTCACATCAAGAAATCATAAAGAAAAAGCATAGGGTCGCTATATTATTTAAATTTTATCTCAATTCTCCTCAACTGTGATCTAGATTTATATATGCCTTTTTATCCACCTCTAATGAGAAGTCTCTTATTTTAAAATCCATTCACATCATTACAATATGTGCTTAAACCACAAATGGCATGGGCATTGAGTTTTTTCCTAAACAAGAGTTAACATTGCTTATCAAACTTAATGTTAAAGTCCATTGCTTTTGAAAAGATAGTGCATCATTGCATCTTGGAGTCTAGTCTCAATTGTTATTTTCTTTAGGGTTCTAGGGAGTGACAATACATGTAAACCTAGTATAAATTTATTATGTTTTCTCCTTAGGAATACCCATATTGTGCATGAGAGTCACAAAGACACCACTTCCTATCCCCATACATAGTCCCATGTAAATACCATTTGATTTGAAAAGGCATATATTTATATCTAACATTCTGTGAGACATAGTTGTTTCAATCTCCCAAAATATGCACAATCCCACATATCTGTTAGCCTAATGCAATTAGTCGAGATCCAAAGTGGGCTTGGCTAAATAAAAATATTTGTTTTCAAACAACTGATATGTCAAATTGATTTGTTGAACATCTGATATAGGTCCAAATCAAAATCCATCAGTGAACTACCAATTAAAACTCATTTTATCACTTTCTTGCAACTTGTAAACTAATCAAAAGATATTGACTATCAAAGTTTCCCTCTAAGAATTGCCTACAAGAAAACATGTTAGAAAACAATAAACCACGTTTCAATTTTGCTTCAAAAATTGGGCAAACTGACACTTGGAGAAATAAAAATTGGGGCATTGGTTCACTGTCATGAGGAGAGTATAAATCTCAAATTAGGGCTTATGAAAAATAATTGGGCAAATTTGGTGAGCAGTCAAAGTGGGCTACTCAAGAATTTGCAAACTACAAGCATTGGCAGAAAAGCATTTTTTGTGAATGGAAAGGACTTGGGAAAGTGTGCAAAAGAATTCGTCAAATTTTGAAAATTGGCAACTTAAAGTTTTTTCAAAGTACAACATAGTGGTGCAATCCATTCAATCTCACCTATCATGAATTTTGAGTTATGACATCATGAACAAGAGTACTGACCAATCTGCCTTTCTTGACACCAGTAAAAAGTTAGAAATTGCATTTGGAATCGTGTTTGAAAAATGATAAAATGGATTCATCAAAAGCTCAAAATTGAAACATAGAAATTCTCTAACCTCTAAAATGCAATGCAAAAGGAATTTTAGCATTTTGTTCAGCTGGGTCAAAGTTATAACATATCAAATAGGGCTTCCCAGAATTTAGAACAATCACATCAGCATGGCAACAATAAATGACCAACTTTGAGGGATTCAAAACCTAGTCAAAAAAATTCAAAATGACTTGAAATATGAAACATAGGTTCTTTGGTATGGACACTAAACACTCCCAAAGCAACTAGTCATGAAACATTACTGGGTGCGAGATATTCAAATGCAAACATAGCCTCCTGTTGCTTGGAATGGAAATTTATCTTCATGGAACACCTAGACATACTGAATGCAAGGTGTTAGAAATATTAAACACCTCTTAGGCTTCACAAGTACAACCAAGTACATATGCATCAAAAAGCATTTATAGGACTTGAGTTTTGAATGGTACTCAAAATGGGGGCTTCGATTTTGAGTCCCAACAATGGCTCTATCTAAGGATGCATGTTCCTTGTGGGCATGGCAAGGATTTAGATCTTTGGAAGAAGCATACCACACAATTGGTAGATAAAACTTCTCTCTTGAACAAAATTATTGAAAGAAAGAAAAAAATACTCCTAAACTATAACAACTACTCCTAAACTATACAAACAATGGCCCTGAGCCACTGAACTTTCAAATTTTATTTTTTACCTCTGTCATAAATATGATTTTCATCTGAACTTTCATGAGGTAAGCTGGAAATATTTACTCTATTAGATCCACCAATTAGATTATCATTATGAATCAACTCATTTGGCCAAACTAAATCTACATCTTCACTTTCATAATGCATAGAAAAGCTAGATTCACTTTCTTCAACCATTTGCTCATTATGAAAGTTTTGATCAACATGCTCAAAAATGTCAGACTCAAATTGAAACTCTTCTTTATTTAATGAATCATGCATGCTATCAGTTTTGAATATGAAAGCTTCATACTCAACTTGGGGAAAGGGATCACACATAACTTGAAAATGTGTATCCTTATGTATAACCAAAGAGTATTCACATGAATAATTAGATTTCTACTCACACATGTCATCAATGTTAGCATACAAAACTAATCCAGGATCCTCAATTGGTCCTTTGAAATCAAAAAATGGACGAGTCATCACATTAGAGTATTCATCATAAAATTTGTGACAAGGTGCATGCTGATTTGCAATAACAACTTTATCAAACACCTTGTTATCAATCTCGTGAGATGCAACATCATTATCATTTTCACTATCATACTTAGAAGATGAACAATTTGACCTCTTACAATAGTAAGACAATGTGTCATCATTAAACTCATCCTCAACCAAATCTGAACATTCCATGTCTTCTTCAAACAATGGATTGGTAACCCCATGTAATGATCCTCTTTAAACATTTTGACAAAATATGGGTTGATCATCATAAAAATCTTCATCATATAAAGCGTTAGTATACACTTTAAACTCACTACCCATTTCATCTTCATGGAGACTCTCAGCATATGAAGAAAAATCAAAACTATATGACGACTCACTTTCTATTTCTTCTACGAAGCATATATTATCCATGATTTCATTCTCTTCATTAAATGAACACTTGACAAACCTTTATTGAAATCTTCATATTCAAATTCATTAACATCAATTGGATTCACCATTTCTTTATCTTCATACATGGAGGACAAATCACTCTCAAATTCTTCATTGACTAACTAGTCTATATGATGCAAAAATTGAGATGCATTTTCTCTTTTAGATTTAGACAACAAATTCATACCTTTACTTGCATAAGAGTACTTACTTTCGTCATTGCTTTCTTCTTCCCAATTTGCATTAGATTCATATAAAGATGAATATGTACTACCACTATCCTCTTCTTGACTCAAGTAACAAATCTCATCATTGTCTTCACATGATGCTTCTTCATAATACATTGGATCAAAAACTTTACTTTCATCACTTGAAAGATCACTTCCAGCTTCTTCATCCTCATACTGAGATGAATATCTTGCAACTTGATGATTCATTATGTTTTCAACATAGTGCAAATCATCAATAGGAGAAGAAACCACTGAATTTATATCTTGCATATCTAACTGATCAAGTGAACTAACTCTACCATCTACTATTAATATCACAAATATGTGCATTATATTCAACAAGAATGGACTTAGCTCCTTTCTGCAACAAAGAGACTTTGTGTTCACATGTTTTTAGTTCTAAATTTTCAACAAGATCATTTACAACAGTAGGATACCTACTTGCTGATCTAAAATCAAACACTCTTTATGACATTGACTCTTCCTTTGAACCTCATCTTGCCAGCAAAAATTCCTAGAGAAGTGACTCCTAGTTATTATGTACTTTATGTTGTTTTCAATCTCTATTGTTGTTATGAATGTCTTGTAACTCATTTTTTATCAAATGCATCAAGATAAACTACTAAACACACTTGATCATCAGGCTTATAACTTTCAAGAATATCATTTAAAACCTTTGCAAATCTAATATTAAATTCAGGAACTAATTCATCATTCCTAATTTGAATCTTGAAGAACTTATCAAAATAATTAGAGACACTTACTCTTTCCCCAGACTACTTCATGAAGGCTGAAATTAATTCATCCCAAAATAAAATAGAGCATGCTAATATAAAGCAAAACCAATCCCCAGCATCATCTTCCAAAGTTGAACAAACAACTTCATATGCACATCTTCTTGAGCAATTTCATAGTCACCTATTAAATCACTAAATATCTAAACATGACAACTAGCTGAAATTTCATGGTTCCCACTGAATTTAGGCACATATTTTCTAAGATTATATGACATAGGGTTTGGAAAACCATGGATGCCATAAAAAACTAATGGCATAAATCTCTTGGTAGAAATAGATCTAGAAATTTTATCCATGGACTACATACCAAGTGAAGGGAAATTTGACATTTCTCACAAACTTAAAACTCATTCACCATAATTACTTTTAGAATTCATTACTTGTAGTAGATCTAAAATTTTCTACCAATTCAAACTTTGAACATACTTTGAAATGCAAAAACACTTTTGTTGAATCTATCTCTCACAAAGTATGTTGAAATGTACCAAACCAATCTCATACTTAGTGTTGAAATTATCACTTGACATAGAACACATATGCATGTCACTTTCTTTCATGACAAGAACAACATCATTAAAAATAAAATACCTCAAGTGTTGATGGTAGAAATATTGATTTGATGATTGGCATAGGTGTTGATTTCAATTCTTTACACCAATGATCAAATCCTTGTAGAGCTGCCATCTCCTTCAGGAGAAAAAATGAAAACACTGTTCTGATTCGTTTTAACATTCAAATTTCTTACGACAACAGATCCAACACAACACTACAAAACTCATTAGTCAAGAATTCATATATTCTCTCTTCTTCCTTACAACTTATCATAACTTTCAAATCTCTACAATTCAGTTGAAAGGTCTTGAAAACATTTGTATATAACCAATCTTCACTAGTATAGAGATCTTTTGGAGAGTCACCACTCACAATTGTGAGAAATATTTAAAACATGGTTTCCAACATGAAAAATTTGAACTGAATCATTCAACTTATGGGACTTACAAATCGTCAAACACTTTGAAGAGAGAACATATCTTTGAACAATTCTGACTCTGAATTTACAAAAGTACTTTGAAAACCAAACCAGTTGAATTGATTGAAAATAAAACTTAGTAGCAACACAATCTGCATTCAATCCTTCAAAGCCACTATTTTCCATGAATAAAGCTTAACTGGGGAACACAAAACCTTGCATACAAAATTGAATATGCAAAATATATCAGAGGTTTCAGCTCCATAATTCAGTCATTTACAACCTTATTTTCTTAGTAGAGTTTCCATTTTGTTGGTGACTCAGATGGGCAAAGCCATGTCAAAATATAGGATTGAGATATATAATTAACACTAGAGATTCTTGTCCTTTTAACTAGGTGTATTTCCTGCTTATCTCCCTAGTAGAGTCACCATTTTATTGGTGTTTTGAAATGCAATAGGTTTCAAATTACCCTGATGAGAACAAGATACATCTAGGGGCAACTACTTCCCATCCTTAACATATCCTTTTAGATACCGGGCCAACTATAAGGCTAGACCCTTCTTCTACTTTAGGTTCTACAAAACCTAAGCAGGTGGAACTTAGATTCAATTTATATAGTACCAGTACTTAACATATTCTTGAATCTATTAACAACAGATTTAACCCTTATTTCTTGTAATGACTCATGCAATAACATAGATCTACAATAGCTAAATGCAAGACAATGCAATTCATAAGCTAAGTGAGGGTTAGGCTTTGAATAACTTTCAACATAAAGGGAAAAGATGATTTAATATATTGATAACAAAAAGACCTTTATATAAGCAACAAAACTAAATGATCCTACAGTTGATTAGTGCCTTATCTATTGGGCGATTACATGAATCACAACCATACATATTCTAGAAATATTTGGTGTAATTCCTACATCAAGATCCTTGATCTATCTTTCACCTTATGAATAGACATCTGCATCAAAATGAATCTCATACCTGACCTATCCCACCATGAAATCTACAAACCCTATGATAAATATCAAGCAATTACATGGCTCTTTGTTCCACAAGAAAAATACTTCAACCACATGCATTTTTAAACAAAATGTGACCTAATTTATGGTCTTTGTTCAAAAATTAGAAGAAATTACAAACTGATGAACATGAGACAAGATTCAAAATGAATGTAAACCCTTTGATGTGCTTTATTCACTTTCCTTGAAAAAAAATATATGAAAGATGTACATAAATGACTCACAAATCACCTAACAAATGAGAATTATCTGTATGAAACTTAATGCTCCTTAGTGCAAGAGAAATTGTTGAAGGAAATGGTATCACAATCATGAAAACATATCAAGAACTAGAACCAACTAGTTTCACAATGAAAAATTGGAACCCAAATGTGGTATCACAGTAGTGAGCAGTTTCTCTCAAAAACTAGAACCCCTTTAAAGAATGAGAAATAGAAAGATATAGAGGAATGAATTCCTAGATTCTATCTAAAGATGACATGTGTCCAGTTGGAAAACTTCCTATCCTCTTTCTTTTTTCTACCCCTAAGATCTGATCTGGTTCTCATCATTATTTAGTAATAGCCTTGAAATATCTCTTGCTCAATGATGAAAACCATTCCATTTGCCAAAAAATATGAAAGCATCTAGAATGCTAATAAAACCTTCATTTAACTGAGTTAGATGTGACAAAACTTTCCCATAACCACATTCATGTAACCTTTTATGGTTATTCAGTTCATCACTTTAATAAAAATTGAATCTAAACTACCCCAATTGCATGAAACTAGAAATTGGGTACCTGACACAAATTCCTGTACAACCTAAACTAGTGACCACTTGTGGAAAAAAATCCTCTAGAATTAGAAAGTTCATCTCATGCTAGTTCCAACAATATATTGGAATGTACATTTTAGATTAAAAAATGTCACTTTAGCAGTCATTTGAAGTTTTAAGCTCCCAACCATGAACAATTAGTTTAAATTAATGGAATTGAAAAATTTAAAAATATCTATAGTTTAAACTATAGAAAATTCTTTGTTTTAAATTTTTTTTTTAATGTTAGAAAATGAATGCCCAAACTCAAACAAGAAAAATATTATATTCATTTAAAATAAACCCTTTAGCTCCCTTGCCCATTCATGTGATGCCATGTGTTGGATTTTGACTAACCTAGAATGTCATGTGTCAATCAATGATTTGTTGACTACATTTGGTAGGCCCCACAACTCCTTCTATTAGATTTTTGGTTTTCTAGGAGGTTTCCATGGCACTTGCTAGAAAACCTCTCATTTTTGGGTGGTGACATAGCGACCATGGGAATCTAGCCCCTTTTCTAGAAAACTCCTTCCTTGTCCATTAATGCACTGCAACTTGGCAGATTCTGATTGGTCATCTTTGATCTACATCGGACTTCACAACTTTGCCAAATTTTACATTTTTTGAGAGATCACCATGTCGCTACCAGCAAGACCATCCCATTTTATAGTGGTGGCATGGTGACTAAGGAATTTTTAGCTTTTTCGGCACCTTCTATACTTTGTTAGTCAAATTTCATCTTCCATGCCATATGGCAGGCCATGACAAACCCCACTATGTAAGCCACAGCTTCCAAAAGTTGTTGTCTTAAGGATTGTGTGTTCTTTTGTATTTAAAGAATATAAAGTTCCTTAACCCACCCAATGTGGGACTAAAGGCCTCAAACAAAATTTCTCTTGCACCTAAAAGGAAAACTTAGCATTTGAGTTTGAAAAGGTCCCCATTCCTTTACAACTATAGTTCCCTCCCAAGTTAAAAAAATTCTTCAAGGAATATACTGTGATTTTCAAGTTGAGAGCTTCATTCTTCTCTAATAGATCCAATGAAATTACTTTCATTTAGAATTTGACACTGCATTCACACATTTCCCTCCTGTTGTTATGCTTCACTCACCCTTGCATGAGAAAACTTACCTATTCATATTCATCAAATAAGGTTTTCTTCATCTAGTATGAAGATCTGTTAACCTCAACTTTACCTAATCTTTGATTATTCTGATTCATGAAGATAGAAGCAGCTGATTTTAGGATTGAGGGCCATTACAAAGTTTTGTATCAATTTTAACAAATCTATGATGTTCGGTTCCCCAAGAGCTACAACTTGCGGGTCTAGACAAGTAGACCACTAGTCAAAAGCATGGCTTCCCCCTATTTCCTCTCATGAACACTAAGATTGAAAAGTTCTATCTCTAATTTAAAATAAGTGCTTTTATGTTCTACTAAAACTCTCTCCTACCATTTGTATCAATTAAACTCCTCCTAGTTGATAGTCTGCTTCTCTATAATTCATAGAGATAATGGCTCTAAAGCACTATTGGCCTGCCATTTTGAAAATCTTTCATCAATGACATCTAATTTCAAAATTCCACACCCCTCTTTGCATTAGCTCCAAAGTCCATCTCCACTATCCTTCTACATACTATCTGTACTACGAAAGGGAAATTAAGTGTATGTACTAGGGTTGTTTTCATCAGATGATGCTGCCCCATCACTTTTTAACATCTATTTTCCACTTCCTGTGGTGTCCATGTGAAGTCATTAGTTTAAGGACAACAAACCAAACTTTTTCTTTTTCTTTATCCTTGCATATTAAATTGACAAATCTATTGTTGTATATTAGTGAAAATGATTGACACTCATTTCTAGGCCATGGATACCTATGGAAAATTACAATGCATTGCCCAAGTACTATTCCTAATATATGGCTTAGCTTTAGGTGATTTTGAAGGGAAAGAACCCTTCTGCGTTCAAAGTAAAAATGGTGTACAGAAAATGAAATGACCCAACACAAGGTGTCAATCATAAAAGACTATCTCTCCGCTCACTAAAAGGAAAAATATTATATAGTTGGAATTGGTGACTTTCTGGAAATATCAACCTTCGTATTGGACAAGAGGATGTCACATTAAGAAATCATAATGAAAAAGCACAAGGTCACTGCATTATTTAAATTTTATCTAAATTATCCTCAATTGTGATTGAGATTTATGTATGTCTTTTCATCCACCTCTAGTGAGAAGTCTCTTATTTTAAAATCCATTCACATCATTACGATATGTACTTAAACTGCAAATGGCAGGGGCATTGAATTTTTTCTTAAATAAGAGTTAACATTGCTTATCAACCTTAATGTTAAAGTCCATTATTTTTGGAAAGATAGTGCATCATTACATCTTGGATTCTAGTCTCAGTTGTTATTTTCTTTAGGGTTCTAGGAAGTGACAATCCATGTAAACCTAGTATCAATTTATGTCATTTTCTCTTTAGGAATACCCACATTACGCACAAGAGTCACAAAGATGCCACGTCTTGTCCCCATACATAGTCCCATGTACATACCATTTTATTAAAAAAGGCATATATTTATATCTAACATTTAATGAGTCACAGTTGTTTCGATCTCCCAAAATATGCACAATCCCACATATCTATCAGCCTAATGCAACTAGTCAGGCCCCAAAGTGGGCTTGACTAAAAAAAATAATTTTTGAACAACTGATATGTCAAATTGATCTATTAAACATCTGATAGGGGTCCAAATCAAAATCCATCACTGAACTATCAATTAAAACTTATTTTATCAGTTTCTCACAACTTGTTGACTTTGTGCCAAGAGGTCTTTTGACTGGCTTAAAAAATTGACCCAAATAGATAACTGGGCTCTGAAATCAACAATATTGATTCTCTGTTCCACATACTCCTACCTGTCAAATCTCATCTCATGTCAAATTCTAGGTCAAAAGATATTGATTGTTAAAGTTTCTTTTTGAGAACTGTCTGCAAGAAAACATGTTAGTAAACAATAAATCACATTTGGATTTGGCTTCAAAAACTAGGCAAACTGGCACTTGGAGAAATGAAAATTGGGGCGTTGGTTCACTATCATGAGGAGAGTATAAATATACAATTAGGACTCATGAAAAATAATTGGGAAAATTTGGCAAGCAGTCAAAGTGGGCTACTCAAAATTTGCAAATTAGAAGCACTGGCAAAAAATCATTTTTTGCAAATGGAAAGGACCTGGGAAAGTGTGTAGACGAATTCATCAAGTTTTAAAATTAACACACTTAAATTAATTTTAGAGTAAAAAATATTGGTACAATCCATTTGATCTCACCTATCATAGATTTTGAGTTATGACATCACAAAATAGGGGTACTGACCAATCTGCCTTTCTTGACACCAGTAAAAAGTTAGAAATTACATTTGGAATCGTGTTTGAAAACTAATCAAACAAATTCATCAAAAGCTCAAAATTGAAATATAGATTTTTTTTACCTCTAAAATATAATGGAAAAGGAATTTTAGCATCTTTTTCAACTGGGTTAAAGTTATAACAAGTCAACAGGGATTCCTAGAGTTCAGAACAATTACATGAGCATGACAACAATAAATAACCAACTTTGAGTTATTCAAAATGACTTGAAATCTAAAACATAGGTTCTTTGGTATGGACACTAAACACTCCCAAAGTAGCTAGTCATGAAACATTACTGGGTGTGAGATATTCAAATGCAAACACAACCTCTTGTCGCTATTTAATAGGTAAAAATGCAGATTTGGAAATTGCTCAAATCAAGACTTGATGGAATGGCTTAGAATGGAAATTTATCTTTATGGAACACATAGACATAATAAATGTAAGGTTTTAGAAACATTAAACACCTCTTTGGCTTCACTAGTACAACCAGGTACATATGCATCAAAAAGCATTTATAGGACTTTATTTTTCAATGGTACTCAAAATTGGGGCTTCAATTTTGA
The DNA here is from genome assembly GCA_028749045.1 of Cupressus sempervirens. Taxonomy (NCBI): domain Eukaryota; kingdom Viridiplantae; phylum Streptophyta; class Pinopsida; order Cupressales; family Cupressaceae; genus Cupressus; species Cupressus sempervirens. The sequence continues at coordinate 294,431,589 of CM053792.1, forward strand.
GTCCCAACACCACCTTGTTAAAGGATTTTCCAATGAATATTAAGTCAACCTTGATCCAAAGGATTCACCCTAGACTAATATGATTGTTAGAGAGTAATAGTAGAGCTTTGATCTGATACAACTTACAACTTCACTTGTAGATTACATACCTCTGTTCAGTCCTCAATTTTACTTGGCTTCTATTCTTTGTAGCTCTGACAGCTTGTTCACCCTTTAATCATTCATCTTATTAAGCCTTATTTCTTAGTACACCATTGCAAACTCTTCTCTTAGGTTTCTTGATGAAGAAAAACCCCCCTTTTTCTTTCCCCTTCTTAGGTTCTCTCACCAAACTCTCTAACTCTTTTGCTTCATGACTAGACATTCCTATATACAGGAAATTAGAACATTTTCCTGATCATCATCCATCATCTAAATTATGGTTTTTGGATGGATTAGGTAGGGTACAATGTATCTACACCATATTTAATCTTCTCTAGAAACTTCTCTTAAAATCCATTTGAATTCACCTCCAAAATTGTTTACATAAGATTCTATGCCACTAGCTCATCAATCTTATCTTCCTCTTGATTCACAAGTTCCAAGAAAATAAACTTGTCAACTTTTATTTGGTGAATCTTCAATCTTTTTCATAATGTAGTAGTTTGGCATTATCAATCTTATGATGCTCGGCACATACTGCATCACTCAACATCAACTATAAAATCACTAGGCAACAACTAAATTTTTCTGGTGCTTGGCATCAACTGAAAGTTGCTTGACATCTACTATCTTGCTCAACATCCACTAAAATTTTCTTTCACTCAACTCAAACTCATTTTTCACTTGGCTTGAACTAACTTTGCTTGGCACCTACTATCCACTTGGTCAAGCTTGGAAAATAAACTTTTTTTAGCTTATTCTTTTGAACTTTCTAAGTGTAGCCAGCCATTTTGTAACCTCAAGTAGATCATCACTATCTTAATTGATCCTTGTACTTTATTCCATAATCATAACTCAACCTTTCCTCTAGGTACTTTTGTTACATCTTGTTGATCAAATAATCCTCATCAATCAACTAAGTGATAGTACTTGAAACATATAAGCAATTGTCTTACCAACAAATAATAGGTTTGACATCAGTGACAAAATAATGATTGAAACACATAGTCTTCTTCAACAATTTTCTTCTTAACAATACTCTTTTCAAATGATCTTTTCAATCAGATATCAACAATCTCCCTCTTTGGCATTTATGGAAAACCATACTAACCAACCAAGTCAATTAAATAATAAATATCTTGTTTAATCAAACTGATAAGATTAAAATAGTAAGACAATACCAAAAAGAAATCTTGTATTGAAATTTCTCCCTCTATCAACAACTTTCATCTTCTAATTAGGTTACAAAATATAACTCCCTCTGAGTTCCTTCTTATGCCTCTCTTTCATATTGAAATGACTAGTAGAATATCTCCCTCTAACAATGATCCTTTTAATTCTTTGGTCAATGTCTCCTCTTTGTTTTGATCCTTTCTCTAATTGCTTTCTCCATTGTTCCTCTTGCACTTGATTAGTTAATGTACTTTCTCCCTCTTTGACAAAAATCCCAAAGATATATACTAAACACTTGGCATCTTTAATATATGCAGATATAGGCTTTTGCAAATTTTTTAATTTCTCCCTCTGTCACCTTGCTTGTGACTAATATGTAGTTCCAGTTCTGTGATTACTTTAGATAGTTCCTAAATTAAGATCTACTACATCAATTTGTATCAAATGAATGTAAGCTTGTTCGATGCAGGGCAATCCCTTTGTCTCTTACATAGCCATTGATTGGGGTATCACCCCTAGTTTACCTCTTAGATACTTGTAAGCATCCTTAGGTAATGCTTTTGTGAAGATATCAACAATTTTCTCCTTTGTGTTAACATATTCCATCTTCACCTCTTTATCTTGAACAAACTCCCTTACATAATGATACTTGGTTGTAATAATCTTTGTCTTTGTATGCATCATATCATTCTTTGATATATTGATAGCACTTGTATTATCACAATAAAGTGTCACTAGTTCTATGATTTCTTCCTTCATTCCCTTAAGTAGCTCTTTGATCCATACACTGTTTATGTAGTTAATAGCAAGAACAACATACTCTGCTTTAGTAGTAGATTGGGAACTACAACTTTGCTTCTTGCTAATCCATGTAACTAGTCTTTTACCTAAGAAGAATGTTCCTCCACTGGTGCTCTTTCTCTCACCAATATTTCTAGTCTGATCAGCATCAATGTAGGCTCTCAATTCAAAATTTTCATTTTTCTTGTAGTATAAACTAAACTCTTATGTTCCCATAGCTAATTCAATATCAAGTTTTCTATGTACTATATATTACAATTTTCCAATCATGGATCTATATAATGTTTGATTCACCTTAGCTGAATCACCATTCTTTGATAGCTTGACTCATGTCACTATAGGTGTACTTACTAATTTGGAATCCTCTAGTACAAATGTCTTCAATATCTCTTTGACATATTTTGACTAAGTGATATATATACCATATTTCATCTGATATACTTATAATCTTACAAAAAATTTGATCTCTCCAAACATTGACATTTCAAATTCGTGCTTCATCTGATTTACAAAGTCCTTACACAAAGCATCTTTTCCTCCAAATATGAAATCATCAACAAATATTTTAGATAACTTTATACCATTGTCCTTATCTTTCTTCATGTACAAATTGATGTTATTGTTAGTCCTTTCAAATCCAATCTTCACAAGATAAGTATGAAGTCTCTCATACCATGCTCTTGGTGCTTGTTTCAATCCATATAAGGCTTTGTGCAGTCTACATACCATGTTCTTATTATTTTTATCAACAAATCCTTTTGGCTATTCTATGTAGACTTCCTCTTCTTGTATGTCATTCAGAAATGCAGATTTAACATACACCTGATAAACTTTGAAACCTTTGTATGTTGCATAAGCAAGAAGAATTCTCACTCCTTCCATTCTTGCAACAAGGGAAAATGTCTCGCCATAGTCAATTCCTTCTTCATGTGCATATCCTCTCCAAACTAGTCTTTCTTTGTTCCTTTTCACTTCACTATTCTCATCTAGCTTATTTCTAAATACCCATTTGGTGCTAATCACAGTCTTGTCTTCTAGTTTAGGAACTAGACTTCATGTTTTGTTCTTCTCTATCTATTGAATTTCTTCTTCCAATGCATCTTTTACTATCTTAGGTTCCTTCATGCTTAACAAATATGATTCACTTCTTAATATATTTCTTTTCATTGGCCCTACATCTTTTTCTCCAATGATTTGATCAGTAGGATGATTTCTTTTGACATATTTGGACAATCTTGGCTCAGTTCTTGTAACTACATTTTGTCTCTCAGCTTCAATGTCACTGTGTATATCTCAGTTAGGTAGCATCTCTTTCATGTGTATTGATCTAAGAATTAGAATGTTCATTTTCTTCATTCTACAACTCGACATCTGAATGTAGCTCAGTTCCTAAATGCAACTTGGCATTCATAGGTTGTGACTCGACAATTATTGAGACTTTTTATTGGTTTGCAACTTGACTTATAGCATCTTCTTCAGCAAGCATTCTTTCATAGAAGTATACAAATGATTTGTATTCTTTTGGTTCTTTTGTAGGTTCAGCCTCGTGTTCTTCTGTAAATTCATCAAAATTCACATTTGCATTTTCCACAATTTTTTTAGTGTTAGTATTTAAGCAGTTGTAAGATTTACTTCTTGTGAAGTAACCAAGGAATATACCTTTTTCACTTTTTGCACCAAAATATCCACTCCTAACATCTTTAAGAATATAAAATTTGCTTCCAAATACCTTAAAGTGTTGAATGGGTACCTTTCTTGACTTGCACACAGTTCAAGGTATATACAATAGTACTTATAGCTTCTCTCCAATATTTCAAAGCAACATTCTTCTCCATCATAAGTGTTCTAGCATAGTCCATTATAGACCTATTTCTTCTTTTAGCAATTCCATTTTGTGGAGTGGTCTTAGGTGCATATGTCTATCTTTTGATTCCTTTATCATTATAGAACATCTCAAACTCATTTGAAGTGAATTCTCCTCTATCTAATCTCAAGCATTTTAGACTTTCACCTGTTTCTTTTTCAACTCTTGCCAAGCACCACTTAAACATTTGAAAAGCATTAGATTTATGTTTTAGAAACATGACTATCATCATCCTAGAGTAATCATCAACAAATAGCATTATGTACTTATCTCCTTTGTAGCTTTGCACTTCAATAGGTCCACACAAGTCAGTATGAACAATTTCTAGTATTTCTTTAGAGGTATAAGCTTTACTCTTAAAGCTTGACTTTGTCATTTTGCCTAGCTAACATTGTTTTCATACTATATTATTAGGTTTCTTCAACTTAGGAAAACCTCTAACTCTTTTCATGTTACTGATACTAACCAAATTATCAAAATTAACATGACATAATCTCTTGTGCCAAAGCCATACATCATCAAATTTTGCAATAAGACAAGTAGCATCCTCTATATCCAGATAGAATAGATTGCTTCTAGATTGATCACTTTTTCTAATCAAGTTTCTATTTGTCTCATATATCTTGGAAATTTTATTTTCAAACTCAACTTTTCATCCCAAATTATTCAATTGTGACACACTTAACAAGTTATAATTCAATCCTTCAACATAGAAAAACTATCACATGAAATCTTGTCTGTGAGTTTGATACACCCCTTTCCTTTTATCAAACATGGTGCATCATTGCCAAACCTTACATTATTTTCATCATAACAAGTTAAGGTAATGAACTTATTTTTGTCTCTAGTCATGTAATGTGACCATCCACTATCAACGATCCATTCATTATTCTTTTTCACACAATTCACAAGTGTAGTTGCCTCATCCTCATCAAATTGTTCCTTCATTGCAACATATACCACTTCATCGTCATGTTCATTAGAATCATGTTCATCAGCAATGTAGCATGACTTCTTGCTTTTGTCTCTATAGTCTCTACCATCATCTTCTCTTCTATTTTTGTGCTTGTTTCCTTCTCTGTAGTTCTTCTTATGTGTACATCTTACAACAATATGACCAACTTCATTGCAATTGAGACAAATGATGGGTAAATTACCTTTGAACTTACCTTTTCCTTTTTGAAATGTTCTTGCTAGTAGTTCTTATAATTGTTCAATATCTTCCTCATCTATGTTGTTGTCACTAGATGCATATTTTATTATTCTTTTCTTCTTGTTCTACTTTACCTCCTCAGAATCCTTTGATAACAACTTAGCTTTGAAAACTGATTCAAGACTCTTTAGTTTGTAATTGTCAAAATTAGATAGCTCAAAAGCAATGAGTCTACCTACCAAACCTTCAAGGGTTAGATTATTTCCTAGTATACATCTTAACTCTTGGATATCAAAAACTCTAATAGCATAAATAGGTAGTAATGTCCTCAAGACATTACTTAGCACATTATCATCATCTATTAGACTAGTAGCACTTTTTATTGCACTAACAACTTCTTTTATCCTAGCAACACATTGAGTAATATTCTCACCTTCTTCCATTCTCATGTCATAAAACTTACCTCTGAGACTCTCTGACTTGGCTCTTTGAACATTTTTTTCTCCTCCATAGATGGTGGCTAGGGCATCCCACATTTTTTTTGCACTATCAAGACCTTTGATATCATCAAATTTGGCATAACTTAGGGTAGAGGTAATCTCCAACATCACCTAATTGTGTTCTTTCTTTTTCTTCATATCTTCAGTAGTTAGAGCTCCTACTAGATCAACATGTTATACTATAATGGAAGATTATGCATGATTTCCAAGTCCTCCAAGGTGTAGCTTCATCAAACTTTTCCATGTAGGAAAGTTATCTCTGTTGAGCTTGGGTACTTCTCTTTTTGACATCTTGATCTTTGTGCTTCTAGTACATTAAAACTAATCCTCTTAAGAAGATGACTCTGATACCAATTGTTGAAATTCTTTTAGAATAACTGAGAGGGGGGTGAATTAGTTATTCAAGGTCCAAATGTACAAATAAAATGTTTCTCACAATTTAGTGAACACATATAACATTCATACCCATCCATGCATTCATTGTGTATCAACTAAAACTTATATGTTACTGTCTAATCAATTTGTAGAAATATAAAGCATGAAACACAACACATTCATCAACACATTTGACACAATAATTTAATGTGGAAACCCAATTTGGGAAAAACCACCAATAACATGCTACTCCTTTTTCACTCTTTTGAAGTGATGCACTATGAAAGGCCAACCCTGTTAAAGGTTACAATGCACACTATTAAATGTGACCTGGTTAAGGGATTTCAATCACCCTATTAAAAGTGAGCCTTATTAGAGGACTTTAGGCCATTCACTTGGAATGCCACCTTGTTAAAGTATTTTCCAATGACTATTAAGTCAACCTTGCTCCAAAGGATTTACCCTAGAGTGATACAATTTTTAGAGAGTAATAGTAGAGCTTTAATCTGATACAACTTACAACTTCACTTGCAAATTACAGATCTCTATTTAGTCCTCAATTCTACTTGGTTTCCATTTTTTGCAGCTTTGTTCACCCTTTAAGAGTTCATCTTCTTAAGCCTTCTTTCTTAGTACACCATTGCAGACTCTTCTCTTGGGTCACTTGATGAAGAAAACCCCTTTCTCTTTTTCCTTCTCAAGTTCTTGCACCAAACTCTCTAACTCTTTTGCTTCATAACCAGACATTCCTATATACAAGAAATTAGAACATTTTCTAGCTCATCATTCATTACCTAAATTAGGGTTTTTGGATGGATTAGGTAGGATACAATGTATCTACCCCATATTTTATCGTCTCTAGAAACTTCTCTTAGAATCCATTTGAATTTGCCTCCAAAATAGTTTACATAAGATTTTATGCCACTAGATCATTAATCTTATCTTCCTCCTAATTCACAAGTTTCAAGAAAACAAACTTGTCATCTTTTATTTGGAAAATCTTTGATCTTTGTCATAATGCAACATTATCAATCTTTTGATGCTTGGCACATACTGTGTCACTCAGTATTAACTGTAAAATCACTCGGCAACAACTAGATTTTACTGGTGCTTGGCATCAACTAAAAGTTACTCTACATCTACTGGCTTGCTTGATATCCACTAGAATTTACTTTCACTTAGCTCCAACTAACTTTTTGCTCAGTTTGAACTAACTTTGCTCGGCACCTACTATCCACTTGGTCAAGCTTGGTAGATGAACTTTGTTTAACTTATTCTTCTAAACTTTTTTAGTGTAGCCAGCCATTTTGTAACCTCAAGTAGATCATCAATACATTATGTTATCACTATCTTAATTGATCCTTGTACTTTATTAAATAATCACAACTCAAACTTTCCTCTAGGTACTTTTGTTACATCTTGTTGATCAAATCCTTCTCATTAATCAACTAAGTGATAGTACTTGAAACATATAAGCAATTGTCTTACCAGAAAATAATAGGTTTGACATCAATGAGAAAACAATTACTAAAACACATAGTCCTCTTCAATAATCTCCTTCTTAACAATACTCTTTTCAATTAGATATCAACAATTTCATCATACATTCCTACCATAACTTTTATAAGTCTCATTTTGGTTCTCATCTTTGGCCTGACCTTTTCTAAATTCCTCTACATTTATTCATAAGTGGCAAGTCTTTAAAGCTCATATAAATTTTCCTCTCTTATATTATTTTCCTCTTCTAAGGCATATTGCATTCCCACATATAGCTTGTCAAATATATGGTCTAGAATAGTACCCTTAATCTCTACAAGATTCCTTTTGAAATTCAAAATTAAAAAAAATTATCAATAATTTTTTGGTCCTTATCACCATACATCAAATAATATTTCTTTATTTGATCAAGTTTTCCTTCTTTTTGAATCCTTTCAGGGATCCTTTTGACATCTGGTTTCCATTTCTTCCCCTCCTCTTTACTATTCACTTCATTATCCTCGAATGGTAGTTATTATGTGATCTTAGGCTCAATCTCATTGTTCTTTTCTATTTTTTTCTCCTTTTTGTCTTCAACTTCTTCTTCTACACAACCTTAGGTTTCTTAGGAATTGGACCTTGGGCCTTTTCCTTCTTCCTTGTAGGCCTTGTAGAAGCCCATGGAACTGGTTTTTCAATCTTCACTTCTAGTGAAATCTTTGTAGATCTCCTTGTGATATTTCAAGGTTGAGGTATAAACTCCATCTAAGTCATCTAAATATCTAGTATATCTTGCACCTCAATAGTTTCTATAACTATCCCCTTTGTAGGCTCAGTACTTGTATTATCTAGCTTGTCCATCGAGGAAACTTATCTTCCCCTTTTGATCTTTTCCCATTCCTCTTTGGTGATTCCTTCTTGAATTTCAATATTTTTAACTAACTTCTCAACTTTTCTTTTTCTTGTCCCTTTGTATAATTTTTCTCTAATCTAATTGAACTTATCCTTATCTGTGGCCCATCTCTCTATTTTCTTATCTCTAGGTGATGAAAGAATCACATCTACCTATTTGATGTAATACAAGGCTACTGTAACCCTAAAGAAATGGCCAAACTCCCAGCAAGTAAATACACAACATAAAATAAACAAGGACATTAAGATTTAGATTAAAGTACAACACTTTTTGTAAAGTAGAATAATAAGATTTACATTCAACATGCCAAGCTCTATGGTCTTCTCAGTTACAACCATTACAATAAGATAAAAAAATCATTATATGTGAATATCTCTCTCCTAGCTATCATCCCTTAGAATTCTTCTAGAAACTATATGCTAATATGAATCTACACAACACAAGACTCTATATTTATACATTGCAAGCCATAAGTTGGTCTAACAAAAAAAAAAAAGCTAAACATTTAGGACATTTCCCAAATGTACAAACACTAATTACTCATATGATACAATAAAACTATGCAATCATAGATATAGGTTTACACACATCCAATGAGAAAGATCCAAGATTGCATAAGATAAGATCCAAAAATTGAAGATTTCAAGAACAATCTCTAAGATATACCTAGAAAATGAAGAACACATTACCAACATCCACCAAAAGAGCTCCAAATCAAATTATAATAAGACAAATGTTATGCAAACATAGAAAATGTCCACTAGTATTCCCTAAACGTAAATATGAGATTACGAAACATAGGGTCCACAAAAACTAACCTAAATGCTCTTGCATCAATATTATTCTAGCACTTCCTTGTCTACCTCATATCCTAGTAGATTAATGAAAATTTATCTAGGCTCAATAGTCTCCATACAAGTGACATCTATGTCAACCATAAAACAAACAATCTATGCATAGTTGTCAACCACTGATCTTGGTATCCTAATATTTGTTTTATTTATTTCTAAAAGACTTTAAACATACCAAATAATAATTGAGTGATATATTCTCTATACTACATATTGTAGCATTTAATGATTAGTTCCATGGTTGGTTTGTCTTCTATCCATGCATGAGGATGCATGTTTAGAAACTTGTACATAATATAAAAGAAGATGTGTAAGATCAATGAACCAAATATGGATGGTTGACTGGTGTCACAATTGGTTCTTCTTAGGTCCTCAAATAGTGGTTTCCTTAGGATCTCACAAATATCAAAATGGTCTCTCTACATAGTCATTTTATAGGTTGTTTGTATTACACTAGCTGACATTAAATTATTATTGTACTATAGTACATTTCTTATCCAAGGATTTAAGCTACTATCCTTAGATCTTTTTGTCTTATGTATAATAATTTCATTTATCTCTTATCCCATTTAGTATTAGTGTTAACTTCAACTTCCTTCTTCACTATTTTGGTTGCTATAGGCACTATGCTAATATTGTCCAATCCATTCACTAGGTAAATTAATTCCTTAGTAATCATAGTAGGCTTAAGGACTATCCTAATCTATTTTGGCTCCTCAAATTCCTTATAGTATATATTATATAGAATGTTTAGGTTTCTCAAAGGTGCAAACTCAAGTTTTGGTCTTAAATGCATTTGTATATTTTTGTTAAGTCTTACATTATATCCTCATTGAAAATTGACTCAATTTTACAATGAACATAAGCTCTTGTGTCCTCTAAATGAAGAAAATCCTTCTGGGTTTTTTGAAAATGCACTAATAGGGTCATCTTCCATAGACACAAATGGGTATTTCTTAAACTGATACTATAATGTCCCCTTTTAGGACATTAGATAATTTCTTCTTGAAATTTTTTAATTTGATAATAATCCATTCTCTTCTTTAGTAATTCGCACTTTGGTTATGGAGGAATGAACCAAATGGAATGGTTTGCGATGTATTCAATGTTTTCAGTACCCTTGACTTCTCTATATTTCCATCCATGCCTTCGTACTTCTATCCTTACCTTCCTAAATAGGCTGAATCGGTTTTGGAGAGTTATGAATGAAAGGATGCGACTTATGTTTTTATTATTATTATTTATTTGTTATTGAATTTGTTATTTATCGCATATATGTATGTTGAAGGAGGTGTTTGCAGTATAATTATATAAGAGTTATATTTAAGAGTATTTGTAGTTGATTTTTTTTTTTATAAGATATAAGTATTAAATATGTTATATAACATTGTATGTTTATAATAACATATTCAAATATATGCTATTATAAATATAATATCATATGGTATTATTCTTTATATTAATTCTTGTATTATTAATATTATTATATTGATTAGTCCATTTAATCAATTTATTATTATTATCATTAGTTATTAATATTATATATATTCAAATGTGAATACATTATAATCTTCTTTGGTTTCATAATGTAATTATAATATTTATTATTATCTATTTATTATTATTCTTAATTATTATCATTATATAATATGTTATTCAAATATTCATATAGTATTTTGGGGTCATGACAAGTCCGCCCCTCTCGAATTTGCTTGTCCTCAAGCAATAATCATTTTCATATTTGTTTCACCTTATATAAAAAAATTGATTACTAGATCCCATTCAAATTTTTACTTATAAGATTACTTCATTCTATTCTATAAAGAGTCACGCATGTAGTATGCATTTGAATGCAAAGTATACATATGAATGTATGAAGACATGAAGAAAACATGAAGCATACACATTGATGCATGAAGACACGAAGTAGACACAATGTAGACACATCATACATAACCTTGATTAGATCCTAAAATTAATAATGCACAATGATTATACTTCTTTGTTAGGCTTATAAACCCTATAACCACAAAATAAGCATTAGTACATGCATATAAATAAACTTCAAAGAAATCTGAATGATAATAAGTTAATCCAAGCCAAATCCATGCTAATCCCAAGAGTAGAACTTTTGGCCCCCTTGGCCCCAATGGTAGGTGTTAGGCATCCACACGAGGTGGTCTACTTAGTGGACTTCTTATTTGGCTAGAAAGGTTCTTATGAAAAGAAGTCATTACTATCTTTCCCTTAACTAGCACTACAATAGAGTGTCCTAACCAATGTCCCTTGATTTCAAACTCCATAGGAAAGTTGATAGGGTGCCCTTACTATCTTCCCCTTAACTAGTACTACAGTAGGGTGTTCTCCCCTAATTGCAGACTCCATAGGAAAGTGGCAAGATTCCCTTACTATCTTCCCCTTAACTAGTACTGCAACATGGTATCATAGCATCTCTTCCCTAATTGTAGACTCCATAGGAAGGATAGATGCCCTTATAGTCTTTCCCTTAACTAGTAATACAATAATGTGTCTTAACAGACCTTCCTTAATTGCAGACCCCATAGGAAAGTTAAATATGGCCTTTCCCTTAACTGATACTACAATAAGGTGTCTTAACAAACCTCCCTTAATTGCAGACCCCATAGGAAAGTTTTATATGGCCTTTCCCTTAACTGATACTACAATAAGGTGTCTTAACAGACCTCCCTTAATTGCAGACCCCATTCTAAATATGGTAGGGTTTCTATATAGTCTTTCCCTTAGCTAGTACTATAATAAGGCATCTTATAGACCTTCCTTGATTGTAGACTCCATAGGAAAGCTACTTGAAATCCCTAAATTATTTCTCAAATAATCAATTTTACACCTTTATGATTACATTAATTAAGAAACTTACAATTTCATTTCATTATAACTAGAATAATTGATAGACTATTCAATATTCTTTAAAATAACAAAATGTGTCAATAATAAGAAAGACACTATATAACTTACCTCCATACCTTATGTGATGGGGTGATGATGTAGGTGGGAATGATGGTCTTGCTCTCTCATTCCACATTAGGGTTTTTATCCTTTCTATCTCGATATTTTATTCTTCCTCTTTGCCTTAAGATTGGATCTTGTCATCCTTCAATTTTGATGGCAAGATGACTCCTTCCAACCAAGATCTACCTTTATTTAGAGAAATGTGCTTGAAATTTATGCAAGTCATTTTAGACTTTATTGTTTTATTACTTATCCTCTTGAAAGCTCGAGTCTAAATAATAGCTTGTCACAAATGAATCCAAACATAGAGAGATATGTTGAGTCTCAAGCTAGATTAGGAGTTCTTCCTTAGACACATGTCACTCCATATTTATGCTCTCTTATTTCCTTTTTTTTTTTAAATCACATAATTTTTTTGGTGAGTAGTGGCTCACAGATTTAACCAGTAACCATGGAGTGTTCCAAATATTTAATATGCTCTTTATATATAATATACATGACTTTTCAAAGAACCATCATGTCTTTATTGCATCTAATGACTTTTTACTCCAGACGTATAATGTGGCCATCATATTATGATTTTAATATAATTTTTTTGCTTATATATTTGTTTAATGTCTTCTCCTTACTAATCAGTATCTTTCAATATTTCTATGTCATCGGCTTTGTGTAATACTTGTTGAATATAAATATTTTAATTTTCCTAAGTGCCACCTAAATCTTTGTCATACTTCTACCTTATCTTTTAAGCCCTTGATGGTACCATTTTGTTCACATATATATTGATGTGGCTTTGTGGTCTATTTTATAGTGGTTCTAATCACAACTTACATTTGATTTTGCATACTGGCCGCTATTCTATTGTTTTGTTCACTGCTCCAGGTCTGTTATTATTGGTATTCAATTTTTACTATCAGACTTTAGTAGTTTGTCTCTATTATAGCAAGCTTGAGAACGTTGTGACAGGCCTAGCGATCTCATTGGGTACGAGCGCTGAATGCAGGTTCTGAGGTCTTTAACATTTCAAGGTATTAAGCATAACATACAGCTCACACTATATATAAAGTGCTGACGTTTTCACCACACCACCCTATTTCATTTTATGAGGAGACAAACATCTCCATGTTGCTTTGAGTAGAATGTACAATGTTTTGGCTTTAACTTAACTAATGTCGTAGAAATCTGTAATACGTATCATAAATCTTGAATCATTGTGTGAGATATTTTTGGGGTTTTTTTTTTATAGGGAAATGGTCACATTTGACACAGTCGATGTAGCTGTATTGACACATTTTAATAGTGGTCTTTCTTTTGGAGGATTATCTTGTATAATTTGGAGAGTTTTGTTTGAATATCCTCTTGCAATTGTTTTGTATTAAACATGACTGCATTGGTGTAATCATTCTCCTACTGACGATGAGTAAGGACCTTGGGATTCGATCAGGTATCATTTTGGAGCCAATAATAGTCATCATTTTGAACATCTCTGAATAACTCCATTGTGTGTTTTACTTTCTCTGCAACAGTAGATGATATTGTCACCATGTTTACTGTGAAGTTTCTCCTTTGCACTCAACGATTCTCTAATATTGCTTTGTCCTTTGTGGATATTTTTTTTTTTTTAAGATTTCTGAAATGTCTTCAAGATTTACAGGCTGGCAAGATGCTAGCTCTAATACCATTTGTAATGTCCCCTTTTAGGACATTAGACAATTTCTTCTTGAAATTTATAAATTTGATAATAATCCATTCTCTTCTTTACTAATTCGCACTTTGGTTATGGAAGAATGAACCAAATAGAATGGTCTGCGATGTATTCAATGTTTTCAGTACCCTTGACTTCTCTATATTTCCATCCATGCCTTCGTACTTCTGTCCTTACCTTCCTAAATAGGATGAATCGGTTTTGGAGAGTTATGAATGAAAGGATGCGACTTATATTTTTATTATTATTTTTGATTTTTTATTGAATTTGTTATTTATCGCATATATGTATGTTGAAAGAGGTGTTTGTAGTATAATTATATAAGAGTTATATTTAAGAGTATTTGTAGTTGATATATATATTTTTTATAAGATATAAGTATTAAATATGTTATATAACATTGTATGTTTATAATAACATATTCAAATATATGCGATTATAAATATAATATCATATGGTATTATTCTTTATATTAATTCTTGTATTATTAATATTATTATATTGATTAGTCTATTTAATCAATTTTTTATTATTATCATTAGTTATTAATATTATATATATTCAAATGTGAATACATTATAATCTTCTTTGGTTTCATAATGTAATTATAATATTTATTATTATCTATTTATTATTATTCTTAATTATTATCATTATATAATATGTTATTCAAATATTCATATAGTATTTTGGGGTCATGATAGATACCTAGGTCTATCCTTGACATTGTATAACTAAGGCTTGTCTATACTTAATTAACTTCAAATAATACTTCAAGTAATAACATATAACAATTTTACAATATATAAAATACCTTTTGATAGTTGTGTCAAGGTTTTCTACAAATCCTTTGAAATGTTATATCGTCTTTAATAAAGATTTGTATCCCTAGTTGTAAAATGAATTTACCAAATTATTTAAATGCTTGATGAAAAAGAGATAAATATCTAACTAGTTAACTATTATTAATAAATCAATCAATCAATATACAAAAATCAAGTTGTTAAATTATATAAGAATACTATAGAACTTGATAATCACTTCTAAACAAATGAACAAGTCACAAATGATATAAATAAATTATTATTTATCATCTTAAACTTACACTAATAATTCCTAATCTAAAAAAATGTTTGATCATGTCAAGGATGTGACTGATCAATCATACCTACACACTATAAATAATAGTTCCTAGATGTAATAGATGATAGAAAATTTTCTTCATGTTAATTCAAAGATGATTATGACCCTGCCATGTGCAAGATAAAAATAAAAGAATATTGAATACAAGGTTAGAGCTAACCTAAACGATGGGTAGAACAAGGAATCTATTTAAAGGGGTGTTGACTAAGCTCTAAAGAAAATGTGCCAAAGAAAAAAAAAATTAACTTATTTCTTTTCTAGATTTATTTGTGAAAGCATGATGATTTTTTCTCGAATTTGTTGTTTTTCAACACAAAATATACAGATCATGAAGAACAAATGCTAAAATTTTTAGGAAAATTCATCATGATTTAGTTTTTTGAAATTTGGTCAATAGTGCATTTTTCTGGAGCTTAGTCATGTCCATTTAAAAGCACACTATTAAATGGAGGCCCCCAACTATTAGTATGTCACACTATTACATGACATTATTATGACACCATCTAACTAACGAAGTACCTCCATGTAGTACTATGTTCTAAGGGAAGATCTTATATAGGTTGTTTCCCCTTTGACCTTGGTAAGGTCACATTAATATGATCACTCTATATAGTAAGATATAAGACATACCTTTTACACACACACACACATACACAATCACACACATAAATATATATGTGTGTGTGTGTGTGTATATATGTATGTGTGTGTGTGTATATGTATATATATTTATATTACATTTATTTTATGTTGATATATATACACATATATCTACACTACTAAATTATTACTAATCTCTAATAGTAGTTGAAGATGTCACAAAGCCTAAGGTAAGAAGTTGGAAGGAAATCCAAATGTTTTGATGTAGCATCCCCTTTTAGGGATAATTTTTTATTGATACTTTAATAGTTGATAAATAAGATAGTGGTATGATTGGAGATTACTTTTAGGCTTAAGAAGGAGACTTCATATATAATCAAGTTGCTTATACATCAATCCTCAATAGGTATCCCCTCAAAGTTTACAAGTCCAAGCTCATTTCATGAAGATTTATGAAATACTAATCACCAACATCTATTGGGAATTACTAATTGGTCAAACTTTACTTGAGCCTATCCTTATTACAAATTAGACTTCATTCTTAATTTTAATAAATTACAATAATAATATGGAGAATTTAATTATTTTTTATATGATTTTCTATAATCATGGTGTTAGAGATTAGTAATAATTTAGTAGTGTAGATATATGTGTATATATATCAACATAAAATAAATGTAATATATATACATGCATACATACACACACACGAACACGCACACACACACACACACACATATCTGTGTGTATATATATGTATGTGTGTGTGTGTATGTATATATATTTATATTACATTTATTTTATGTTGATATATATACACATATATCTACACTGCTAAATTATTACTAATCTCTAACACCATGATTATAGACAATCATATAACAAATAATTAAATTCTCCATATTATTATTGTAATTTATTAAAATTAAGAATGAAGTCTAATTTCTAATAAGGATAGGCTCAAGTAAATTCCAACCGATTAGTAATTTCCAATAGATGTTGGTGATCAATATTTCATAAATCTTCATGAAATGAACTTGGACCTATAAACTTTGAGGGGATATGTATTGAGGATTGGTGTATAAGCAACTTGATTATATATGAAGTCTCATTCTTAAGCCTAAAAGTAATCTCCAATCATATCACCATCTTATTTATTAACTATAAAAGTATCAATAAAAATTTATCCTTAAAAGGGGATACTACATCAAAACATTTTGATTTCCTTCCAACTTCTTAGCTTAGGCTTTGTGACATCTTCAACTACTTGAATGGTGACAATAATACCAATTTTACCCTTTGAATTCTTAGAAAAGAACCTTATGTCATTAGTGTATTTAGTGAATTATAAAAAGCTTATTGTTTAACATCCATATCTTCAAATAAACATCTATAAGCTAAGATATAGGATGTATGATACCTACCTCTTGTTAACTTCACATAACTAAACTCTTCAGATTCAAGATCTGATAATTTTTTGATGAAATTATCCCCTATATCTTTTATAACTATTTAAGTTTAAGTAGAGGATTCAATGCTTGGCACTACTCCCCTTTGTTAGTTGTGTTCAGCTTATGTTTTTCTTTTCATACCTTAGTATTTGCAACACCACCTTCCCTCTCAAATGTTTTATCAATGTTTTCATAGTGAGTCTTACTAACATTGATGTTACTTAGTCTAGTATAGGTGTTCCTTCTGACATTAGGTGTTCTCACATTGTTAATAAATATACTAAATATACTAAATATACAAGACCTAGTTGTATGTCCCAAGTTATTATAGTTATAACATGTGACAACTAAATTTCCATACCTTGGTCCATTCTAATTGATTTACAATCTATAATATTTGGTTGTCTCCAAAGTTATTACATTTGTAGCGTGTGAAACCATTGTTATTAACATTGTTCCTTCTCAAAGGTCTTCTTGCTGTCAATTTGATCTATCATTTGTTCTTCTATTAGATCTTTGATTAAGTTCCTTAACTCCATGTGATTTATGTCCATAAAGCCAACAATTGAAATAATATCAAATAAAATGTTTTGTATCCATGTTACCTTTGTAATCAATCTTCATCTGCCTAAGTTATTTTTAGAGTGATTAGAAGGGGGGTTGAATCATTTATTATCAGGTCTAGATGTACCAATTCTACCTTTAACAACTTCAAACAACTTAATCAAACTCATAAATCCACTTAGTCAATAAAGGAAATTATCAATAATTCAACTTATTAATATCATCACTTAGCTCTCTATTTTAATGTTACCTAAATTGAAGAAACATATAGTAATAAATAGAATAACATGTGAAAACACCATTCACACAAGTATGACACCAATACTCAATTTGGGAAAAACCACCAAGTAACATGCTACCACTTTTCACTCTTCTAAAGTGAGGTCAGTTAAGATCCAACCATGTTAAAGGTTAAATAAATACATTGTTAGGTGTGACCCTATTAAATAATTTAATCACCATGTTAGGAGTGGTCATATCACCATGTTAGGAGTGGTCATGTTAGAGGTATTCAAAAATATCACATTAGAATGTCACCTTGATTAAAGGGTTTGCAACATGATTGTTAAGTCAACCTTGATTAAATTGTTTTTGCTGTCATAATGGTTAGAAAGTAATAGATATGTTGATATAATAAGTTACAACTCACTTTGCATGTTCAAATCTCCATTTGGCTCATTCTTGGTTCATTCACTAGTCTTCATCACATTCTCCAATTCTGATCTTCTTGGAAACACCTCAAGTAATCTCACTTTCACCAACTTCTCGCTTTTCCTCCGCAACTCTTTTTCTTCAACTTATTCTAAACATGACTATAGATCTTAGGGTTTGAATTGATTCATTGAATCTATTCAACATTTTGTAATTTTACCTTTGTAAGTTGACTGCTTGAATCTTTCTGTTCAATGGTTTTACCTTTCAGATCTACTTCAAGCTTGTCTTTCTCTAATTTTTTCTCATATGATATCTTGAGTAACTTAAGTGATGTGACTTATATTTATGTTTTGGTGTATGACCTTCCTTCTTCATTTATCTAAACAAATTTGATTTCTTGATCTTCTTGGTTAATTCTTTTATTTTGTCCTTTGAAGCATCTATTTAGTTTTAAAGATTCTTAATATAATCTTGTGCATCCCTGTGTTTAGTTTTAAATATTTCCATCTCATCATTTTCCTAATCTAGTTTCTCAAGTGTTTCTTCATAGTTTCTTTGCAAATGTACTAAATCCATTGTGATCTTCCTCAAGCTATTAATTTGTTTTTTTGAAAAAGTGTTCTCTAATATCAATTATTAGATATAGGGAATACTTTGGGGGTAGGGGGGAGAATCAATATTCCAACACTTTGTTCCCAGTTATAGATTTCAACAATTAACCATATACTTGCATAAATGAGTAAACTAAAAATTAAAGCACACAACACAATGAAACTCATAACACCATATTTGTTAACTAGGGAAACCCTAGCCAAGGGGAAAATGGTGGGGATGGTACCCATAAAATGATGCACTAATAAAAACTACTTTTTAAGGAGTGTTGACCATTTTAGGATTCTTATTTCATACTTTTAGTATACTAGTCCTTGTTAGAGGCCCCAACTCTATTAGGATTTATATTACAAAAAGAGCTCACTACTCATACAATTGTGTGTAATCTATATAAGAGATACTAGATATTGTACCAAAATTGACTATACTAATATCTTCAATACCTTATTAGTCTTTTTGTGTTCCTTGCATCTAATCATACCCATCTATCAACTAAATAGTTCTAATAATCATAACATCAATCTTCCGACATACATAAAACTCGCATAACATAATTATTGCATTGTGTATTTTCTTGTATCAAAATGCCTTCTAATATACCCTTCATATTTATTTTATCTAGTATGCTTAACCAAAAAATGTGTAAACATTTTATCAAAAGTTATTATGATAATTTGTTAAGTGACAGTTATAATCTAGTTGGATTTCATCCCTATATTTCCAAGTTCTTGAAATGTCAAGACAATTAAATTCCTCAAGAAAATTATTCATTCTTTGCCTCATACTTTGACTCTACAATAGTAAATTATCTTCATGATTTCCAACAAAAAATCATGTCCCAATTTCTATACTAATATTGGAAAGCATAAATATATCATGTACAAACTCTATTATGACATAATAAAAAATTGTGGCCATATATCTACTTCTAGTGAAGTTTGCTGACTAAAAGTATTCCTCCACTAATAGTTATCCTCTGTTATACATTGGTAATTTCTCTAACAACTAAAAAAAACAATGTACCTTAAATTCAAGAAACCTTTGCTTTTGAGAGTGTTTCGATAAATGATAAAATTAAAGTATCCATAATAGCCAACTTTACAAAATCATGAAAAACATGAAAACAGATCTAGATACTATCCAAGAAAGAGAAGAAACATGAGGAAGCTAAAGATGTTTGGCTGAATTTTGTCCCCACTATAGATAAAATAAGAAGGATTTTAGATGCAAAATAGTGTCTAATTTTGAGGATAAGTAGATACCTATAGAATTCAACCTATAATTAGGTGATGATGATGAAATATTTTAGATTTCTCTAATATGAACATGGGCTCCAAGACAAGTTATGCCACAAGATTCTTTGTTTTTTTCTAGTCCTTTTCAAATTCTTTTGGTAGTTAGTAGAAACACTAGTTTAATCCTATTACTGCAAATTATCAATTCCAACCCTGAAACAATGGACAAATTCAATGGTAAAAGTACCAAAATTATGCACCTCAATGGACATCCCCTCAAAATAATTGGATTAAACCAAAGAACAATTAGTAGCCTCATTAGGGGAGTTAGAAACAACCCTAAAAACACTAGAAAGCATAATAGTGTAATTGGAAACATTCACATTAGTGGAGGAGTGGGTTGAAATGAATTAATTCTCCATTTGGGATTTTTCAACAACCTTAACAAGCAACATTAATTCCACCAAACCCACCTCCTATAACCACTCCAACTTTAATAAAACCTATACAATTACTATCTCAACCAACTCCTAATCTTAATAGTAAGTTTCAATAGAAACATTTTTTTCATCTGAGCTAAACCAACAACATGCATGTACCAAACATATTAATAATATCCATCTCAAGTCAAATATTACCCTTCCAACACCATCTATACTTTTCATTATAGAAATATCCTTAGAAGAGGTAGTCCAAGAAGAACCTATTGAATTGCTAGTTTAAAAAATACTAGTACAAAAAAAATCCAACCATCAAAGTGACCTCAATTTCCTCATAGAATTGATCATGAATTACCTTATGTATATGATGACTCTACTTCCAACCTTATTGAATAGCTCGAATATATTTTTGTCCAACTTATTTCTCATTTATCCAACTATCACAATTTAGGAGCATTTCTAGGACTACTCCTACATACAACCTGGGATGGTGATTTACTAATACTCACATTGATAGAATTATTTTATGCAAATTCATCCTATGGTAAAATCATATCCCAATCTTTTGGTTTATCTCTAATGAAGCACCACAACAAATTTCCCAATCTTTTGTTCACAAATTTATTTTGTCCATCAGTCTATGGATGATGTGATGAACTAAACTTCAAATCTATATTCAATTTCTTCCACTATGAATTCCATATTTACCCAAAAAACTTGGTATCTCAGTCAGAAAACATACTCTTTGGTAGACCATGTAGTCTCACCACTTCTCTGAAAAATAACTCTGCCACATGAATAACATCACTAGTCTTCTTTCAAGGAACGAAATGTGTCATTTTTGAAAATCTATCAACCACCACAAATATTGGATCATGCCCACAATATGTCCTTAGTAAACCAAGAATACAATCCATTCTAATATCTTCCCATGGCTTCTTAGGTACATGTAATGGTTGATATGACCTTGTATTTTTCTTCACTCCATTCACCACTTGACATACTCTGCAACACTGCACAAACTTCTTCACATCTTTCTACAACTTTAGCCAATTGTAATTCTTAGTAACCAGAGCAATAGTTTTTTCTGTACCAAAGTGGCCATTCAATCCTCCATTATTCTTCTCCTTGATGAGATTCTCTTTCATGGAACTTCTTGAAATGCATAACTGACTTCCCTTGAACAACATACCATCTCAGATTATGAAATCCAACCACTTGGTCTTGTCAAGTGTAACAAGTTAAGTATAATATTGCCAAGCCTCACCAAAATCAAAATTATTTGGGTGCAAATTCTTGAGTTCCTTGAACCCAACCACCTCAATCTACATATATGTCAACAGAATTTGTCTTCTACAATGAGCATTTACAACTATATTAGAATTCTCACTCCTATTTTTATAAAATAATATAGAATAATTTAAAAATCAACCCATTTCAAATGTCTTTGATTCAATTTTCCTTGAATATTCAAATATTGTAAACCTTGGTGATTATTATACAAAAAAAAAAAAAAACTCCTTAGGAAGAAGATGGTGTCTCCACTTTTTCAATGCCCTAACTATAGCATAAAATTCTTGATTGTAAAGAAAATACTTTCTTTTGGCATAATTCAATGTCTCACTTAAATAAGAATTAAGTCTACCTTCTTGGCTCAAAATAACTCCTATTGCAGTACCACTAGCATCATAGTCTACTTGAAACACCTTATTAAAATATGGAAGTGCTAAAATAGGTTGCTCTATAACTTTCTATTTCAATACATTATAACTCTTATTTTCTCCTACATTCCACTTAAATTATTTCTTATCTCCTCTCATTATTTCAGTCAAAGGTCCATAAATATTGTTAAAACCTATGATAAACATTTTTTAAAATCTAGCTAGTTCATGAAAAGATCTTACCTCTGTTGCACTCCTTGGAGTAGGCCATTTGGAGATAGCCTTCACTTTTTCAAGATCCATTTTGAGACCATTTAACGATACTACAAATCCCAAGTACACCAACTTCTTCACAAAATTGCACTTCAAATTTATCAACAACTTTTCCTCCCTCGACTTTTCAATCTCCTTATGAATGTGCATTAAATGATCCTCTAATATTTTACTAAAGATCAATATATTATCTAGGTAAAAAATGACAAAATTACCTAGAAACTCCTTTATCACTTCATTCTTGAGCCTCATGAAAGTACTTGGTACATTGGTTAGCCAAAAAGGAATTACTAGCCAATCATAAAATCCTTTCCTTGTCTTGAAAGCAGTCTTCAGCTCATCTCCTTCTATGATGCAAATCTGATGGTACCCACTCTTTAGATCTTTCTTTGTGAAATATACAAATCTACTCAAACAGACCATAATATCATCCATTCATGGAAATGGAAATCTATACTTTATTTTGATATTTTTGATAGCTCGAGAATCTATACAATCCTCCATTCTCCATTCATTTTAGGTGTCAATACTATTGGTACAACACATGGACTCAGACTCTCTCAAATCAACCCCTTTTGCAACAACTTATGAACTTGTTTGTTCAACTCCTCACTCTCTAATATTGTCATTCTACGTGTTGTCTTATTTGGAAAATTGGCTCCTAGAATAAAGTCCATCTGGTGATTGATCTTTTTTGCTGAGGGGTAATCCATCAAGTGCATTATCTAGCACAATATCATGAAACTCTCCCAAAAAATTTACAACTTCTGTAGGTACCTCTTCAACTTCCTTCGTACCATATTTTTGGGTTATAATAAAATAGATATGCATATGCCTCATACCCCTGAGAAACTCCTTTCCATCAACAAAACATGTTCTAGCAGCATACATAAATTTTCTTCTTTTTCCTTCAATGGTTTCAGCTTATGTTTCACTCCATCCTTTGTTAGAGTATAGGTATTTGCATTCCCATCATGTACAACATGCCTATCAAACTATCACAACCTACCCAAAAATATATGACATATTTATATAGGTAGCATATCACACAACACCTCATCCTCGTAGCTTCCAATCTTGAACTTCACTAAGCATTAGTCATTGACCATGACCTTGTCGTGATCCTACACCTAGGCAATAAAATAAGGGTGTGGGTGTTTTTCCCTCTTTACATTTAACTTTTTGACATATTTTCTAACATTAGATTTCTAGTACTTCATTCACCATCAATGATCACATCACAATTCTTATCTTCACATTTTCACCTTCTGTGAAGAAAACTCCTCCTTTGATCAACTTCATTCTTATCACTCAACAAGACTCTTTTGTTGTCTAGGACTTCTCCTCTTTCAACATCTTCATCTTCATTTCTTCTATCATTCCTTCCTTGGCATTGGGAGCACAAAAATGTTCTATGCCCTTCTTCTCTGTAGTGAAAATATTTTCCACAGAAACCTCCCCTCCCATATTTTTTTCCTTTTCCTCTTCCTCTTTAATCTCTATTATTTTGATCATGGAAATTATTGGAGGTATTTCCCCTCTAGTTCTAACTACTACCTCTAGCCTCATCCTTTTTCTTATGATCATCATTTTAGAATTCATAAGATGATATGCCAGATCTTCCTCTATGACCTCTTCTGCTATTTTTGTATACTTCTTTAATACTATTCTTTCGTACTAGACTCAATTCCTCCTGAATGCTTGAACTCAACACATTAAGATAATGAGAAAAAAATTTCTTGTCATCTTTTTCATGGTTTTTTTTTATGAGAACTTGGTAGAACTCTTCAATATACTCTTGAACAAATATTCCCTCTTGCTTCAAGTCTTTCATTTTTTTAATACATCAAGCTCATAATCCACAAAAATAAACTACCACTTTAATTTATCCATCATTTTTAATTTTGTCCTTCCCTCTTCTATTTTTCTCAAACTGGACCTCCTACCACCAAATATTTTCATGACCCTTTAGTTTGGCCTTTGCAAACTTGACCCTATTCAAATCTTCAATATCTTCATACTCAAATTATTCCTCCAATTCATTAATCCAATCGATCAATTCCTTTGGGTTAAGATTTCCCAAAAATGTGGGAACCTCAAACTTAGGTCTTTTTCCAATCTTGGAAACAACCCTCAAATGCCTCTATTTTTTATTGGTTCAAAACAACCTCTTCTTCAACATCTTTTTCTTCTTCTTCTTCTTCCTCACTTTCATCTCTTACATAAAGATTTATTCATCTATGTATTTGTTCTTCCAATGCTTGCATTTATCTCTATAGGGCTCTAAAACCCTTAGTTGTGACACCTATGACTCTTCCATTACATTCCCTTCATGGAGGCATTTTCACACTTTCATTGAAACCCTAGTGAAAATTTCCTCAAAATCAATGATCTGTCCACATGTTTAGCCCAAACCATGGTCCTAGTGCAAACTGCCTCCCAATTAGTGATCTATTTACACACTTAGGAATTCTTCCTTTGATAACACTTGATGAAAGGAACTCCCCTTAATAAAAAAAATACACAATAGAAATAGAGAAGAAACAAAAATTGAGAGAACAAAATACGGGCTTCTTATTATCACCACAAAGCATAATTATATAATTACTATATGCAAACCCACATGGGCACCTTCCTTACAATAGTGTACAAGACCAAGTTGTGACTATCACCAAAAATTTCCCTAGAGAACCTATGACCTTTCTTATATAGGCACTTTTGACTGCCCAAGAAGGTTCTAGACACTAAGCCCTAACCCTTGAGGTTGATGAGTCTCATATTATATCATTTCTTTACACTTTATTACATAAGATTGACTCAAGACAATTTACAAATTACATTTTGGATGGTCCACTTCTAGAGACCATAACTAGAAAATCATTGACCCAATGGGATATTATAACGCCATTCCAAAATCTCAGCTAGCGATCGATAGTAGCTAATCATGTGAGTGTCCATTAGCCAAGGTTTCACCTCATTTCACAGTCATTTAGGCCTTCATCATTCGACCTAAATTTTGGATAGCCAAAATTCATACCAAAAATCTCCAATAACTGCACCAATACATATGATATG
Organism: Cupressus sempervirens; assembly: GCA_028749045.1. Classification (NCBI taxonomy): domain Eukaryota; kingdom Viridiplantae; phylum Streptophyta; class Pinopsida; order Cupressales; family Cupressaceae; genus Cupressus; species Cupressus sempervirens. Next base: position 294,457,237 of record CM053792.1, read on the forward strand.
ATAATAAAACTCATCCAATAGATTTATATGTCAAAGATGAACCTCCATATATGAGATTGGAACAATCTGAGCACATAATATCAACTTACTAAAATTAGCAAGATCCCACAAACAAAAACTCTATACAGGAATAACACTTATTGAAAACAAAAAAACTAGAAAATTGGAAAAATAAATATTTTTGGGTGATGCAAGATTTCCCTTACACCTAGGATGCTCCTGCATCAAGAAGACTTGGGAATCCCAGTTAATGGGATTGACCTAAGGTGATGCTTCTGAGATTGTTTTTAGATTTGAATAAGTGCCTTGGCATAATATATTAGAATTTAATAAGTTTTCATATTTCAATAAAGTGTTGTTTCAACACATTCAAATTAAATTTTCAGTGTGTTAGTTGTTAGTGGTTAGTAATAAAGATTAAAAAAATACAATGTATAATTATCACTCTATCATCAATGTAGGAAATGCATATCACACAAAGCATGGAATAGATATTAATGCCTTGAATCATACATATGCTATAGATGAGTTCATAGTAGGTTTAAAATGACATGGTCTAGTTTTCATCCCTTTAGCTGTACAGAAATTAGAAAAAATTCATGCATATTATTGGTTCAAATTCTTTTGAATCAATCTTAGAAAAACAAAAAAGTACTAAATCTGATTTTTGAGTTATAGCTTACTCAAAATTGTATCTTGAGGTACAAAAGTAGTATGATGTATTATTCCTTGTCATACTTGACTAATATATAGTTGTAAAAACATAAAGATACCAAAAAATATGAGGTGTGATCACTCGAAGAAAATTAGTGTATCATCCAAAAATAACCAGAAATAAAAAAATTGAGATGTTGTTATGTCATAGGGTATAGTTTCAAGTAGTACAATTAAGTTTTATAGTTATTTTTAGTATGTATTCAACCAAATCCATAAGCTCTCATAACAGCTAGTAGCTATTAGCCTTCACAACTAGGATATAGTTTTTAAGTCGTAGGAAATAGACCATAAAAAGGAAAGTATATTAATCTCTTTACTATGATACAACTATATCACGATTATCAAAATGAAAAACTATAGAATCCTATAGCAACCTATAGATTTGATTGAAGTTTTTAGTTATAGTTTTTTTTAGTTTGGTGTGCTGTGGCACGTTTATTTTTAGCAAGAGTGTTTTACTTTTCTAAAAGTTTGAGAGGGTTTAGTTTTCTAAATGCTTTTAGGACTCTATGCCCAATGGATATGCATATGGAAGAATATGACCTATTTCTACTTAGCAGGCAAACACCCCTAAGAGGTTGCCAAAAATGTTACCAGTTTAGCCTACCTCCTAAATTGCTATGTTGAACTTACCTATTTATTGAGATATGGGTTTTAAGTTGTTGTTCATGCATATTACAAAATGGTTTGGATGTAGAATTTTAAGCACAAAGTGTAGAAAATAGGAATAAATTTGATCATATTCATTCAAATCTACACATAAGTATATAAAATAGTATATTTTTATTAAAATATGTTTTAAAATTGTTTAATATGGCACAAGATGTTCAAGTTTTAGATAGTACATGATAAAATGCATTCAAATATCAGACAATTCATGGAATCTCCTAATGCACTATCTAAATAAACACATTGCATAAATGGAAAAGTACTGGAGAGAAAAGGGAAAAGCATCCTTTCCTAAATGAAAGATTGTTGATATGAATTTTTCAAAAGACTTGGGCCCACACTCCCATCTTCGAATAGACCAGCAAAATGTGAAGAGGGGGCGGTTAGTTCATACGAACTAAGAAATGGAAATGATTCCAAATATCGCTACAATAATAAGTGTTCCTATAATATGATCATTTAGATAAATGCATTAAAAGTTGCAAAGGAAAGAGAAACGTTTGAAAGAAAAACATGTTTTGTACTAATAAGTTTGTTTCATGTGCAGATACAAGTATAAAGGTTTGATTTTTTTGAAGTATCATGCATAATTTATGCACATGAATCCTTTCAACAAAATCATATAGAGGTGAAGATTTTGGGAGAATGTAGAGGGGGCACACATTCATTACAAGTATGGGACCTTCCAGTTGAGCCCAAGTAGTTGATTGAAGACACTAAGGAGATCATAGAAGGTGTTGCATAATTTACAATCATGGAACTTATGGTCAAATCAGGAAGGGGTAAAGAACGAAGGTCTAGGAGGTTGTCAAAGGGACACAACTATTTAAGTTGTGAAACCTTTCAGCCGTGAGGTTTTGCAAATTTTAGAGTGTTATAAGATTATTTCAGCAAGTTCAAAATAGGTATCAAGGCTACGAGTGTTAGAATTATTTAGAATAACTAAGAGTGTGGGGGTGAATTAGTTATCCAAGGTCCAAATGCCCTATTAATACCTTTTTACTACTTTTAATGAATACATACACTTTTCATCCATCCAAACTTAAATCAATCATATAAGCAAGTTATAGTAAATCAATATGCAAAGATAAAACATCCAAGATCAACACATGACACAATGATTTACGTGGAAACCCAATTTGGGAAAAACCACCAGTAACATGCTACTTGATTTTCACTCTTCTGAAGTGATGCTTTGTTAAAAGCTTGCCCTGTTAAAGGCTTACAACACACTGCTAAATGTGACCCTGTTAGAGGATTTCACCAAATTGTTAGGAATGGGCCTGGTTAAAGGTCTTTAGAACATTCACTTGAAATGTCAACCTGTTAAAGGATTTATCTTATGTCTATTAAACCAACCTATGTCCATAGGATTTAAACTTACTGTTACAATTTCTAGAAAGTAACGATAATGGTCTTTTGATCTGATATAACTTACAACATACTTTGCAGATTTTAGATCACACTTTCGGTTCAATCCTTATGCTTGGCTTCAATCACTCCAGCTCTGACTGCTTGTCTTCCTCTCAAGCTTTGTCTCCTTGAGTCTTCTTACTCATGCTGCCAATGCAATCATCCTTGTGGTCGTCTTTCCAAATATAGTTCCTGTGCTTTCTTCTCCTTAGCACCTTCTTCAGTACTTCATGCTTTTATGCTTGACCACCTCTCTCTCTCTCTCTCTTTTATTAACTTATGTCTCTTTAAATAGAAATCTGATTTTCCTTTGCCACTCAATTCTCCCTCTACAATTTTAGGGTTTCAAAATGGATTAGGTAGGATACAATGTATCTACCCCATATCTTGTTCTCTTCTAGAAACTTCGCCAGTTGTATTCTTAAAAATGTTCTACATGGTGTTCTATGCCACCAGCTCATCATTCTTATCTTCCTTTTAATTCACAAATTTCTAGATAACAACCTTGTCAGCTTAGATCTGGAAAATCTTTGATTTCTAAAATAATGCAGCAACTCGACATTATTGAGTTACTGGTGCTCGACACCTCTGTGTTACTCGACACCTATACCTGCTCGGCACTTGGTTCTGCTCGGCAATTGATAAACTCTGTGTCACTCGGCATCTGAACTTGCTTGTCATCTAAAGTTTACTCGGCATCTGAAGTGTACTCGACATCTGAAGTTTACTCGACATCTAAAGTTTACTTAGCATCTGAAGTTTACTCAGCATCTAAAGTTTACTTGGCATTAACTAGGAATTTGCTCAGCTCTTACTAGCTTGCTCGGCTCCTTCTCTCTAATGAACTTAGTTGAGCTTTACAAAAGACTTAGCTAAAACCTTAAATCTTTGATATGTTTCAGTGTGCCCATTCTTTGTATCTTATAGTATGTCATCAAATACACTTTTTCATCAATGGCTTAGCTGATCCTTGTACTTCATTACAACATCATAACTTCAACCTTTCTCTAGGTGTTCTAGTTACATCTTATTGATTGCCTCCTCCTTGACAATCAACTAATTGATAGTATTTGGATCACTAAAGCAATTGTCATTCCTGCAAGTAGCAAGTTTGACATCAATGACAAAACAATGATTGAGGACATTCTTTACCAGTTCCAAATATTATTCCAACAACTTTTCTTATGATCATTTCAATCATTTCCAACAACGAGTACATATCAAATTATACAAATGAGTCATGATCATTTTAAGAGGATTAACATGTTAAAAGGTGTATTATTTTCATACATATAGTTCTCATTTTTTCAAAAGTGCATGAAGGTTTCAAATTATCATTATTAAAGAGAAAAAAGGAAGAGTGAGAAGTTTTGTAAAGGCAATGTTTTCTTCTTTATCATTACACTTGGGTACATTTGCACAGGTCAAGAGGAAGTCAAGTCATTATTATCATTTTGAACAATGTTGGATGTTGGATCAATTTGAACAATGAACACATATAGCCGTAATATAAAGAAGTGTCAAAAAGAAGACAAAAAGTTAGCAAAGATGAACAAAAGGGACCATTAAGTGGAAGTCAGCATCATGACAACAAGAATGTAGTTTGTATATAGAGTAAGTGAAAAATTTCATGAGAATACATAGATAAATATCATTTCAATAACTCAGAACAAAAGAAGTCACATACATCTAGAAGAGAAAGAAATGGCAATCATTGAATACTTACCAAGAATAGAGATTCAAAATACTGGCAAAATATCATTGAGGCTAGATTTATGATAGACTATTGACAACCTAGGTATGTTGTGATCCATTTTTTATCATAATAACAAAGAAATTATCTTCTTTTCACCATCAGATAATATAATAGTAAAAATGAATGAAACCCTTAAGTTATTTTGGAAAGAGAAGCCTACATTAGCAAAAATACTTACATAAACTTATTACATAGTCTAGGGTTTCAAGGGAGGCTCATACAAGTCTCCAGAAATAAGTAGATGAAAATGAAAAAATGAAATAAAGAATAGGGGTTTTCCCTATGTTTCAACTATCAAAGCTCAAAGTCATTGAAATACAACATATAATATGTTGTTGGGTCCAGTCTTGAGGAATTTTAATTTTTTTCCTTGTTATATTTTCTCATAAAATGTTTTTTATTGTTTTTATATGTTAAATAAAATAATAAAATATCTTTCATTTAATATGTTAAAAATTATGATAAAATTTTTATATTGTGATATTGCTATCAGGATTTAACTGTGTGATTTTTGAGTCAAACTCATTGACCCATGTTTCATGAGCAGTGATTCAACATGAATCTATCTCTCATGAGAATAAATGAAACACTTAGCAGTCATTGGATCTAGGTGATGCTCATAGGGGTGAAGCAATGGGACTTCCCGAGAGGTCACCCATCCCAGTACTACTCTACCCTGAGCGCACTTAACTACAGAGCTTCCTCCATGGTTAAACCCAAAGCTTGCAACCTCATTTTCAAAACCTTCACCAAGTGTTGTGCCTTATGAACCATTCATTAGAAAGTCCCTTAAGCTCATCAATTGATAAGTAGGAGATAATTTCCACAGCAAGTCAAATTGTGATATTGCTATTAGGATTTAACTGTGTGATTTTTGAGTCAAACTCATTGACCCATGTTTCATGAGTAGTGATTCAACATGAATCCATCTCTCATGAGAATAAATGAAACACTTAGTGTATATGAGCAATGTTAGTATGCTAATAGAAACCAAATTTAAATAGAGCTTCTACAAACTAAACAAAATTCATAAACTTCAAGATAGACTAAGATGAGCTCTCAATTGAGAATATGAGCCATTAATGGACTCTCTCAATAAGAAGCTCTCTTTTTTAGTAGCTTTATCTAAATGGATAGGATGTATGCTCAATATGCTTCCAAAGGCTTCAATGGATGATTGTGGATTTTTGGTGTGGATAGATGGCTTTAGTATGGATTTGGCTCTCAAAATAGCATTATAACTTTACTTCATGGATTTTGTTATTTTGCAAAGGGGAAGGATCCAATTTATAGGCAAGAGGCTTGAGGGATTGAGGGCTAAGATGCAAGGATGGGAAAAAGCTCATGGAGGGCTCAGATTGCATTTAAAGAGAGCACATGTATTGTGCTTCCTTATAGCCAATCAAAGAGTGACACATGTCACATGGTGAGAGGATGGAGGAAAGGGGAAGGATGAGTCAATAAAGGAGGCTCAAGGGATAAAATCTTCATAAAGACCCTCATAATGACTTGTAAGAGCCATAAAAGGGCTTGTAAGAGTCATTTATGACCTAGTGGACTTCATAAAGTTTTATGGTTGAGATATTTTGAGGGTGATGAGAGAAATTTCGACTTGGACTTGATTAGGAGGGTTTTAAGCTTGCTTAGGCTTGTACAAATGATTAGAGGATGGATTAGGATGGTTTAGGATTAGCTTAGGGATAGGCAAGTGGATGGCATTTAATGAGGGTGGGTGAAGGAGGAGATAATTGTTAACTTTGGCTTGGGTTAGTAAGTTTTAACCCATGTTTAGGGAATGTGACAAGGTTAGGAGGGGATTAGGATTAGGTTTAAAGACATCTTCTAGAAGAGTCTAGACTTTGGATGAGGATAAAGACTTTCTAGAATAGTCTAGAATTACCTAGGATGAGGATGAAGACTTTCTAGAAGAGTCTAGAATTTCTTAGGATGAGGATTAATTAGATTTTTAGGAAATAAATAAAGTTTTATTTATTTCAAGGGTTTGGGTTGAGAAGATATTTATTAAAACTTTTTTAATAAACATGAGGATTAATATTTAATCTTAATTAAATATTTTGAGTTGGGATTAGGGGTAGGAAATGATGGGATAAGCCTTTAATCAAAATTATAGAAGGATTAGAAGATTTTGGAAGAGGTTAGTGGTCTTAAGGAAATTGGCCAAGTTTTGGGCAAAAAATAAATTTTTTATTTATTTTGCGTTTTTTGGTCAATTTATTAATTAAATAATTAATAAATAAGGAAATAATGTTTAAATAAGATTTAAACATTTTTGGGAGGGATTCCTTAATTAAATATTTTTAATTAAGATAAAGGGATTTAATGGCATAAAAATAAATAAATTAATTAATAAATGATGATGTCATCAGAACTTTTTCAGAAAATAAATATACTTTATTTTCTAAAGGTTTTTAGGTGTCTACACTTAGCACTCATTGGATCTAGGTGATGCTCACAGGGGTGAAGCACTAGGACTTCCCGGGAGGTCACCCATCCCAGTACTACTCCAACCTGAGCGTGCTTAACTACGGAGTTTCCTCCATGGTTAAACCCAAAGCTTGCAACCCCATTTGCAAAACCTTCACCAAGTGTTGTGCCTTATGAACCATTCATTAGAAAGCCCCTTAAGCTCATCAATTGATAAGTAGGAGATAATTTCCACAGCAAGTCAAATTGTGATATTGCTATGAGGATTTAACTGTGTGATTTTTGAGTCAAACTCATTGACCCATGTTTCATGAGTAGTTATTCAACATGAATCCATCTCTCATGAGAATAAATGAAACACTTAGCACTCATTGGATCTAGGTGATGCTCACAGGGGTGAAGCACTAGGACTTCTCGGGAGGTCACCCATCCCAGTACTACTCCATCTTGAGCATGCTTAACTATGGAGTTTCCTCCATGGTTAAACCCAAAACTTGCAACCCCATTTGCAAAACCTTCAATTGATGAGCTTAAGGGGCTTTATAATGAATGGTTCATAAGGCACAACACTTGGTGAAGGTTTTGCAAATGGGGTTGCAAGCTTTGGGTTTAACCATGGAGGAAACTCTGTAGTTAAGCGCGCTCAGGCTGGAGTAGTACTGGGATGGGTGACCTCCAGGGAAGTCCCAATGCTTCACCTCTGTGAGCATCACCTAGATCCAATGAGTGTTAAGTGTTTCATTTATTCTCATGAGAGATGGATTCATGTTGAATCACTGCTCATGAAACATGGGTCAATTTGTTTGACTCAAAAATCACACAGTTAAATCCTGATAGCAATATCACAATTTGACTTGCTGTGGAAATTATCTCCTACTTATGAACATTTTTATAGTTTTATTGATTCACATAGATTGTAATTTTTAAAGTATTTATTAAATAATAATATTATTTAATAAATATTAAACTATTGTGATTGTGATAAATTAAATATTAATAAATTAAATATCTTTCTTGCATAATACATTGTAAAATTTATATATTAAGTATTCATGATATAAAATACTTAATATATTGATTATTTTGTAAATGCAAGTTAGATAAAGAAGAAATAGTCATGGGGTAAGCTAAGAGTTATAAATTTGGAAACTAGAAATGTCTTTCAATTCAACAAAGAGGTCTATTTTCATCCAAAGAAGATTTTTCTAGTCAACTACCTGTCTCATGGAGTTCATTTTCAATCAGGAGACAATTTAACTTCTTGATGCATTTATGGAGCACTTAGGTATTATTTTTAGTTAGTTATGGGGCAATTGAGGCCACTTTCAGTTAAATATCACTTAACGACCTCCTTTTATGCATTTTTTCACAAATTTTTTAGCAGCTTGACATGTGATATTTTTTCCTTGTTTGTTGGATCTAAGAAAGGGTTTATTGCATGTTTTTTTAGGAGATAGTTGAGGCATATTTTAGTTTAATATCTATTGGATAGGTACTTGAGAGAATTTTTGATGCATTTCTTCACACTTTGGAGGAGTTTTGAGAGATATTTTTCATGCATTTTTCTCAGATAAGTTAGGGTTTTGAACCCTATTTATTGTATTCTCATCTCATTTTGATGTTTCTTTTTTTTTTCTCATACTTTTTGCATGTTGCAAACTTGTGAGCTAATTTTTTTGGAGTACTTTATAGCAGAGATTGTTTACCATTGATTATATAGATTTAGTGGTTGCTTCTCAATAATTTGTGTGCAATATTGTGGGTTCTTTGCTTTTTATGTTGTGTTTATCCTTCATTTAAGCTACATTGCTTGTTGTTGTTCACATCTTGACTCTTGTAATCATAGGTCTTTGTTTATGTCCTTATTCTTTTTGCAGAAAATTGGTAAATCCTAGGTTCTCCTTTCAAAGCAAATGATTATGGATCCTTGCATAAAAACACTTTTATAATTTGCATGCTTGTCTTGGTATTGTGAATCATTCATAGTATGGGTAATTTGTGTTGATCTAATTGAAGTTGCATGCAAATCATTGTTGTATTACCTTATTTAGGATTTAGTATTTGTCTTACCATTCATCTTCTTATCCCTTTTCTCACATACAGATTTATTTTTTAGGTGATCAATATTTAGGAATCGGTTGGATATGGAGATTCATCTCTCATTTTAGGACAACCCACCACCCAAGAGAGTTTCCATGTTTCAAAAAGATAGCTAGATATTTCATCTTACTAAAGGACAATCCTCATTGACAATAGTAAGTACACAATATCCCTAGATTTTTTTATATTGCATGTTATCTCACTTATGGGGAATGTCCTCAAGGACTCATCCCAAAAAAAGAAGGAACCTAAAGATGATATATGGAAATTATGTAATCTAGGAGGACATGTTGTATAAGTGTGTTTTAGATAGAACCTTCCTAAGATGTGTGGATAAGTTGCAATAAGAAAAACTTTTGACGATCTTTCATAATGAGGTATGCAGAAGAAACTTTAATTTGGATCCATATAACTTGGTGTCTAAATGTGAAAGTACAAGTTGATTGTAGGAAAGCCTTAGCTAGTTGCCTTACCTCTAAGGCCTATCGTGATTGATGGAATTTTCCAGCAGTGGGTGTTATATTTTATTTTCCCAATAAATTCTCACTCTAGTATAGGTCACATGTATGTCCTAACTACAAAATATTAGTTTAAAAGGTGGGTAGAGGCCAAGGAAACAAAGAAGAATTCTTCTCAAGTTATGTATGAATTCTTAAAAGAAAATATACTAGTGATATTTGGGGTAATGTTGAAGTTGGTAATAGACGACGAATATTTCTTTTCTTCAACCAAGATCTCATAGTTCCATTACAAGTACATGGTGTATTTGATGTAACAACAAGTCTTGATCCTTAACTCTCCCTTCTCCTAGGGTATCCTTTAGGCCACTTCTCTAGCCTATTAGGGTTCTTACACTAACCCTAACTTGGAATAATTATATTCCCAATCCTCCCTTCTTTCATCTTGTCCACACCAATGTAGATTTCAACTCCATCCAATCAACAGTTCTTAGATGCCTTATTGGGCCATCCACACCAAATGACCACACAAGATCACAACCTACCCAAAATGAAGAGAGAATATTTTTCCTAGGGAATTGGGGCCATTCCAATGCACAAAAACCAAAAATGCATAGAAATCTCTATTTATTTCAAGAAATTGCTCCAAACTAGGCATAATAGGGCTACAAGGAATTAGGCCTCCAAACTCACCTTTTGGCACACAAATCAGAAAAAGGATTAACAAGGTGGAAGAAAAACTTCATATCCTAATACCATTTTGGAAAATATTTAATATTCACTTGGTCTCACTTCCCCAACCTATCTGTATAGTGGGTTGCTATTTTTAAGCCTATAGTTAAGGGTTTCCAAATATGCCAATAGAATTCACAAGGGTTTGTTCAAATCCATTTTAAAACATATCACTAGGTCTTCTCCTTGGGAACATGACTTATCCAACCTCATATCCTTCTCTCCATCCACTTGGATTGAAGCAACCTATGCACTCAATCCCATCAGTGCACTCAATCCCATCAATGTTGTTTCGACCATTATGATCCCTAACCATGCTCACTTGGCTTGCCTAGGACATCACTATAAAAATGCAAAAATTTATTTCTAGGGCCCATTCACTTTAACACCTAGAGTAAAAGGAGTCATCTCACACATTCCAAGAGACCATACTAATGCCATAGTGGAAAGGTGAGTTATGACTCCATATTCAAAACTTGCCCAGTTTAGACCAATAATAGTGAGGAAAATAAAGATTTTTCAAAATGAAAAGGAATGAAACTAAAAGTAATATATAATCACACAAACAACCTAGTATTTACATCTACAAAATCATAGATAAGTCATAGTACATATTTCAATCCATTCAATGAGCCCAAGAAATAAAAATGCTCAGACTGTGGTACAATTGCTCAACAAAATGATTTGTTCATTAACTAACTTTCACAAAAATGTCATCCAACCCTTGTCACAGGTTGAGGGACACCTTATATAGGTCCAAAACACTTGTTCCAACATCTTTGAAGTGGTTATTCCACCCAGTGCTTGAAAATGCACTTTTTGCAATAAAAATTGTCATGATTGCAATTTTGCAAAGTTGTCATGCAACTTGACAACTTTTTGCTTAGTTTGACTAGACTTCATCAAAACTCTATGAAACTCTATGAAGTTCTTTGATATGTCACTTATGACATGAAACCATAATTTCACCCCTCATTTGTCCAACTTTCCCTCTAAATTCATGATTTCCACCTTTATCAATGATGACATCAAATTGCACATCACCTAACAACTTTGGAAAAACAAATAGCATTGAGGACCTAATTAGACCTCCTAATGGCTAAGTCCTACTTTAGGAATCATTAGCCTCTTTTTACCACTAGTGGCTTAGTTAAGGCTATTACAAGCTAAAACTAGACAAGGAACCCTAGGTTACCAAGTAGCCTTACCTAGATGCTCATGTACCAGTATAGTTAGGTTATTCATCATATTATTACCAATAAGGAAACAACTACATAGAATCCAATAATAAGAACATAATACATATTATGAAATTTTTTGTAGATGGCAATCAAAGAAACTAGAATGAAATTTTGCGTGAGGCTCTATGGGAGGACATGATTACTCCCAAGAGACAAATTGACATATCTCTCTTTGAGCTAGTTTATGGGATAGAGCCTAGCTTACCTCTCCCTTTGGATTTTTCAATATATAAGTTACAGACTACCTTAGAAAATCCATTGTTCAAGGATGGCATAGAAAAAAGGATCTTATACATGACTAAGCTAGAGGAGGAAAGGGAAAATTTAGTGGGAAAAATCAACCAACACTAGTACAAGGTTGAAAATATTTGCAATAAGATGGATAGGCTAAGTAAATTCATTGAAGGGAATTTAGTGTTGATTAGGGCACAATCCAAGACCAAAATGAACACAATAGGAAAAGGGGAATACTATTATTAGAAGTGATATACTATCACATCCAATAAAATAAAAATAGACTCCATGACATACCCTATGGGCTTACAATATTATTAGATTCTAGAGAAAAACCCTTCTCCAGTACCTTCTCCCAAACTCGACAAAAAATTGTACTTACAATGCTAGAAATGTTCTTAAGTAACCTGAATTAGGTTTAGGGTTAGGAATACATTTTAGAATATACCATTTGGCATCCACCACAAAAATAGAAGGTTCTAGAAAACTCATCAGAAGTCAATGTCAAATTAGAAGAATCTAGAAATAGTAGTCCAACTTTTAGGAGGCATAACTTTTGATCTAGGCCTCTGGTTGGTGAACTGTTTACATTTCCAGAAAGCTCTCCAAGAATTCTATAGCCTTATGGACAAGCTTGGATTTTTCCCCATTTTTTAGGCCCATATGAGGCCTTTTAGTGCCTCAAAGCTGACTTTGAAGTGCTCTTAGGAGGTTTCTTGGCAACTTAAAACTACAATAACTTTTAAATAGTAAAGCCTTTTGACCTAATTCTTTTTTTGGAGTACTTTAAATTACAAGTATAGTCAGCCCTCCAACTTAAACCCTCTAACTCATCATAATTATGGCCTAATTACAAAATAACATATTTTTTGCATTGGCACATATCCCAAGGTGCTCAAAAACTCTAACCCAAAAAACTAATAGTAGAACTATGAGTGTTGGAATCTCCATTTGACCCGAATGGGTATCCAGGAATTAAAAAAAATTAAACAAAAACTAAAATTAAGCATATTCTTTTTGGGTGATATAGGATTGCCCTTTCACCATTGGATGCTCCTGCATCAAACACCTAGGCTAAATTGAAAAGTGACCCTATCACTTTATAGCTGGTAGAGGAAAACTCAAATGAGCAACCTCCACTGTAGATATCCAAGTTGAATCTTCTGCTAGTCATCCTTTACACTTCACCAGGTATTTTGCATGCTACCTATATATGGTACTTCGACCAACATGACTATCTAGAATTTCTTCAATCTCTTCCTTTTTAGAAGTAGGAATTTGACATGGCTGTAGCATCACCTCCTCATCTACACCATCATCATGATATTTTGTTAAGACTGCAATATTGAAAATAGGAGAA